>CM034146.1:291849956-292262456 GCA_019776745.2 Taxus chinensis | reverse complement strand
AAAAGACCTTAGATGATCATTTGACCATTTATCATCACACATTTAAGAGCCCAGTTGACCATTTCCCCTTGACAAGTTATTGATGGCTTGGTTGTATTATACATTTTCATTTATAATGTTTTGTTGGCATCACCTTCCCCTTGCTTCAGAGATACATGCAAAGTGATACATGTCGTGTTTTGGTTCAGGCATTGTGTTGTTGTTATGTGGGCCCAAGTGATATTGTAAGTGTTGTTGATAAGTTTTAAATAAATGTGTTTTGGTAGTGTTACTAGTGTGGCCGTTATAGAAGCCATGTGTAAACCAACCACAACAATTGGGCCTATTAAGTGAAGTCGTGTGTAAAGGTCATGATGTAATAGTTTTGTAAAAGTCATAATATAATGACTTTGTCTATGTTGCCATTTTATGGTGTCATTTTAAGCATGTAGCTGAAATTTGCATGAATGTGTTAGAAAACCCGATAATATGCTCCTCTTTTCAAATACGAGACGTTGCAAAAGATAACTTGGCTCAAAAGAGAAAGGGTTAGTCGTGTACAATCGCAGTGATAACATGATCAATGATATAAACCAAAATTAGTGTATCAACTAACATGGTATAATGTGTATAAGTCATAAGATAAAAGCATTTTTTAGCACAAGTATTGTGTAACATTCATAAGATAAAGCAATGTGATATCTAACAATGTGTAAGATCATATGAGTAAACATATCATAATATTATTAGTAATAGATTTAACATTCAAACACAACTAATGCGTAGAAGTCATATGATAACAACATTGTAAGCTTAGTAATGCATATGTATCGCCAAAAGAATGAAACATATCATCAAAGTGTTCGAGAAAGATTCAACAAGATAGCATAATAGTGATAGGATGAGTAACATGACGACAATACATTATTCAAAGCCTAATGGATCCATAGTGACCTAAGACACTACATGACATGACGACCCATCATAAAGAGAAATGATAAACAAGATGCGATAAACTTGACGAGTGTTATCAATGTTAGTTTTTGTGCATGTGTGCAAAAACAAACATGCAACAAGCAGTGATATAAAGCATGTAAGAAACAAGTAATAGAAACAACCAATATGTACAAAGAAGTGTGTAATGAGCAATGTCATAATTGTGTAATATAACCAACAATGTGCATGGAACAATGTGTAATAAGCAATGTTTAAATCGTAATTAACATTGTAGCTCACCCTACGAAATTAGAAGTTGTAAGAAGTTCTATTTCAATTTTTTTGTATTGAAAATCGATATTTTTATTTTGGGGGGAGGGGGCTATTCCTCTTAGACTTATTGGTCTGTGCGTCAACTCTTGCACATTACACATTGTACACACTATTCATGCTTGTTGGGGCTTCATGGCTGCGACATTTGGTATGTGCCATTTTTGAGATATTTTATCAGTTCTTTTGACAATATTGTGATGGGTGTCACTCTCATTTTTTGAGCAAATTGTGTGAGGCCTTTCCGTGCTTCACCATTTTGAGTGTGCATTACGGCACATGGTAGTTTGTATGCTCTCTTTGTGTTCTCATTGTGATTATAGCAATGTGATTACACTCATTTCTTGTTCCCAAAGTTACTTTCACAACTCACCATTAGGGCAAGCACACTTCTAGTCATCCTTTTGACAGGACAAACTACATATAGTCATAGATTCGCATGGAAAATGTATTCATTGCACAGGACTTTCATTTTTTTTCGATATGGACAAGTACTTGCTCGTTTGCACTATGATAAGTATAATCAATGGTTCAACTCTTGTGATGTTGTACCTAGTCATCTAATATTCATTTCCATGCATCTCCACCATCATTTGGAGCACACAAAATTTATTGTCTAGAGTATTCTTGTCAGCCAACCATGTCTTATGGGTTCTATCTCTTCCATTTTGGAAGATTTTGTCTCCATTCAATTAAAGATTTTGATGTTTTGGAGTACATGACCCTGTTGTGTTCTTTAGCACTTTCCCATTTTAGTATATCAATGATGATCCACTATGTTTTATGGATCATCATTCTTCATATTTGAGGGTTGTTGAGTCATACCCTTCACTTCACATGGACATTATTTGAGTGAATTTTCCATGTGCTCCTTTTGACATCTTGTCTTCAATGACATCTTTTTTAGTTGTTATACAATCTTTCTAGTACTGGCACATTTTAGATTTGGACCTATTACAAGGATATGATTGTTGCCTTAGATTTCTTTCGTGGAGTGGGCAAATTTCAATACATTTGTTTGTCCTTCCTCTTGCAAAGAGAATTATCATGTTGTTTAATGTGGATATACCTTCTTTAGTCTTCAGGAAGAGGCCCTCATCATCGACATTTTTCAGTTTGAAACTTACATTCCTTCACTGCACTTTGTGTTTTTGGTTTAAAGGAAGTAGTGTTGGGGGGCTGGAAAGCCTTTGAGACTCGAAAAGATTAAGCTCTCCCTTATCCTTTTTTTTGTTAACAAATGTTCAATCTTTATTCATATTCAATTGAGCCACAACAAGAATTCTAACAATGGGCAGACATGTTCTAAAGAATTTTAAGGGTGACGATCTTGATTAATAGATGGGTGCCACATGGTGTTAGATCGCAACTCCAAAGGAGAAAATAAAACTTGGCACATTTTCGAGTTGCCTTTGTTGTTCATCTTCATAGCACTTTACATCTAAGGGCCCAAGAGGTCATATTACAGAGAGTTGGTATTTAACAATCTAATAATAATGGTGGGTCCCCGAGATCCACACAAAGCACAAAGGCAAGGCAAAGGGGGTTACAAAGACTAACACCCTCATAAATTTAGTTGTGTCTTTGATCTTCTATGATCAACGATGTTAGAGATGGCAAAAATGTAATATTTTAAGGCAAATGTATTGGCAAAGGAGTTTATTGGACATGTCATTTTAAAATATTGAAATGAAATATACATGACAGAAAGATGAAACTTTGGAGGAAAATAGGAATTATTTGTCCCCAAAGTTGCCTTTGACACCAACCTTCCACGAGAAGATTTGATCTAACCATGGCCACGACCATACAAAGGAATATACCCTACCATTGGATTCAAACAGAATTGGTGAGTTGCTAAGATCAAATGACCTTTGGCCCAAATAATTAAATCTTGGTGTTATTCACTTAAAGAGAGTATATTCCTAAGTGAGGTGCTATACTTATCCACTTCTGGATTGATCCAAAAGTGTGAAAGGTGGAAATGGTTATGTACAAAAACGTCCAAGGTGCCAACGGAAGCAGGTGATGATCATTTGACATGAGGAGGTCACTTTCCTTCATAGGCCAATATTTGTTCTATGTTGTAAAGTTCTATGGTAAAAATGTGTGCATGTAGCATGCTCTTATTCCCACCCCATAAATTTTGGTTGTGTATATTGAGCTTTATGCTTTGTAACAAGTGTCTTTTTGCCCTTGAAATTTTCCAACTCTCTTAGAGTTTTCATTATGAATTTAGCCTTTAGCTTTTACTTCTCTGTTTAATGTTGGTTTAAATCAAAAGTTAAATTCAATTGCACATCTTTAAAACACTTCATAAAGATTTTGCAACTATCATATCAATTCTTGTTTTAGATTTATCTAGTTATGTGATGATCGGTGTTATATATAGAAGAATAACTGTTCTCTGTTTCTCTTTCCCTCAAATGAGCATCAAATCACACCATTTTGGTGCATCACACATTTTAACTCTTTGTTTTCATTAGCTTCCTCGCACTCTTTTTACACCAAACAACTTCTGGTAGCATTAAGATAGGAGAGCCGGCTTAGTTCAGAAGTTGTCTGCGGCTAAAACCACTAAGACTTCCTATCACAATCACATTTATTGTGGGCAGAGAATTTTAATACAATCAGGTAATCGAACTCGTGGTCAACAACAAAGTTCACCATATGTTGGCTCAAAGCTAGTTACTTGATTTTGACTATTTTGAACCTTAATCCCAAGGTATAGCTAATTTACACGGTGAATGTGTCTCTATAATCATTGCAATTCATCTTAATGTCTTCAATTCATCCATATCTGAATCCAAAAGTTGTGTTGATCCTAGTATTTTAACATTTATCAACACCTCGGAAGGTTTTTATTAAAAAAACACTCGCAAAAGATTCATTCAAGGTAACTCTTAAGCCTACAAGTGTTTTTACTCAATCCTCTCTAATACCATGGGTTATGTAATCTGTGTTGGTTCATACAATTTGAGGCTAAAATTTCATTTGAGAGCTAAGCCATCATTCATAAGATGAGACACAGCATTTCAAGGAAGATGCTGAAATTCTCAGTGTTTATTTCCTCTTGCCATATAAGAGTAAGTTCATGAACAAATGTTGAGTTATACCTTCCTTGTATATTTAATTTACATATTACTGTCTATAAATGGTCATGAATGACCAATGGAACAGAACAAAAGTACACAGTGGGAGTACATAGTGCATCCTCGGTTAAGTAAACCATCACCCAATAGAACAAGAACATTCAGCAGTGGAAAATTCTACAGGCACAAAAGCATGAGCAACAAATGCAATGCATACAAAAGCGAAGCTATGTTAAGTAGCTACCGTTCCGAGTTTGAAGTTGATAAAAAATCAGGATTTGTAATTTTTTATTGACATTAATTTGGCACTGCTGAGATGAATGCTGACCGACTGTTCTCATATATGTCATTTGGTGAAGAGGGTCTCTCTTGTGGCTTTGAGAGAGTATAATCACAGCTTGAAATTGGTGGTTTGAAGGGCTTGTATCCACTAGAAACAACATAACCGTATAACAGGCTGCCTCTTAAATTATACAATGCAAGTCCTTATGGCAGTTTTTTTAAAAATGAACTTGAGACACAAAAAAGAAAACAGTCAAAATAGAGGGTGATCAGTCCATCTCAGTTTGAATCCCTCGATGAAAAAGATAATCTACCCTCACCTGTGACAACAATTATCATATCCACACATTAGCACTTCTTCCCAAGATGGGCCACTTTCTGATGCTACACTAGAATGAGCATACTTATCTGTGGAGTTCTATCTTAAAGCATCTTGAATCGGCTATCCAAGATTACCAATAGTAATTGTATGAGAGTCATCACTGTATTTTTCTATTAGCTATATAATAAGAGCCATTGCAGAAAGCTATAAAAAACCATTTGAGGCGTAACATTAAGCTAGCAAATAGCATAATCAGCATTCATCACAAAATAGATAGAAACATGAACTTGATGGCTTCTCGAAGACAATACTTTAAAACTCAAGATAACTCAGTGGGATCACAACAAATGAATCTGCAGGTGGTTAATGAACTTTTAATCAACCTCTAAAAATTAATACAAGGCAGTTCCAAACAAGTTAAAGTCGATTTTGGTTGTATGTTCAATTGATATCAAGATATGAAAAATTACAATGTCGCTAAGGTATAACCCATTAGTTAGTGACGTTTATATTCAAGAGAAAATAGTTCAGGGCCTGAGGGCTTATAACTGTAAAAATACATTATGGCGTCTATCAGTAGCAGATACAAAAAATACCACATCATATTTCTCAATCTTCACAAGGAGTCGATAATATAAAGAACACTTTCCTATAAAAGAGAGTCGGAATTTGCATCATGTACACATGCATAATATAAGTCAGAAAGGACCTGATCAACCCAGTTCATTTTAAGCTCTAGTTAGAAAACCCCATTTCTATTACACAGAAACTAATAAACTCGAGCTGGAGTTTTAACAAAGGCTAAAGACTGCTAAATAGGAAGAAAAATGCTATTAGAAACTATACAATTGAGTAACTAAAGAAACCAATTATGCTCTAGAAATCCACAGGCATCTCCGCATTGGCAACTATCCTCAGTTCCTCACTGCCATTAGCATGTAGTCTTTTTGTTCTCCTACCCCTGGCCCCCAACCCAAATAACCCCTCTCTATCCCTTATGTCAAGAGATTCAAATCTTTTCCTAACTGGCGAAGATGCTCCAAGAAAATGATCAAGACAGACCCCTGAACTCTAATTAAGAAACTTTACATCAGACAATCTGCAGGATATTTACCTGTCAAAAAAGCAGTAAAAACACATGAGCAGAAGCTACTAGAAGCTATGTAACTGAGTAAGCATGGGGACCAATTCTGCACTAGATGGACGATCTGCAGGCACATCAGCAACGCAGGCAGCAGCGATCCTGACTGCCATCAGCATCTCCTCTTCTTGATCTTCTCCTCCTGTGATAATTCCTTTATCAAGAGCTTCAATAGCCCTACCACTCTGTTGAAGGCGCCTAAGCCAACAACCAATACTCCCCCCTGGAACTTCGTTGAAAAAGCTATCCGTGGGATCTTTGCCTGTGAGCAAAACAGCCAAAAGCACCCCAAAGCTGAACACATCACTCTTGTCTGTATATCTGCAGGCCTGATAACACTCGGGAGCAACATACCCTGCTGCACCACTGTTTGGCATAAGCCTACTCAATGCAAAATCAGCCAAATGGGGCTCAAAGTCGTCATTAAGAAGAATGTTTCCGGGCTTGAGATTGCAGTGCGTAATTGGGGGATTGCATTGGAAATGAAGATAATCCAGACCCACTATTATCCCAACAGCAATTTTATGCCGGATTGGCCAGCCCAGCTCCAGTTGATTCTCTCTGATTTTCTTGAGAGCGTCATTAAGGCTCCCATTGGACACAAAGTCACATACTAGCAGATGGGCATTAGTGTGGTGAACATATGCTTGAAGGCCAACTAGGTTTCTATGCCTAATCTTTCCAATAACCTCCAACTCCTCCTGTATCTGTCTCTTGGAAGTACTACTTAGTGTCTCATAAGATTCCACTGCATTGATCCTCTTCACTGCAACAGCCACCCCATTATCCAGATTGGCCCTATAGACCCTCCCATGGGGTCCAACTCCCACAAGGCTTGCTTCATCCAAACAACCCTCCTGCCCTAAAAATGACAGCATTTTAGGACCAATTCTAGGATCAAACACAATGGGCCCCTTTATCAGAGGGGTCCTGTTAAGATATATAACAGCAGCCCTCAGGAAACTAGCTACAATTCCTGCGGCTGCAAAACCAGTCAAGCTGCCCAAAACAATACCTAAAACCAGTCTTCTGGACCTGTGTCTTACATTATATCCATTAGAAAGCTTAGAAGGGTAAGGGGCCTGTCCTAATATCCCATCATGATTTACAAAGTGAGAATTCCTCTGAACCTCATTATTTGAAAGAGGAGTGCTCAAGTGATTACTGGACCATTTTCTACTCTGGAAGGCATCCCCACAACTCAGAATCACACAAAAGCACCACAAGAACATCCACATATGCACACCCAAAGCCCCAATCCTAACCATTTTAACTTTTCCACTCAAAGCACACCCACATCTATGAATGCACCCAAAACGGTTCCCTAGCCAGAGAAACGCCAATGCTGACCAATTTCTAGACTGTCAATCTGCAGAATATGCACATCCCGCGGAGCTCAAAATACAGATTCCAACCAATTCCAATCCAAAAACCTCAAGCACACTTTCAATCAGAGAAAAAGCTCATGCACATACTGCTCGCATCCATAAATTTATAAAAACCCAGTCCACAAAAACGAAAGTGAAAACAAACAAAATCCAAACCTGAGCATTGCTTGCTGAATTTTTCCCTAAAAAAGCCTTCAAATACAGCATCCACCTCCACAATCTTATATATCAGACAGTTCAAAAAGCTTCCCGTCCATTTCTTTTTCTGCACTGCTTTGTTATAAAAAATTCATGCCCATCTCAGAAGAAAATCCAGATGGGAAATAAAACATTTATCATTTTTATTTTGTTTTGTAATCTCTGGAATTCTGGACGTACATCCAGAAGCCACATCCGCGCACTAAATTTGTTCTTTTTATATTTTATTTAAATGTAGAATAAAAATGTTGTTTAACGTTGACGGCCGTTTACACGTTTTCCGTGCTTTTAAGTGTAAAATACTTGTAAATTTTTGAAATACCGGTTTTTTATATATTTGAAATATGATTAATATAAATGTATATATAAATTATTTTGATAATTTGATATAACAATCAAACACGTAATAGTGAAAATTAAGATTGTTAATTTTTGGTCAACTTTAATGAATTGGATGCCCTTTAATCATCGTTATTTAGTCGAATTAATTATATGTATACTTCATAAAAATGTAATGTAGAAATTAAAGAAATCAAAGTTTTTTCTTATGTTTTTACAGTTTATAAGATTGAGTTATGGTCTCTGAATAAATTTTGTCAAGATTTTTAATGACGTGTTTCAAATCATCACCCGTGACTCATCGTCAATTTTGTTTTCCTAATGAGTCATAAGTGATGATTCAAAATGCGTCATTAAAAATCTTAGCATAATTTATCCAAAAATTAGATCTCAATAAAACACGTGCGCGAGCACACACACACACACATCATTAATTACCAAAAAAATAAGATACATAAATGAAGGGTTGTCGTTTTTTATATTTTATTAATAATATGTTTAGTATATTCTAAAGGGTGTTGTTAAAATATGATTGCCCTATCGAACGAGTTGTGGTTCAATAGTGTGTATGATGGTGTAAAAGGTGTTGCCTAGTCATGCACCAAGGTTCTATTCTCAAAAAATACCAATGAATAAGGGATGAGGCGAGATCGTACCCCAAAGATACTTATAGATAAGGGATGAGACTAAGATCCTATCCTATGAGAATTTGGTGGAATGGAAACCGGGATGAGATTTGACCGCTGCCTTGTCCGTCAAAAAAAATTGTGGACAAGTCATTTTAAATGGTCGTCCCATTATAATATTATATCTATTTTAAATATAAAATTTGTATTGTTGTGGATATTTTTTTAATACAATATCTATTATTTAAAATCTATCACTACTAAAAAATATATATTCTTAATATTGCTATTATTTTTGTATTGTTTAATACAGATAAATCATAGTAATTTTGATTACAAACACATTCACGTCACCAAGTAGGGATAGTTGATTTCAAAAACTACAAACTACGTTGAAAATTACTAAAAACATTTACAATGAACGTCAAATCTTATCTTTGAATGGAAACCCATCAATTCTTGACAGCGAAACCTAAGAATTCCCCACCCCCTCCAAAATATAAGTGACCGTCAAATTTAAAACCCTTTCAATTGTTTTATTAAGTGGAGTCATTCCAAACGGGGCCCACAAAAGTGGCTGATGTCGTGTCCGGCGGCTGCAGTTCGCAATCACCACTCTGACAGCGACTGCCGACCTGAGTGCGCAAATATCTTGTCACTCGCTCTCCGCCGCCCGATCATGCTTGATTTTAGGCCCACCGTTGGATGAGAATTTGAAGTACTTTTTTCATTTCAATTTCATTTTAGAATACGAGATGACAAATACCTAAATTAATAATTGGAAGAAAGAATATTTATTATTGTTTTCTTTTTGTTTGTGGTGTTTGGCCGGCTAGTACTAGTCCTCACGTGGAGGCGTTGAAGGGTATTAATGTTGGTCAAATATTTTGAGAATTAATACCCATTGCCCACCAATAACTAGCCGGTCCATATCAATATACTAGTTTTTAAATTTTTACTTCGAGTCTATGGAGCTCTAACACAAGGCAAGTCCTCCAAAGGGTTTTTAGTGTACATCAAAGGTACTTAAGTTGTAAAAATTGAATTCGTGTTATAAGCCACTTTACATAGTGGCCAACGTCAAACGAACATCAACAAAATATTTTGTTTTTGAAAAAATTGTGTACACCTGGTTGTGTTTCCATCTCTCTCATCTCGAGAGATACACAAACTCTAGCCAATTTTTTTGGATTTAATCATACATTTAGGTTTTTTAAAGGTTTCAACAAATGCCAAATGTTATGGCTTGTTCGTGTTAAAGTTGTTGTACTTGAAATTAAACAGTTTAATTGTATTCAACATTTTGTTTAGTGTAGATATATGTAATATTAGTACCTGACTAATTTTATTATGGTATTAATATATTGGTGTATTTACTAGCAATCGTATGCAAGCAGTGCGATGTGAATGTCGAAAAGGATGAGGCATGTGACTGATGTGGAAATGAGAACAAAGTATGATGTAAAATGAAGAAACGGAATAAAGAAATGATTTTTTTTAATTAAATATTAAGTAAGACATGTACAAGTAATGGAGAATACAATTGTCAACCGTAGACAGTCGAAGAGGAGGGTAGACTGAGAAGCTAGAAAAGAAGAGAGGAATGGTAGTATCGAAGGGTGGGGAAGGGAAATGTAGAAGGGTTTATGAGTGGGATAAGGTTTAGAGAACGTAGGCGTGATTCCTCGTTATTGTGAGACTACAATATCATGTGAAATGTGCGATAGAAATGTCAAAGGGGATCTTTAGAAGAAAGAAACTGGAGGGAGAGAAACAATGGGAGAGGAAGAGGGGCATAGAGTAAGGGCTTTGAGGGTGGAGAATTGTAAGGGAAGGGAAAGCAGAAAGAGGGAAGCAATGCGAAACTATACCTTACGAGAACCACATGAGGTAATAACAGGAAATAGTTTATGAATAGATAGGCATTGACAATTGATCCCTTACAATGATTGGCCATATGATTGAAAGGTAGATCAAGACTTTAGATCGCATTACCCACACCTATTCCATGGATATGTTTTTTTAAAACCCAAATAATATCTTTTATTTATGCTCCACTTAAACATTTTAATCTCACAAAGAGGGCGCAAGAAAATTTGAGGAAAGTTAGAAATTTTTAGGGTTTGAAACCTAGCCAGAATAGATTCGTCGTGTAGCAATTTTAGCCTCCATTTCCAATTGTAAGACCGAGAAAGTGTAGGAAAGTAGATGATGGGAGAAAAAAACTCACTAATTGAGGCATTTTGATAACTTTGTGAATGCAGTGTCCTTTGGGTTTGTGGCAATTGCGATTTTGAGTTGTATGTTTTTGGTCAAGGCCATTTTTGAGAGGTTTTTGAGGCCAAGACCCTCTTTTTCATCAGTTTAGGATAGTAACAGTGGAAATAGATCCTTGCAACCCATGGATGTGAGAGTTGGATTGCGGTTATTGGTTAAGTTGGAGGATTCCTACACTATAAGTAACTTCTGGAATGTGTTTTTGGTTGTGCTTCTTGGGAAAGTTCCCTAAAAGAATATGTAATGTTAGTTTATAGTTTACATTGCATTCAACTTGCAACTATGTTGAAATGAGCTCACTAGAGGAACTTTATACCCACCGAATATCGCCAATGGAGCCAATGTTAGGGAGGTCTATAGGGTTAGGTACTATGTGCATATGCGGCATGAGGGTTGTTGTAGTATGTGCAAGTCATACTACATTATGGGCTGAAATAGTGCACACTTGCTAACTATTTAAAAGGAAAGTAACCAAGGCTACATTTTATATTCAGATCGCTACTATATATTTGTTTTTTTGTAAGTTTCTTCACCTTAGTTTTGTATAAACATGGGCACAGAAAAATGTGCGCATTGTGTAGCTATATGAGGAGCATATTAATTTCTAGCTATTTACATTGAACAGTTACGACTAGTGTGTAAATTGTATTTGTAAACAAATATGGAAACTACTTTGTTCTTCCCTTGAAGTGAAGATACTTTATCCATGGGTTTTGCAGGAATGTATGCTTGTTGGAAGACGTTTCCTAAGTAGGGCTACATTAAATATAATCTTGGAATGAGAATCGACATGTTTAAAATTTGGGAGGATGGATCCACAAACACCCCTTGAATCATCTGCATAACAAACAAAAAAATACTAAAACAGATCTAAGTATTGTTTATCGACATAACTCTTGACTAAGCAGTCCCATTATGAAATAACCATTCCTAATCATAACCGCCTCAAGAAATAGTATGTGGCTTTTTGTTGATAAACAACAAAATATTAATCATTATACCTTGTACCTTCTCTAGAAATAGAACCTACTATATTCCTCTATATAAGACCTTTTACAGATTATTTTATAATTACATCTACTATACTCTCAACACATCTTGCAATAGTTAAACAAGGAAAATTTACCAATATCATTTCATATCATTCAAGCTCATTATCTGATTTGGTACCAATTTATGAATTAGCGTGAAGAAAAGAATAGAGTGCAAGGAAAGGAGAGTTAAATTTTATTGATGGTAACTTATGCTTGAATAATTACAAAATTTTGCAATGTAAATTACTAAGTATTGTGTAGCTATCCATATGGTTAACAATGATGTAACCCAACACTATGGGTTATCAAAATAATTACAAAAGAAGTGCAAGCAAAGCAGAGTTAATTTTATTGATAGTAACTTATGCTTGAATACTTACAAATTGTTGTAAGTGTAAATTACTAACTGTTATGTAGGTATCCATATAGTTAACAATAATGTAACCCAACACTATATATTACCAGAATTTGTTTATTCCACGTTAATGAGTAAATATTTCTCCAAAAGCCTCCTTTGTCCCCAATAAACCCAGTTAGTTACCTTATATGATATAGAAATAGTTCTAATTCAAAACAAGAAGTTTGGATGCCAACTAACATAACAAATTTTAGCACCAAACATGGGTTTTTGATTATTTTTCTCAAGTATTCTTACAAACTGACTTGAGAACCTACATTTATTTAAAAAATAAAACAAATTATTATTGCACACATGCTTCCTCATTCACCCATTTCATTCCCTTGAACAAAAATTTCACCTTAGATATAGCCATTATTTCGAACAGTTAGCTCCTTGCTCTTTGTAATTTGGTACTATACAACATAATCCATATTGATATATCTTAGGCATTGCCACATTAAGTGGCTTGATTCCAAAAACACAACGTAAGAGCAGCAACAAATCATTCATCAACTAGAGGATCAACCCATCATCCATAATCCTTAATTAGTTGAATTAAGGTATTAAATGCTTGCTCCATTGTTGTACCTCTTTTTACAATATCCTGAAGTCACAAACATTAGCTCAATAATTATTACTTTATGTTAGACTCGTCAAGAATAACACAATGACCTCATATATATTTTCAAGAGCTAGCTAGCTAAAATAGTTTCTATGAATCAATAAACTCAATTATGGACCACATAAGTCAAGAATGAAATCCAAATGACTGCCACATAATTGCTTATCTCATAAAACTGGAACATCTACTCAATTACATAACATTTATAAGTCACCCATCAACATAATTTTTGGATATAACAAACATTAATAAAGGAATTGAATCAATAAAGAAAATACCTTTTTGATATAGAGATCAATCTTTCCTTGTGCACCACCAACACATCTTCGTCGCGAGCATTCCACATGGTGATATTTATCGTTCTTGTGCTCCTCTTTGTTGTTGCTTTCTTTGCTTATCTGAAGAATTCTTTTGTGTTCCACTTCTATTTTAACCTCTTCTTTCTTTAACCCTGCAAAATCAAACATATATCCATTACAATCAATTTTTTCGAACGAAAAAAAAAAAAAAAGATGTAGAAAGATTTTAAAAATCATTGCTAGAACTTTACAATACCAGGAAGATCCGCCTTGAAAATATGAGCTTGAGGTGTTTCCTTCCAGTCAATCTATGTATTGGCAACATCCACTGTATCCCTTGTAAAATATGTAGACAGAGCGCACGCTAAAATGGAGAAATTGAAAGAAACGAAAGTAAAAAAAACCCAAATTAGAAAAAGAGCTCCACATTTTATAATTAAAAATAAATTTCACTATGAGCTTCTCAACTACTTTACCATTCAAAAACATTATAAAAAAATTCAAACCCATTTTTGCCCTTTACATTTGTGTTTCCTACCTAATTTTGCTCAAATTTCTCTTCATAGTTTTCCCCAACTGCAAAGAGTGGATATTTCTTTCATTTCCCCTATTCAAATCACACCTTTTATTTAGAGCATGCAAACTGACCCAACAATTGCATAACCTTCGCAATTTATTTGTGTAGTTGTCACAACAATCTTACAAATTGTCATGACACCTTCAAAAATTATCACGACGATTACGTTATTGCTCTGAAAAAATCAATAACCGTCACATAAGTCTTGTAACTGCACCTTATGTTTACTAGCAGTTGTGTGATCGTTGCATGCGAATTCTAACTTAGCCTAAGAAAGTGGTTTTTAACTTATTTTACATTTTTATTCCTCTGCCTTCAATGTCAATCATCCTAGTTCGTTTCCATATCACTATACACCCACCCCACTTCACTCCCTTGCATTCAATGATGATCATTGATCATAACTTAGATCTTTCACTTGAATTTGATCAACTCTGCATACAAATTAAGTTCTCTTTGAAAAAAATGTGCAATCATTTCTTGGGCTGGAAAATCCATATTATAGAGATTAGAATTTGGAGACTTCTATGAGATTAGAGCATCCATCCTTATTTTCTTCTAGACCAATTTCAAAAAGCTTTTTTTGGTTAAAAATCATAAGAATGTCATTAATCCTTAGTGCTTATTACCATTTGAATCTCAACTAGAACTCAACTTTCATTTGTTGTCACAAAAAAATGCTTAAGGATAGAAAGCCATTGCCTCTGTCAATTGTTCAACCTTTTTCTTTAATTCATCTTGTAATTGTTCAACCTTTTTCTTTAATTCATCTCTCTAGAACTTAGTCTCTTTGAGCTTCTTACACAACACATCCACAACACTTTGAGTTTCCTATTGGGAACCTTAAGCAATGACCTTCCCCAGATCGGTTGGGATCCATTAGTTTGTAGAAATATGCATGAACAAAAGGATAGATAAGAAAGAGCATAATTTTATAGAAGCAAAAAAGAAAGGAATAAGTGAGAACATGATTTTTCTTAAGCAAACACTCAAAAATATAATCACACATGATTTATTTAATAACTTGCAAAAATATTTGATAGACAATATATGTAAAGAATAATTTAAAGCATTGAACATAAGAACAATACCTCAAATACTAGATATATCTGTAATAAACTATCTTTTATATTCTTTAATGATTAAAGGAAAACACAAAGCATCTTTTCTCAACCTTGCTTCAATGACATCAAAATTTTCCAACCCTTAAAGAATGCCAAAGCATTTCGTGAGAAAAATAGGAAGTACAACAACATACTTTAAATAATAATAATGGACTTCTCATGTAGGAGACCAAGTCAAACCTTCATAAGTTCAAATTATGTAAAATGATAATGAAAAATACATGCCAAATTGAAAATAAGAATGTCATGACAAGTTCATTATTCAGCTTCATCACCCTACTCAGTTGGGTTGAAATTATGAATTATCCCTTGCCTCTTCATCTGGTCCACAAGAGTACTCATTTAATCACAAGTCTCCTATGTATTACTAAAAATCCCTCCTTCTTGGAACTTGGCCAATGTGCTTAAAACACCTTCATGAATGATTAACAATAACCATGTCAAATGTTTTTGCCTACTACAGACAACCAATTCCTAAAACATTTTATACAAATCATCAACTGAGATCATCCATAACTCTTTAATGTATTTTTGATAACTCTTCATCATATCATTAGTAGGGCAAACTGATCTCTTGATTCTCTTGATTTATTGCAAGATTCGTTGAGAGATCTTGACTTTGAAATCAATAACTTTACAAAATTGAAAGTGCTTGTCAACATTTGGAACTACTCCCTCCCTAACAAAATTTTCTGAAGGATCCTTTTTAAGGGCGTTGAGGGATTATAGAGTTAACTCCAAGGTACTAATTTTTTCAAGGAGTTTGTCATTTTACTTTTTAACCTCCTTCTTGGCATCCTCTAAATAATTAAAAACATTCACTGTATCATCAAGAATCTTTTTTCCTTGAACGAGAAGTCACCAAATCCATTCATCGATAACCCTACCATTTTCATTGAGCTTTTCCATTCTGGGTACTCATGAAAATTGAATGAGGGTGGGCGTAGGAGTTGTTATCTACTATAGTGGAAGGCTTAGAGAGTTTGAGAAAAACTTTCATCAATTGTTCAATATTTTCCTTTAATTCATCTCTTGAGACCTTAGTTTTTTTGAGATTATTACACAACATATCCATAGCACTTTGAGTATCCTATTGGGCACCTTTAGTAGTGAACTTCCCAAGATCAATCCTTGTGATTTGATAATCTGCAGCCATGACATATTCTTTAGTTTTATCCACCGTAGGTATGAAAATCTCTGCAAACTTATGTCCTGACGCATCAAGTAAAATTTTTGAAACGGACTTTGGTTTATTAATTGATTGAGAAGGTGCTGATTTTAATGAGCTGAAGTCAAATGCTTTAGGTGGAACAATCACTTTCCTTTTCCTTAGGGTTTGATCAAATAACCAAGATATTTTCAAAGAAGAGGTTTCCACTGAGACTGTTCCATGGAAATTTGTGAAATGGGAAAAGTGGAGACTAGAGATGGAGGAGTGGTGAGAATAATGGAACAATGGAAGATGAGTGGGTGAATAAAGTAGAATGGATGTTGAGATCCCGTAGGATACTAGTGACTCAAAATTCAATCTCATTCCACATGAAAAAGGATATAGGGATACGAAAACAATTTCCATGGGGGATACGAGTGGTGATGATGGAAATGGAGGAGAATGAGGTGGAGAGGAAAGAAATAGATAAGGAGAATAAATGGAAGGGAGCACTAGAGATGTCTAACTGGAAACATGATGGGAAGGAGTGATAGAAAAATCAAACACAATAATTACTTTAACTCCCTCTGGAACTAATAGAGGGGGTGAATCAAGAATATCCACTAATGAAGATAGTGCAGAAGATGGAAAAGGCTAAGACTTTTCTCCTTTTTGAACAAACTTGACTTTTAAATTTTTAGGTAGGTTTACACCTTTATCCTTTTCCCCATGTGAGGGGCCCACCTCTAACACTAACGTGATTAACAACTTTGGGAATTTGGATTCTTTGAGATTCATACCCCATGAGATCAACCAATCCTTTGTGTGAATAAGAGTTTGGGTGGCCCAATCTATTATAGATTATGTCTCTGCAAATGAACCAATCAATTACCAGGAATCTATCGTTATCACCATCCATTTGTTCATAAATTGTCTCAAAAACACTTTGATTATCAACTACATCCTCAGGAACTTCAGTGCAAGACCTAACATCCTTATCTCATCTAAATTCAACCAGCTATTATCCTTTCTTCGTACTGTGACCTCATCCCTAAGATCAATCCATATATCCTCAATGTTTGGAACATGGAGTTGCAACGTCCCATGAGCTTTAAGGACTCCTCTAAATTCAAAACCTTCCCTTGGCTTCACATGTTTTTTAAGCTTCTCTTGTAGCTCATGGATCACATTCTTAGCTTTTATGATAGAATAGCATGTGTATCTTCGAATTGAGATAGGGAATGAGATAGTAGCCTTATGTTTGCTCTGTTAAAATTTATGGAATTCTAAGAGTTGCCTAACTAATTCCATGAGAATTATTTTATCACTGGGATACCTAAGCAAACAGAAAGGAGCTTCTTGACATATAACAATCCATACATATGTGAACTTTCTGAATTGTAAGAAGATGCCACCCCACTTAGAAACTTCATTCCATGCTTCATCAGAAACCCTTCACTTTCTGAGATCAGGGTTCAATCTACAAATGATCTCGTAGAAGAAAGCATCATTCACCCTTATATTGTTCTAGACTTCCTTTCAAGGTCAATTGAGGATAGAATTTATAGATATGGTCTGTAGACCGGTTACCCTTGGAGTCTAATCTAGGATAGTTCCGCATTCCGGAAGCAACGTAAGTGACATAAGACATCATATAGAACTTTCTGGTAGAAAGAACTGCCTTCATTTGAGCATTAATGTTGTTACTAATGAGAACTCCCTAATCCAAATGTTGGTCATTCTTCTTTATGATGGTAATGAATTGGTACATCCAACCATATAACTCTTCAGATTCTGGGAGCCTAAATACTCTGGTAAGGAGTGTGATGATGTCATTGATTTCCAAACTAAAGTCACTTATGGGAACCGTCTTTGGAAATCTTGACACAATGGGCTTAGCCTTGATCAAGAATTTCGTATTCACATGTTTGACACAATTGTCAAAATCATTGTCCCATGTTTGTTATGTGGACTGAAGACTTGTGTCGACATATTCCTCAAAATTAGGAAGTTTGAGGAGTTGATAAAAATAATCATTATCCAATTTTATCATGGTCACTCCTTCCTAATTCCAAACTAAGTGGGAGCTCGAGTTATAATTGGTGGCATATCCTAGGATGAAATCAGGATATTGAGCTAATATGGGGAAGGTATCTGCTAAAGGTAGTCCATTAGCGTAGATTGACTGCATCCACAAAGTTTGCAAAGAGCTCTGAAAAATTCCCCAAAACTCCTTTATGTCAATATTTCCCAACTCTATATCCCGAATGTCAAAATTGGCATCAATGTATGAGGGATTTTCAACCCTCTGGTATTTGCACTTCATTTCCTTTGGCCCCTCCTTTTTTCCCTTCCCTTTGCATGAATCTGACATGGGAGACTAGTCACTGAAATCACCTGGAAGTGAAATAGAAGAGATTCGGCTTCGGAACCCTGTCCTGCAGCTATAAAAACCTGATAAACTAATTCAGGAAAGTGACCTTTTCGAGCACCTTTGAAAACTCAAAAATTTTGTTGGGGTTGGAATTATGTCAGAAAACTAGAAAAACCCGACATACTGCAGTTTTTTGGTCTTATTGAGCAGGTCTGAAAGTTTGATACACCACAAATTTTGGTTGTGTTGAGCAGGTTTGAAAGCTTGAATTAGTTGAATTGGGTAAGTAACATGTTAGTGCATAAGAAAAACCGATTAAGAACCCTTACATACCAAAACTCTTGATTTCAATCTTTCAATTCTTTAATACTTCATTTTATGGGAGGAAAAGTAAATTCATCCCGCGACAGACATTGAAAAGTGACTAACTTGGGTGAAAACAAAGAAACCATGGGAAAAAACTCAAAACCCACCCAAAATGTAGATAAGGAAAGAATTCATGAAACTCGAAAACGTGACCTAGATGAAGAACATACTTACCTCAAGGTGAAAATAATGTAAGATCTTGAGAAATGATAAAAAATAGGCCGAAGAAAGCAATTTGGGTTTGGAAGGTGCAGTGACAAATAAACAATCCACGCAGTGTAAGAAAACTCCAAGTAAAAATGACATGGAAAATCACCCTTATTTATAAACCCTAACATTAAATACACCTATCATGACATGCGTGCTTACCAACCTGACAGTTGGACATTTAATGTGTTGATTTTGGAGTCATGGGTACATTCACATTTGTCATCATGTGGTTGAGTCCCAAAAACCCGACACAAAGAGGCCATGTAATGTCAGAAACTGGAATCAAGAAGCATGAGGCATCTTGTATTTTCTTGAAAGGTGAGATGTTCCGATGCAATCGGGTTCTGAAACCCGACGACACCTAGTCTGATTTGGGGTTTAGATTCAGAATGCACAGAACACATTACATGTGTTTAGGCAAGATGATATTCCGGTGCACCGGAACCCAAAATACGAAATCCTGTAGTGCAAATCAGACTTTGGATTTGGGATGCATGGGAAATTTTGCATGTGTTTGGATTTTTCTTGTATGGTGCAATTGGATCCCGAAATCCAACAACACGGTGTAATTCGGGATTTTGGGATCGAAAAATAGGTGGGGATTTGCATGTTATTTGTTAAGAGAGTTATGAAATTTGATTCATAGAATTTCTAAGATATTTTTTCAAAGGTAACTTTTGATTAAATAGACTTTAGGAGGAAGCATAGAATTTTGATTGGTTATCTCCATTTTCTTGACGATCACAAAAATGGGATAACAACTAGCTCCGACTGGGGACATTCTTTTATGAAGCAAAAGAAGAAGACTCATATTTCCAAGACACAAACCATTGGGCTACGGGGTCAACAATAGAGAAAGACATAAACAAAAAAAAAACACACCAAAACAAAAACAAAGAAAACCAAAACAAAAAAAGCAACCAAATCAAACACATAAGAGGAAGCAAATTATGGTACAATGCAAGAATAACTTACATTACTAGCGAAACAACTTTAGATATTTCCCATTGTGAGGTAGTGGGAGTGTTGTTCTGTAATAATATGAAAGGTGGAAGATATTTTCTCCACTCATTTGATGAATCTTGAAGGGACCCCTCCACAAGTAGTCAAACTTACTATACATCCCCTTCAGTTCTCTTCTCTTGTCCCAAAGCAAAACTAGATCTTCAACCTGAAAAATATGGTTGTTTGGATTTCATGTCAAACATATTTTTGACCTTGTTTTTATGTTCCATAATGTGATCAATCACTTTGAGCTTGTCCTCTTACTTGTCAGGTACATGACTCTCTTCTCAATAAAATCTTGAAAAGTTTCATCTTCAATCATTTTAGCTAATCTTAAAGCTGACATTTCCAAGGAGATGGGAATTTTTGAATCAACTCCATATAATAACTTAAATGGTGGCATCCCTATAGCTCTCTTAGGAGAGATATGTTCTACCAAGAATGCATCATGCAATGCTTTGTGTTATGTTCATTGATTCTCATCGACTAAATTCCTTATTATAGTTACCAGATTCTTATTACCATATTCAATCTGACCATTTCCTTAAGGATAATAGTTAGACAAGTGAGCTAAAGTGATGCCATAGCCATAAAAAAATATGTAAGTTCATAAGATGAAAATTTTGAAGCATTATCAGTTACAATCTTATTAGGGATGTCAAACCTGACTATTATGTTCTCTTTGATGAAGTTGCAGACAACTTCAGAAGTGGCATGTTTCAAGGGATGGCTTCTACCCATTTGGTAAAATAATTTGTTGCAGTTAAGACATAGGTATGCCCGGAAATGGATACAGGGTTCGAAAATCTGATGAAATCTATACCCCGTTATCGAAAAGGTTCCTCAATCACTACAAGCCTCAAGGGGAGTGCCGCCAATTTAGGGCAACCTAAAAATGGTTAGAAAGATTCACATTTAGCTACCCATTCAGCTAAATCTTGAAAGAGAGTGGGCTAATAATATCTTGATCACATAATCTTGTGGGTAGTTACAGATGATGAAAAGTGTCAGCCACATGCCAAGTTATGAAATGCTTCCAACAACCTACCTTGTTGAACCTTGTCAACATAGTGAAGAAACACCACATCGATCCCTCTCTTATATAGGCCATTATCCTGAAGGATATACCTCACTGACCTTAGCTTGACTGCCTTTTATTTTTACTCAAATGTGTGGGGCACTCTCCATAAGTAAAAAAGAAGGCAATGTTTGAATACCATTCATATGTCGTACTTACAAATAGTGCCATGGGTAATTCTTCGTGAATTTCTTTATCCGTCTTGACTTCCTCTTTGGGATCATTCCTTGTGATTAACTAACACAAACCCCTTCTGCACACCAGCTTTGTGGGTTTAGTCTCTAGGTCATAATCATGTACTTTATCAATCAAATTACCTCTTTGGCTGTCCAATTCTTGTTGGGTAAGAATATAGTTTACCGTTGTGTCAGGAAAAGAACCAATGTATGAGAACTCAAAACATAATACCTGAAATGCTTGACAACTCTAACCACATCGTAGGCATGATTTTCAATTTGAGACATTTTCATCTCATGTTCCTTTAAAGGACAACTCATTAAAGAAATGGGATATTCAATTCCTTCCTCATTCTTTTGTATCAAGATAGCGGACACCGTATGAGCGGAGGCATAACTATACATGATGATTTTATTTTTTAAATCTAGACATACTAGAATAGGGGCATTATCAATCGATTTATTGATTTCATCAAAAGAAAGCTCCCCTTCAGTGCTCCATCAGAAAGTGACTTTCCCTTTCATCATTTCCACAATGTGCCTTGTTTTGTTTGCAAATTCTGGAACAAATCTTCTCAATAAATTGACTTTCCCAACGAAAGAATGCACACCTGTCTTAATTGTGGACATGGTAAGGCTTTATATCACCTAAACCCATTCAGGATCATTTTTGGTTCCTTCTTTTTCTATGATATGCCCCAACAGTTTCCCTTTAGTCACTCCAAACATATATTTTTTAGGGTTTAAATAAATCTCATGTTGCTAACATCTCATCAAAACTTGCATCAAGTGATCACAGTGGTCTCACCTATTTTTCAAAAATATCGTAAGGTCATCTAGATATACAATTATAAATTTTCCCATCAATTCTATGAAGGATAAATCCATGGTCATTTGAAATGTAGCTTTGGCATTGATCAACCCAAATGACATTCTTCAATAAGAAAACATTCCCCATGGTGTGGTGAATGTTGTTTTATGTTGATCTTTTATAACTACTTCAACTTGGTTGTACCTTGAAAATCCATCTAGAATAGATAACATTTCAGACCCCGTGAATGTTTATAACACTTGATCCATGATGGGAAGGGGATAATTATCCTTTAATGAAGATTGATTAATATTTTGAAATTTGACACAAATATGAATCTATTTATTAATCTTTCATACAGGGACAAGGTTAGCCACCCACATGCAGAGTGGTGAATGGGAAAGATAATTCTTGCATCTAACATCTTCTGAATGTCTGCAAGAATAGTGCCTGAAATCTTAGGATTGTAATGTCATTGTTTCTATCTATATGGCTGTGCATATGATTTAAATGGGATGTTATGTTGCACATCTTTGATCTTGAAGGATTTTAAATTTGCATAAGACCATTCCAATACCTCCATGTATTTCTTTAGGAGTGCAGCAAATTTCCTTTTCTCATCAGGAGAGAAACACTTACCAATGTTCACAATCCGTGGTTTCTCGAGGGAACCTAAATTGATCTGATTAACTTCAACAGATAAACTTCCTTCAGATTATCTCTTGTTTTGAATAAAGCAATCATGTTTATCAAAAAATCCTTCGAGTGACACCAAAACTTTCAGATTCTTGGGATCCCTTTTTCTTTCACCACTGCTAATCTTTACAACAAAGTTTCCCTTTAGCTGAAGAAACTCACCACTTGCCTCTTGTTGAGAATCAGAAACAGATTTATGGAAAGCCAATTTTGAAACTTCGAAGTAGAGCTCACTGAAATTATCAGATTTTTCAAGAAAGTCCAAAAATTGTTGATCATCATTAAAGAATTTCCAATGTGAAGAACTATCTGGGATGCTTGGTCATTAAACTATTTCAATAGTGTACTTGTCTTCTTTGAACTCGGGATGAGGAAGAAGTAGTGAAGAAGATACCGCAAGGGAGTCCGCCTTATCATTATGATATCTTGGTACTTCCTTAATAAAAAAGGCATCAAATTCTTCTATACAATCCCAAACTTTGTTCATGTAGTGCTTCAAATGGTCATTCTTCACTTGAAAGAATTTCCTAACTTGATTGACAATCAACTCTGCATCTCCTTACGCTTTCATATTCTTGATTGCTTTTTTCTTTCGCCACTGCTAATCCTAATAAAAGAGCCTCATGCTCAACAATATTATTAGTATTATCAAACTGCAATTTATATGAAAAGGGAAAAATTTCAAACCCAGGGGAGATAAGTACAACTCCTGTGCTAGATCCCAAAGTCGAACAACTGCCATCGAACTCCAAAGCCCAAATAACATTGGAATCTTCTCTCATAATAGAAAAAATACATTCCTTGATCTAATGTCATAAAATGGTTTCCGTTCAGACCAGCATCTTCAATATTTACCTGTGGGTTTGTGGAGCTGGTCTTAGGAGTTAGCGGAAGAAGATATTTGGACTAGGTGAAGAAGTCGACCTTCTTGAGAGAGCTACTTTATCTTTCAGGTTCCATAGAGAGAGGAGTACCTAGCTTTCGTAAAAACTATTGGAATTTATTTATCTTTATGTTTCTCAACATCCCTGCAAAACCCCCTCCCAGGTACTGAGTAAAAAATACAGCTGGAATATCATCCACTAGTTTCATAGTCATATTGAACCCTCATATTCTGGGATAGCCAGCAAATGCAAATTGTGCCATCTTTGAATTGACCAATTATGGGAACTTTCCTAGTCTCCATGGAGTAGCAGCATCCAAATGGCTTGGCGAGAGTAAATCCTAGAGCATTGCCCTACCTTTGCATTTCATAACTTTATCTAAGGCTCCTGAATCAATCTCCATGCATTTTATTAATAGGAGGTTCTTTGATAGCCAATATTTTTCAGTACATGAGGATAAATAAAATGGTTCTATCTCTCACAAAGGAAAGCTTGATGCCAGTGTTATTATTGGGACAATTTCTCCTAGGGATATCCTGATAAGGAGCACTTTAGAGGTTGTAGCCATAGATCGAATGGCAATATTTCTTCTAATCAAAGTTAGCAAGATCGTTATCCAATTGCTCAGGGTTAGAATGCATAAGATACTCTGGTGCCTTGAGAAGGATTTGTATCTATGGTAAATCTTAGAATGATTCTTTCCTAATTTCAATAGTACTGTAGGAAGGAACAATGGTCAGGTCTCAGATATTTTAGTATTTACCATATGGAATCATGCGAACTAGTCTAGGTAATCAACGGAATAACAAGGACCTTAGATCAATAGGAAGTGATCACATGAGGGATCTTGAGCATTGATGAAGAATCAATCTTTCGGTTGCTCTAGGAGTAGGAATTCCTCGTAAGTTTGCAACAATTTTGTGGACTATCTTATTAAACTTTAGTTATGAAATCACACATAGGCTCATGTGATTACTTCTTGGATTCTGGTTAAGTTGAGTAAAAGCAATGCAAAGCGATTGCCTTCACTGTAGGCTTCATAACCTCACCTTGAATTGAGATTCTCATAGTCACCCAGTATTGTATTCGTTAGCTGCATCATCAGATGAATGGTCAACATAACCAAATGCTTTGAAGGTCTCATTAGTGCCTTGAAGTGTCTTGTTCAAACAACTTCGAACAAATACATCCATTCATCACACTACCCCAGGAGGTGCCTCAATATCCAATCTATGTTGTATAGGAGGAACGAATGATTTCTATCTCTCATCTAGGTGTTTTTTTTCCATCACTGTCAAAATCATCCTAGGGATATTCCGATAAGGATCACTTGACCCATGTGGAAAAATCATGCAATGGTTGAAATTAATGAGATCGTTAGACCAATAGCTGCACCCCCAAGGAATTGGTGGAGCTTATGGGAAGAATTCTTATTCTTACCTCTCCAAGATCCTTTCCTAAAAGTAGTATCCCTGCCAGGAATAAGATCGTCTATCAACTTCAGGTGCCATAGCTCTATGCGGTAGTTGAATAAGGTATCTTGGAACTCAGACAACAGGATTCCTACGCATCAGGTGAGTTGAGCATTGATGGTATGTCCCAAAGACCAATTTTATGGTTTTCAAGATTAGGAAGTTTTGTTAAGTTCGGCAAATCAAAAAGAGGATCCAACTTCACCTCTTACTCGACTTAGCGTGAGTGTAATGCATGCTTAGGTTCAAGTTTGATTCCTTCTGGAAATGAAATAAGATGTAAAAGCTAATAATACATATGAGTCACCAATATCAATCTTAGGATTAGTCTTTCACCTTCGTAATTCCCCATCTCAGAGTCACCAAAAACTGTTGGTTGGATATTTTTTCATGCATACAAAAGATTTGAGGTTCAACCATTTTGTTCGTGGTGCCTTAAAGTGTCCTCCTCAAATGAAATGAACACACACCATGTTCATGGGCTTATCCCAAGAACATCCACAAGATATGATATATACAATATTGACAATAATATAATCATCAGGGTTGGGATCTCATCCCAGTATATTTGTAGAAATATGCATGAACAGAAGGATAGATAAGAAAGATAATAATTTGACATAAGATGCAGAAAAGAAAGGAAAAAGTGAGAATGTAATTTTTTCTTAATAAAACACAGATCAAAATATAATCACATGTGATTTAGATTGTAATATTCTATAAAATATTTGATAGAAAATATATCCCAAATGAATAACAATTTAAAGCATTGAACTTAAGAACAATACCTAAAATATTAGATATATATTAACAACACAAGTTTGTAATAAAATATCGTGTATATTCTTCGAATGATTAAAGTAAAACACAAAGTTATTTCTCTTTTCTCAACCTAGCTTACAATTTCATATCAACAAAATTTCCACCCTTAAGAATGCCAAAACATTTCTCATTTATAGAAAAGAGAAGCAGAGAAAATAGGAAGCAATTTAACAACATACTAAAAATAGTAAATAGTAATGATGAGTTCCATTTTTAGTAGTTCTCACACATAGGAGACTAAGTCAAACCTTCCAAGTTCACAGTGTGCAGAAATCATAATAAAAAATACATGCCCAATTGAAAATAAGAATGTCATGACAAGTTAATTATTTAGACTTGTCTTCTTCATCACCATGCTCAACTTTTTTGGCATGAACATTCATGGAATATCTAAATTATCCTTTGTGCCTCCTCTTCATATGGTTTGCAAGATTACTCATTTAACACCTTGCAAGTCTCTTGAATATTGCTAAAAATCCCTAAAATTTGTTGAAACTAATCTTGTTGAACTTGGCTAATGCAGCTTAAAACATCATTCATAATCGGATTAGTTTGTCAATGGCTGTCATGTCAAATTTGTTCGCTTACTGTAGACTCATTTTCAACCAATCCCTGAAACACTTATTAAAAATCATTAGCTGAAAAAATATTCATGTTATCATCCATAATATTCATGAACATTTTTTATAACTCTTCATCAATATTGTTAGTAGTGTCAAGAAACTGATCTCTTTATTCTCTTAATTTACTACAAGCTTCGTTAAGAATCTTGACTCTGAACTCAATAGATTTTCAAAATTTAAAGTGATCTTTTCATCATTTGGAACTACTCCCCTCCCTAACCAAAGTTTCAGAAGGAATATTTTTAAGGGAACTTTGAGGGCTTCCATAGTTAACTAAAAGGTACCAATTTCTTCAAGGAGTACATCATTTAACTTTTCAACATCATTCCTTGCATCTTCCAAAGAATTGAAAACATTCAATGTATCATCAAGAACCTTCTTTCCTTGATCAAGAATCCGTTGGATCCATTCATCGACAACAATACCCTTTTCATTAAAATTTTCTATTTTGGGTACTGACAAGAAATCAAATCGAATGGGGGTGGGCATATGATCTGCTATCTGTTGTTGCTAAGAAGGCTTGACGAGTTTGAGCAACACCTTCATTAATTTTTCAACCTTGTCCTTTAATTCATCTCTCGATACCTTAGTCTCTTTGAGCTTCTTGCATAACACTTTGAGCGTCATGTTCAACATCTTCTGTAGTGACTGTCCCCAGATCGATCCTTGTGATTTGATAATCTATAGCTGTGACATTTTCTTTAGTTTTATCTGTTGCAGGTACATAAATATCTATAAAATTCTATCCCGACGCATCAACTGAGATTCGTGAAAAAAATTTTGGCTTCTTGGTTGATCGAGAAGGTGTCGGATTCAGTGAGCTAAAATCAAATGCTTTAGGTGGAAAAATCACTTTTCTCTTCCTTGGGGTTTGATCAACTAACCAAGAGGAAACAGAAGTAGAAGGTGATTCCAAGAGGGGAACTGAGAATATTCCATAGGAAATTTTTGAAATAGGAAAAGTGGAGACTAGAGACAGAGGAGTGGTGAGAATGATGGTAATAATGGAAAATGGTATCGGTGAAGAAAGTGGAATGGAGACTGAGATACCGGAGGATAGTGATAACTCCAAAGTCAATCATGTTTTTCTTGAAAGAGGAGATAGGGACGAGAAAAAATTTGCCATGGTGGATACGAGTGGTGTTGATGGAAATGGAGGAGAATGAGGTGGAGAGGAAAGAAAGAGAGAAGGATAAGAAATGGAAGGGAGCTCTAGAGATGTATGGGAGGGAACAAGATGGGAAAGGGTGCTAAGAGTGGAAGGAGTGATAGATAAATCAGCCACAATACTTACTTGAAATCCCTCTGGAACTGATAGAGGGGGTGAATCAATAATATCCAATGATGAAGATGGTGCAAAAGAAGGAAAAGGCTGAGAATTTTCTCCTTTTCAAACAAACTTGAATTTCAACTTTTTAGGTGGGTTTACACCTTTATCCTTTTCCCCATGTGAGGGGCACACCTCTGATGTTGACATGACTAACAAGTTTGGGAAGTTGGATTCTATAAGATTCATACCCCATGATATCAACCAAACCTTCATGTGAACAAGGGTTTGGGTGGCCCTCTCTGTTATAGATGTCGTCTCTACAACTGAATAATCAATTGTCGGGATTCCAACGTTATCCCCATCCATTTGTTCATGTATTGTCTCAATGACACTTTCATTATCAACAGCATCCTTAGGTATTTCAATGAGACCTAAAATCCTTATCTCATCTAAATTCAACTGGCTATTATCATTTATTCAGACTGCTACCTCATCCCTAAGATCAATCTAGATATCTTCAATGTTTGGAACGTGAAGCCACAACATCTCATGAGATTTAAGGACTCCTCGAAAGTCAAACCCTACCCTTGGCTTCATATGTTTTTTAAGCTTCTCTTACAACTCATGAATCACATTCTTAGCTTTGATGTCAAAAGAGCATTTGTATCTTCCAATTGAGATAGGGAATGAGACAACAACCTTATGTTTGCTCTGTTGAAATTTATGGCAGTCTAAGAGCTGCCTAACTAATTCCATGAGAATTATTTTATCACTGGAATACCTAGGTAAACGGAAAGGAGCTTCTTGACATATGAAAATCCAAAGATATGTGGACTTTCTAAATTGTAAGAAGATGCCACCCCACTTAGATACTTCATTCCATACTTCATTGGAAACCCTTCACTTTCTGAGATCACGGTTCAATATGCAAATGATCTTGTAGAAGAAAGCATCATTCACCATTGTCTATTGTTCCATAATTCCTGTCAAGGTCAATTGAGGATATAATTTATAGATATGGTATGTAGACCGGCTACCTTTGGAGTCTAATCTAGGATAGTTCCACATTCTGGAAGCAGCGTAAGTGACATAAGACATCATATAGAACTTTTCGGTAGAAATAACTGCCTTCATTTGAGCATTAATGTTGTTACTAATGAGAACCCCCCTATCCAAATGTTGATCATTATTCTTTATGATGGTAATGAATTGGTACATCTAACCATGGAAATATTTAGATTTTGGAAGCTCAAATAATCCGCTAAGGAGTATAATGATGTCGTTGATTTCCAAACTGAATTCACTTATGGGAACCGTCTTTGGAAATATTCACACAATGAGTGGGCTTAGCCTTGATTAGGAATTTATTGTATTCACGTGTGCTTGACACAATTATAAAAATCATTGTCCCAGGGCTTTCTTGTATAGGAATGAAGACTTGTGTCGAAATATTCCTTAAAATTAAGGAAGTTTGAGAAGTTTATCAAATTAATCATTATCTAATTTTATCATTATCTCCTTTTCATGGTTCTCAAACTAAGCGGGAACTTGAATCATAATTGGTAGGCACATGCTAGGATGAAATTAGGACATTAATCTAATAAGGGGAAGACAAGCCAATAAACGTAGTCCACTGGCACAAATCGATTGCATCCATGAATTTTGTGAAGAAATCTGAAACTCTTCCCCAAAACTCCTCTATGTCAATATTTCCCAGCTCTATATCTCGAATGTCAAAATTGGCATCAATGTATGAGGGATTTTCAACCCTCTGGTATTTGTACTTCATTTCCTTTGGCCCCTCATTTTTTCCCTTCCCTTTTCTATAATCTGACATGGGAGACTAGTCACTGAAATCACCTGGAAGTGAAAGAGAAGAGATTCAGATTCAAAACCCGGTCCTATAGCTATAAACATGACAAACTAATTTGGGAAAGTGACCTTGTCGAGAACCTCTTAAAACTTGAAAATCCGATCGGGGTTTGAATTATGTTGGATAGCTACAAAAACCTAACACACTGAGGGTTTCTGGTCTTGCTGAGCAGGTCCAAAAGTCTGATACACCATGAAGTTTTGGTTGTGTTGAGCAGGCCCGAAAGTCTGAATTGCTGTTGGAACATAATGGTTAAGTGGGTTGGCCACCCCTTAATTAAATATGGGTCCAACATTATACTATAGGTTAAATATTTAATAATAATAAATATTTATATTTCTATTATTAAATATTCAAACCTAGGAATATACTTTAGGTTAAATATTTAATAATAAGAAATAGTTATATTTCTATTATTAAATATTTTAAACCTTGGTATATGTGTCAACCGACATGGTTGAAAAGGTGAGTCGGGAGACATACCCGATCACCTCATATAAAAAGGACTTCGGGTCCTCATTTGATATATTTGAAAAAATAATATATCAAAGGTTTTCACCCTTATGATTAGGGTTTCTAAGGAGGAGGTGATTTACTGGATGTAAAAAGTTCTCTACAATAAAGGTTACTTTTCACAGTGGTTTTTACCTTTGGGTTTTCCACTATAAATATTGTGTCCTGTGTTATTTACTTTTGTAAGTATTATTTTATTATTATGCAATGTGATGTGATGTTTATTTATTTAATATTGCATAGTTTATTAATGTTGATTAAATCTGTAATTAATAGAATCCTCAAATTCTAACATGGTAACAGAGAAAGGTAAATTAAATAGATTAGATCAAATGTTGTTGTATTTAATTTATTTAATTTTGTACGAGTTTTTTCAACCAACCCGGAAGGGTATTTAAAAATCATCGGGCCCCTTCTCCCCAATTTTTTTGCAATCTAAAATTTTGAATGTTTTGTGAAGAATTAATGTGAGTGTGCACAAGTGAAAGGGGTTTACATGCGTGTGAAAAATCACATACAGGTAAGGGTAAATTAATATATGAAATATTTCTATTTCTCTATAGTTTTAAATGTGTGCAGGGTAAATGTTTTCAAAGGTAAAATTCAAGAGTAAATGAAGGGAGGAGACAAGTTTCATGAAAATAGGGATTTCAAATTATTTCATTGGCCGGGTGAAATTACTTGTCCCCTCTGTAAATCTCTAGGTTAATTTGTACTCTCATGTGATTCAAAATCTCCTTGCACCTGGTAAAAATTCTCTTACTATTTTTACCTTATTTTTTTCAAAATATTATGCCCATGTCCTTTGGACCCCCCTCTAATAGGGCTTGATTTAAAAAATATAAGTTTATAGTTTTTATAACTATATTCTTTAAATAAAAAATTACTATAGAATAAAGATCATTATAGTTTATATTATATAAACTATTCTCAAAAAATTATATAGTTGTTTATATTTTATAATTTATAAACATAATTTGTCTGAAACTGTACAGAAGAAGAAATTCTAAAATTTCATATTCTGGAAATACATAGGAAATTTTCACTATGTTAAATTTGACGGTCATATGACCGTCACGATAGACCAAAAATAAGGCAGAATGATGGTCATTTAGACGTCAAATTTAAGCTAGCCAGAACCATGAAATTTTCAGTGTTAAAATTGACGGTCAAATGACCGTCTCGGCAAACCAAAAATAAGGTAGAATGACGATCATTTAGACGTCAAATGTTAAGCTTGGCCGCGAGATCTTTACTCTACATTAACACTTTTTAGAAATTTTTCAGAAGTTGTTGTGTTCTTAGGGGTTTCATCTTCTCTTCTATATGGTCAGAATTTTTTTATGATAGGTATGGGGTATAATGAAGTGCCCTTTATAATGTGGGTCATTATTTGATTATGGGAAGTTAATTAGTATGTATTTTTATGACAAAATTAGTTATGGTCAAATAATTTCTTTAGATCTATAAATTTAGATCTGGTTCTATTAATATTGTTATGATCAGATTAGTTATTTCTTTATAATACTTGATTTTTTAATGAAATAATACAAGTTTTTTATCATAAAATATGGGTATTGTCATTTTTTATTAATATGTTTCTAACTCAGTGGTGCATTATATCATAATGGGGTATGCTTTTCAGGTTCAGGAAATTTGAAAGACAATGACATCAAGTTAATTTTTCCTAGATAAATCCCAGATCCTAAATGGAGCTAATTACAATATTTGGAAGATCAATATCAAATCATAACTTATGGCGAGGAAACTATAGACGATTCTTTCAGGAACTGATCTTGCACCCACCAGTTGTCAAGCGACTGTGAAAAATATGAATGCATTCTCACAGCGTACGTAGGAGGCCCTTTCCATGATTCTGCACAATGTGAACAATGAATATCTTCTACACATTGGTAATATCAAACATCCTAAAGAGGTATGGATACAATTAGAATCCATGCATGAAGGTACGCGCTTATCTAAGATTATTAAACTTGTTTTAGAATTGCTTACGACTCCTATGAAAGGAGATGAAAAGGTAGTTAATTTCTTAGCCAAGATTAAAAATATCAAAGCACAATTAGATGGATGCAATTGTGACTTAATTGGTGAAAAATTAATCTACTTTATTGTTCAATTGAATATACATGAAAGATTTAGGAATTTTATTTCTATCTTAAACTCTAAATATCAGAATGAGGATGAATTACTAGACTTAAATACTTTGAGTTCTCTTCTGATACAGGAAGAGCAAGTGATGATGAACTTTGACTCTAAGGAGAATGCCTCTCAGGCACTTCTTGCTCAGAATTCAAAGTTCAAGCCTCACAAGCCCTTCTCTGATCAGAATTTTAGATCTAAATCTTCATTTGCTGATAAGAAAAGTGTTACTTTTGAACATTTGCGTGTAAGCTTTAATGGTAAATGTCACAAATGTGGCAAATTTGGGCATAAAAAGGAAGAGTGTAAATCTAAGAAACCTATCCATAAAAATCAGAAACAGATTGTCTCATCTAAATATAATTTAAGGAAAAAGATAGTTCTAATGATGCTCCTAAAACTATTGCATTATATGTTGCTTTATACTCTTCCTCTAATTCTGAATGGATTCTAGATTCAGGTGCTTCAAATCATATGACTGGTATTTCCAATTCTTTATTTGATGTTACGAAAATCAATGAACGTGTGTATCTTGGTGATAACTCATCTTTAGAAGCAATAGAGAAAGGAAAAGTAAAATTTGCAAATGGTATTTTGAATAATGTTTTATTTGTTCCTAAGCTTAAAAAGAATCTTTTGTCATGTTCACAACTAACTCATGATGGTTTTTCTATTCAAATTTTGAAGGATACTTGGTACATCAAGGATAGTAATGATAATATAATTGCTGAAGGAATTCAAAGAAATGGTCTGTATATTTTTGATGATTTTTCTTCTGCATCTTGTTTTGTATCTCAAATTTTGAATAATTCAAAACTATGGCATGAAAGGTTAGGACATGTGAATTATCGAATCTTGTATGAAATGTCTAGAAATAATCTAGTGAAAGGTTTTCCTGTGTTGTCTTCATCTCACGATGCTTGTGAAGGGTGTTTACGCTCAAAACAAAGTGCTAAACCCTTTCACTTACATCCTGAGGAGAGTTCCTCTTCACCACTAGAACTTGTTCATAGTGATGTTAGAGGACCTCTTGAAGTAGCTTCGTTAAATGGTTCTTTATATGATGTGACTTTTATTGATGATTTCACCAGGATGATTTGGACATATTTTCTTAAAAATAAATATGATGTATTTGGAAAATTTAAGGAATTTAAAGCATCTGTTGAAAATTCATCAAATTATAAAATTAAGAGGCTTAGAACAGATAATGGGGGTGAATATGTTAGCAAGGAATTTGAAAAATTATGTATTGATTGTGGTATTAAAAGAGAATTAACTTCTCCCCATTCTCCCCAGTCTAATGGTGTTGCAGAATGGAAAAATAAGACTATTTTAGATATGGCTCGCACTATGCTTCATTCTGCTGGTCTTCCCAAAATTTCTATGGGAAGAAGCAATGAACATGGAAGTCTACATCCTAAATAGGGTCCCTACCAAATCTATTCACCTTTCGACCCCCTTAGAGAAGTGGTCAAATAAAAAACCTGATGTATCACATTTAAAAGTCTTTGGTAGTCCTGCCTCCTTATATATCCCTAAAAAGAAAAGAAAGAAACTTGATATGACTTATTTTTCTTGTATTTTCATTGGATATGGTATTAACACTGCAGGTTTAAGGATTTACAAACCTGTAAAAAGGGAAGTAACTGAAAATCACAATGTTGTTGTTTTGGAAAAATGCTTATGTGCATCTACAAATAGTTATGAGATTCTTAATCCTGTCAATATTTCTAATGATGGTTCTGATTCTGATAATGAAAATATGGTAAATGATCATGATGATGTTTCTTGTGTTGATGTTATGGATGTGTCTGAATCTCCTGTCTCCCTAGCTAAGAAACCAAAATGGGCTCAAACTGTGTTAGAAAGTTCTAATCCTATTGACCTTAGGAAAATGACCAGAAGCCATCATATGTACCATGCATTAATGACCTTGTATGAACCTAGAGCCATAGAGTTTTGAAGAAGCTTCTCAGGATGAGAAGTGGATCAATGCAATGCAGGCTGAATATAATGCCTTGATTCAAAATCAAACCTGGGAGTTGGTTCCACCTCTAGAGAAAAGAAGCGTTATAGGGTCTAGATGGTTGTACAAAGTAAAATACAATGTTGATGGTAGTATTGAAAAATATAAAGCTAGACTTGTTGCTAGAGGTTTCACTCAGAAACTTGGGATAGATTATGTTGAGACCTTTTCCCCTATAGCTAAAATGAGCACAATTAGGACCTTGTTTGCTATTGCTGCTCAGTTTGGGTGGGAAATCCACCAAATGGATGTGAAAAATGATTTTTTTAATGGTGATTTAAAATAAGAACTTTACATGTCTCAACCTAAAGGATTTGAAGAAAAAAGTAAAGAAAACTATGTTTGTAAGTTGAAAAAATCTTTGTATGGTTTAAAGCAAGCTCCTAGAGCTTGGTATGCAAAAATTAATGTTTTCTTTAAACAATTAGGTTTTGTTAATTTTTCTTCTGACAATGATCTATTCATTAAGCAAGAAGGTTCTCACATTATCATTGTATGTCTATATGTGGATGATTTGCTTATAACTGGTGATAGTCCTACTTTAATTCATAGGATTAAAGAAAAATTGAAACAATACTTTGAAATGACTGATTTAGGTCTCTTACATCATTTTCTTGGCATGGTTATATTTCAAGACAAACATTCTATTGTTGTTTCTCAAGAACAATATGCAACCAATGTACTGAAAAAGTTTAATATGATTAATTGTAAACTTTAATTTCTACACCTATGGAAGTTGGACTAAAACTTGATCCTAAACCTACATGTGAAAAAGTTGATCCTACTTTGATAGACAATTAGTTGCTAGTTTGATTTATCTAACTATAACTAGACTAGATATTTCTATGTAGGAATTGCTTCAAGGTATATGCAGGAACCTTATAGAGAACATTGGAATCTCGCAAAAAAAATTCTTAGATATATTAAGGGAACAATCAATTATGGGTTGCATTATACTAAGGATGAAAATGCTAACTTGCATGGATTTTGTGATTCTGATCATGTTGGTGATGTATTAGATAGAAAATATACTTCTGGTTATGTGTTTAAATTTGGTGCAGGTGTCATTACTTGGTGTAGTAAAAAGAAACCAACTGTTTCTATCTCTTCAACTGAAGCTGAGTATAGAAGTGCAATGGAAGCTGCAAAAGAGGCTCTATGGCTGAAGAGGTTGTTCGATGAGATAAATATGAAGGATCAAGGTAGTGTTCCTTTGTTCTGTGACAACCAGAGCACCATAGATCTTGCACATAATCCAGTACAACATCAGAGGATGAAGCACATTGAGATACATATACACTTCATCCATGAGAAGGTGTTAAGTGGTGAGATAGATCTCAAGTTCATGTCGACTGAAGAGAAGGTTGCTGACATCTTCACAAAACCCCTGAGTGCTGCAAAGTTTTGTCACTTTCATGAAAAACTTGGATTGTTGGAGTTTCCATTGAGGGGGAGTGTGCATGACAATGTCACCTCCTAATGGAACTTGTAATTTGTAAAATGAAATAAAGACCTTCGGGAAAATGTAAAATACCTTTGGGCATGTGTAAAAGACCTTTAGGCATGTGTAAAAATACCTTTGGACATGTGTATACCTACTCGGCTTATTTTTCAAAAAGAAGTGTAGAAAGACCTTAAAGGCGGTCTTCAGTAAACTCTTTAGTGTTATTGAGTTTACTGGTAAACATCCAGTGTAAGCATATTGTTAAGGAGGTCCTTGGTTATAAAATAGGCTCCTATATGCTTGGTTTCAAGTAACCTTTTACGAGAACTTGTGAGAACATGTAAAACTCACAAATCATACTTAGCCACTGATCATGGGATGATCTTTGGGATTCCAAATCCTTTTGTACCAAAAGGTAACTTGAGTATGATGAAGGTGTTATAATTCCTTCAACCTATATGCTAGCCTAAAACCTTTATGGTTTAAGGATTGTAAATCCTTGTAGTGTACCACGGGCAGGTAATCTATTGGCATATGTTATCCCACTTAACATTAAGGGGGAGTGTTGGAACATAATGGTTAAGTGGGCTGGTCACCCCTTAATTAAATATGGGTCCAACATTATACTATAGGTTAAATATTTAATAATAAGAAATATTTATATTTCTATTATTAAATATTCAAACCTAGGAATATACTTTAGGTTAAATATTTAATAATAAGAAATAGTTATATTTCTATTCTTAAATATTTTAAACCTTGGTATATGTGTCAACCGACATGGTTGAAAAGGTGAGTCAGGAGACATACCCGATCACCTCATATAAAAAGGACTTTAGGTCCTCATTTGATATATTCGAAAAAATAATATATCAAAGGTTTTCACCCTTGTGATTAGGGTTTCTAAGGAGGAAGGTGATTTACTGGATGTAAAAATTTCTCTACAATAAAGGTTACTTTTCACAGTGGTTTTTACCTTCGGGTTTTCCACTATAAATATTTTGTCCTGTGTTATTTACTTTTGTAAGTATTACTTTATTATTATGCAATGTGAAGTGATGTTTATTTACTTAATATTGCATAATTTATTAATGTTGATTAAATCCGTGATTAATAGAATCCTCAAATAAAGAAACCATGGGAAAAAACTCAAAACCCACCCAAAATGCAGACAAGGAAAGAATTCATGAAACCCCAAAATGTGACCTAGATGAAGAACATACTTACCTCAAGGTGAAAATAATGTGAAATCTTGAAAAACGATCAAAAACGTCCTAAAGAAAGAAATTCGGGGGAAGCTGCGCCAGCAAATGGACAATCCATGCGGTGTAAGAAAATGCCACGTAAAAATGACATGGAAAATCACCCTTTTTTATAAACCCTAACATTAATTACACCTAGCGTGACATGTGTGCTTACCAACCAGACAACTGGACATTAAATGCATTGATTTTGGAGTCAGGGGCACGTTCACATTTGTCATCATGTGGTTTAGTCTTGAAAACCTGACACAAAGAGGCCATGTAATGTCGGAAACCGAAATCGGGAAGCATGATGCATCTTACATGTGCTTAAAAGGTGAGACTTTCCGATGTAATCAGGTTCTAAAACCTGACGACACATAGTTTGATTTGGCGTTTGGATTCAAAATGTAGGGAACACATTGCATGTGTTTAGACAAGATGATGTTCTAGTGTAATCAGAACCCGAAAGCATGTAGTACAAATCAAACTTTAGATTTAGGATGCATGGGACATTTTGCATGCATTTGGATTTTATTTTTATGGTATAATCGAATCCTGAAATCCGACAACACAATGTAATTCGGAATTTTGGGATCGGAAAACAAGTGGAGATTTGCATGTTATTTGTTAAGAGAGTTCCAAAATCTGAATCACAGACTTTCTAAGACATTTTTTCAAAGGTAACTTTGGATTAAAGAGACTTTAGGACGAAACATAAATTCTGATTGGTTATTTCCATGTTCTTGACAATCACAAAAATGGGATAACACATTGCTAATACTTAAAACATCAAGAAAAATTATTGAGACGATGTAGAAAATCATCTCAAATATCCATCAACAAATGAACTTACAAACAATCACCTCCCCTTCTTCCAAAGAAGATCACTCCTTTCCACATCAAATGCACATGCCTCTGCTACAAGTTATGATTTATTCACATAAAACAAGCAAGTGCAACTTTTTAAAAATATTTTCAAACAAGCAATTAAATACTTCCTGTGCAAGTTGAGACACTTCCAAACAACTCCCAAATAAGCTAAAACAAACCACATAGCTCCCAATCTAGTAAGTACAACTGTAGGACAACCCGTTATACCTTTTGGATGCAAATAGAAAACCAAGTATTATCTGGTATGGTAGGGTAATTCTCATGCATTCCTACTCCTCCAAATTAAGATAATATATAAGCGAACATTGACTTGGAGCTTAGGAAAGAAGCCTTATTCTCCACTGCTTTACCCAATCTTATGTTTAAAAAATTCGACATATTAAACACACAAAAATTTCCAACACAAGCACAACTCAACTAATAAATCCTTGATCTCTGAAACTTACAAGTCATCCTTAGGATTTGTTCATCTCTTCATCCTTGGATTTCACCACCTCTTATTTTTCACCCACTTATGTGCATGGATATTTCTAGATAGGATCAACCTGATAGAAATGGACAATTTATGAGTTTAATATAGCCATATTATAATCCTTTTTAGGAGAGTGACATCGACTACGAGTTACATTATATCATTATCCATGATTTTAGCACTCCAAGAAAAGAGGGTTTTAGACACTTTGTAATCATAAACGAATAAATTGAGATATCTATAAGATATTGGCATAGACTTACACATTCCCATGTTTGGATCACTAGTCATATATACTGCATCATCTTCATATCAATTTCTTGATCCAACCTCATGAAATTGAGTGCACGTAAAATATCCTTTACTTTGTGGCACCTTTTTAGTGTGTACAAGATATAGTGATCCAAACATGAAAGATTTGTTATTTCTCATTTCCTTTTCTTGTCTTTCTTTCACTCCACATTTCTCCCTCTCCCATCATTTTTTCAGTGTTTGTATACCCCCAAAATATGTATAGAAGGGATTTTGATAGATCTCTAGGATTTGACACGTCAATAAACACACTCAAACCCATCAATCTCCCTCACTTTCTAATTAGGTTGAAAACTACATCTAGACGATATACAGTCTCATAGCTTGTCCACATTAGTTCCTCAATTTACATAACACATTTTTTTAGAGGAGCTCTAATACCTCATTCATACTTTTGAAAATCATCTTGACTCAAAAAACATGTCTACAATCAATGAGATATGCTTTAATCCACAAATAATGACTAGACCATATATTTCGTTACAAACAATTGATGGTGAGATGGCAATGCAATTTTATCAAAGTATTGATCAAATCCATATCATTTAGGGTGTAGTTAATAGGCTATAGTTTTATACCTTTTCATACGTGGCTACCAAGCCATGCTGACACAATTTGAGAAAATTCATGCAATTTCAAATGAAACTTCAAATGTGAATAAGTTCATAATATGATACAATCTCTTTCATTTAAAGTCAAACACAAGTAAAGCTATTAGGTCAACATCACAACCTACATCAAACAATATAGTATCCACCTTGGGGGGGTTTTTTAGAAACTTACATTTGGAAATTTATTATTTTGTAGTGAAAATGTTGGCTTTGCATCTAAAGTGTGACTTGTGCGCACATTCCAATCCCAGGTGACCTGTCCTTATCTCTCTTTCATGCATTGGTTTTCTATTCACATTACTTGGTTACTCAAAAAACTAATTACATCAATTCATAGTAGCATATTCCTCCTAAGCATCATGTCAAGAACTTATCATGATCCCAAAAAATGCATGGATATGGGACCTTCCATTTGGCACCAAACCGTCTAATGGTTCAATCCAAATTTGATGGTTTCATTCCCAATCACCCAATTGTTACTCTTTCAATTTTATATCTTTTAGGGGTAGGTTCATAACCCACAGGTCGGCCTTAATGTGAACTTAAGCCCAATAAATCCTATATAAACAAGTATAATCCACATATTTACCTCACCCGACACTTTCAAGAGCACTCATTGTAAATATTATTTCTTGAAAGCACTCTAAGATCTCCTCAATCTCTTCAAATAAGTAACATGTCATAGGAGAAACCTCCACATAGATTTAAAGCATGCTCAACCAGATTATAACATCACACTTCCTAAGCTAGAGACCTCACAATCTAAGTCAAGATAAACACACTAAGCCATTATTTATCACTGTCTAGTGATGACATTACCAAAGTAGTTGCATCTATATAGATATCACATGTTATGTGGATAACTACATGTGATTTGAGGCATCTAGCTTATATGATGATTTGATTTAATATTTAAGTGTTGAGTTGATTAGTTGAGATGCCTTTTTTGACTATATTATTTCTTTTCCCCGCATCAAAGTACATGCAACGATATATGATACTCATATTACGCAAAAGTGGTGTACCACCACCAATATAATTTGATAAACACATACCACCATTACAATGAGTGGTAGTTGGATTGCTCCATTTGATGTTCACATTCAACTATATCAATTTGTATTGGTGATCAAAATTGGTTATTAAATTTTAAAGCTAATTTGAGAATCTTATCTCGCACTGACTATAAAAGTGAACTTGCACCATAGCGTAAGGTTTTTACACCTTATTAACTATCAATCATGATGGTGACATCATGAAGAGCTCCTCATGTGATCACATTAATGTTGCTTAATTAATTTGGGTTTTAATATAAAAATGGGCCATTATCAGGTTTGCGCCTTATGTTAGTTATCATGATGTTTAATGATATGTTTTATAGCATTTGAGCATATTTAGTATTTCAAAGTAATTGCATTCTATATTGTATGGTGTTATGTGACATTTGAACTTTCCATATTGACCATGTGTCAAATAATTTTTTCGTTGTGGCACCTTTTTAGCTACTCATGTTATTTGACTTTCTACCTATCAATACAAATTTTGTGGACATTGTAGTACAATCAATTTTCTAAAGCCTTCATGGCTACTCATTGCATTTAAATCCTTCTTTAAACGCATTCACCACTTAAGTTGAGTGGGTTTGTTGCCTCGAATTTTGGTAATTTGGGATTTTAAAGTAAGATATTTATAATATAATAATAATTTTAATATTCTTAGAAGTAATTTTATGATTTGTTTGAGTCGAAACCCTTAAATGTGCAGGTCCCGACTTGATTTAGGACTCTGTGAGTTTTTCAAAAACTTACAATCTCAATACTATAATATAGATGCATAATTTATAATTGAGATGCCAATGCAACTCCCTTGGGGAGGGTGGAGATTAAAAGAGACGCTGCAAATATTCTAAAAATGCTTACAAAGATAAGTTTTTGGCCGGACAATGTTTACTTAGTGTATGACATGTTTCGCTAGAATTTGTTGTAGATTTAGTGAAAGAGGCCACAAGTCTAGTTAAAAATGGTGAAGGAAGAGAGGAAAATGAAATTGGTGAAAGCAAGTTATGAAAATGATAAAGGACACTTCACAACTTTAAAAACATGGAAGATGAATTGATGCATGATGCATATTCCCTTCTTGTCAATTGATAGTTAGTGAAGAGACATTGATTAAAAAATAAAGAATTTTCCATGTGTAGAGGGATAAATCCCACTCACCCTTTCTTTAATAAGCATAATGAGGCGATATTTTGTTTTGCACTTCACAAAATGTAACATTAAATGTTGAGATTTGTTTACATTAATAATGCACAACACATTTCATAATATAAATAAACTTAATACTATGAAATTTCAAAATATGTACTTATATTGAATGGGTTGTGGTCCAATGGTGCGTATGATGGTGTAAAAGGTGTTGCATATCCATCCACCAAGGTCCCAATCACTATAATTTCATATTCAATTAAAAAATTACTTATAGTGAAAAAAATATTAAAAGTGTAAATACATCCATATTTACAATGAGAGAATTTAAAAGTGTAAAGAGGTTGTTAGCTAAACATTTTAAGTGTTACCAACAATTTTAGTGCCCGAAATAATAAAATGAATTTATTTTTAAAAGAAGTCTTGGTCTTGCCCCATCATAATAATGCCACATACTTATATTTCTACATCAATGACAAGGATTTTTAATAAATAAGGGACCCAAATACTTAAAAATATTATTTCATTCATAAATAGTTGTTTTTTTTCCAAAGTTAGTATTGTTATTCTTATATTTCAAATACTTTTTTGATATTTTATTTAGAGAAGGTTTCCAAAGACAACTATATATTTTAATATATGTTTGTGATACATATGAACTGTAAGGAAATTGGGGAGAAAATAAAAAGTATGTTTTTAATACTACAAACCATAATGCCAAATAATTTTCCTTACATTATATAAAAGTCAAAGGATTGAGATTGTATCTTTGTATGCATATCTAGGAGTCCTTTTTGAGGCCACATTTTGGTTTGTCACCAACTATTGTGTGTAAACTAATCAAAGGGTATGTTTCCCACAACACTCTTGAGAAATACTGTTTCTGGCTTTAGTCCCAGGATATCTAGACAAATATTCATCTATATGCTCACTTGTTGCACCTACTCTTCTTTATGGGATTAAAATGTATGGTACTTACCTTAGGAAAGATGATCGAAGAAGAATTGAAAGAGTGATTACCTCCACACCATATAAGCATCTCAATGCTAAAATATTAGTCCCTCATGGCATCATTCTCAATGAATTTGGTACAACGCCACTCATCATTGATGCAATCTTTCAAATGGTGATTATGGTACACAAGATTAGATAAATGACCACCTCTTCAATTAATTTCTTTCAATACCCATTTCAAGAATTTAAGTCCTATATACAAGTTAAAAAATTTAGGATCAAATCTTGTTGGTATGCTATGGTTTCCATTCTACTAGGCCTTGTAAGTATTGACATCACCAAACTTCTTTTACATAGTTGTACAATTAATGCACTAGATGTACCTAAAATGGAGATAAATTGGAGTAATAGAGATGAGATCTATAAAGCCTACATTCGATCCATATAGATAGATCCTTGTCAACATATTTATTCAAAGCTTCAATATTGTGAGAGTGTATATTTTCAATTTTAGGGCATCTGGGCTCATCCAACCTTTAGGGTGTACCAGACTTCAATTATCTTGCAAGTAGAGCATTCTTTTTACATAACTCAAAATTTGTTCACATCACCTTGTATAAAGACATATCACCATACTCCTTAGGAACATCGTATTTGTTAAATTTGTTCTTTAGAGCTAGAAAACCAAGATCATTTTGTATTTAGATATTCTCCTTACTACGAGATTAGGGAGAAATTCTTTGGCCTCTTTCAAAGCTCGTATAACTCTCTCCAAAAAGTCATGTCTTGCGAGGACCATTGATACTCGATTGTTTCTTTTGATACATGTTTGATCTTCACCATCATTTGACCAAAGACTTTACTTTTACAATTATTTACGATAGAAAATTGCTTCTTTTATTCACCTCGTCCATTATTTAAGATTAAGTAGGAAACTATCACTTGAGCGGGGTGTAAATATGGTGAAATCAATGAGACATCAAAAGCCATGATTTTTTTCACATATTTTCTCAATTACATATTCATTATTTATTTATTTTTATTGATAAACATATTCTATTATTAAACCAATTTTAACCTTTTGTAAACACAACTTTATCTTAATTATCTTATCCAAAGCGTTTTATGGCCATCTCTTTACAAAAGCAAACAAACAATTTCACTAAAGCTCATTTGGATATTGTGAATAAAGTGGATGGATATGGAGGAAGTACCAAAATAAAGGAGAAAAAGTGGGCCCGCTCTTTTTTTTAAATTATTGTTTTTGATATAAAATAATTAAGTAGAGTTTCCTAATAAAAAGAGAGGTGATTATATTAAATTGAATATACCAAATTAGTATAAAAAGCTTTATGCCATAAATGGTATTGTATTTGATTTTGATTGGAGCATTTACAAACTATAATTTCTTAGTTGATCGTCATTTTTACAAAAGGAAATATAATTTTAATACTTTGATAAAATATTATAGATTATTCACCGAAAACAACATATAAGATTTTGTCACGACACAATTATGTTAGGATTTTGTATTTAAGAAATAAAAATAATAAAATAAGTTTATATAATTTATTAATTGAAAGCATCACGAGTAAATATGATTCACCCATCTTAAAACTAGACGGGGGGTGAATCCTTATCATATGGCTTGCCCCACCCATAATAAAAGTGTTATTTCACCTTAAGAATGGTTTCCTCTTCAGCAGGCAGAGGAGAGTGATGATGCGTGGAGACCACCAAACTCTATTATGTGAGAGACAACTATAATGATTGTGGTGACGTTCTCTTCCTCTTAGGGTGTCCTCTACAGAGGGTGCCGAAGAAAGAACATGAACAACGATGCATGATGCATTCCCCCAATGGTCCAAGAGGGTTTGAAGGTGAGAGACCTCCAAACCCACCTCTTTAGCTTGCAATTGAATCTACATTAAGACATTTGAAACAAAATGGATTTATCGTTAGCAGATAGTTAAGAATCGATAGAAGAGTTAGAAAATTCCAATATATTAATTTCTTTCATAAAGGACTATGGTCTAAAAGGTTTGAAGAAATCATTGATCGAAGTCTAGGAGAACTGGGCCTTGTTGTAAAGCTAAAATAAATTCATGAGAGTATCTAAGGTTCCATATAATACACATTTGGGTTGTGGCACCCCTAAATGAAAAATACGACGATTGAAGAGGACACCGTGATAAAGTATGCACCATGGAAAGTAGGTTATTTTGGGTTGCATAATAACACTCCATATTATTTGAAATCGTTAGCTCTAAATGTGATAACTCAAGTGAAGATACCAATGATCATAAAGCTTGTCAACAATTGGAAAACATGACAATAACAAGTCATACCCCTTACTAAGAGAGTAGTTTTGGTAAGGTATTTCAAGGTACCACTTCAAATCCTTCGACCAAGGTCAGAAAAAAACCGACTAAATTTTTTTGTGGCATCCCTATAAAGATAACCTCCTTTAATTCTTAGTAGAAATCTTGATCATTATTAGTCAAACAAAACTTGATCTTCACTTGTTAGGTCAAGAGATAAACATTTTGTTCCACTTCTAAAAAAATGTATTTCAATGTATGAATTATTCTTCTAAAAAGTTTTAGCACATAAATTGACTAGGCATTTATAAGAGTCACTTTGTGGAAATCAACAAGTGACCACTATTAAGTTTGTTGGTTAAGAGATAGTCATTCCGTAAACTCCTTATTATTCCATATTTAGCAAGGTTTATTTTTTCCCATGTTTTCTAGATGCTCTTAATGATAAAATATTCAACCACTTTAATAGGATCTCAAAGTATAACAAGGTTATGAAATCTTAATGCCTTCTAGGTTATGTGACTCTAAGGGAATAATTGAGTAATGTGAATACATAGAAGGAATTTCCAAGCTTCTTTCCCTACAATATGATTAATAGTCCATTTGAAACATATAATAGTGCCTTGGCCACAATTTAAAATAGACCTAACCCACCAACCTCCTTGGGAAGAATGAAAATTTTCCAAGCTACTTAGTGAAAACCATTCCCCTATTCAAATATTTTCCAAAGGAAATATTTAATAAAAGTTTTTGAGTTTTGATAGGAGGATTTTAACGTAGGAGCATACAAGTTCACATGAAATTTTGTTTCAACCAAACACAATTAGAGTAGATTGATGATTTTTATACTTGTTTTTTTATAGTAGTGGGTTGCCCAAGCTTATGGTGGGGTGCATGTATAGATAGTGGTATTGCACAGGTCTATGATAGGAACACAAGCTTATGCTAGAATGCATATACCTAGTTAATTCCATGAAATTCTAGGGATCCGTATATTTATTTTTGATAAGGTGCATCCATAGCTATTTTGACTTTATTTTAAGCTAAGGGCAATCCTAATAGACCATTTTGAGGAGGGGAAGAGATATGTACACATGCTTCACATGTGTGCCTCGTGACATGTATTCAGTTGGTATACAAGGTGTGTGGATGTAATGATTATGGGGTTCCTGCTAAGGAGGAACTTGTCCATGTGAAAGATGTTATCAAAAGAGTCATGGTGCTCGTCTTTAAGGTTTTTTAGGGTAATGACGGAAAACCACGCGCTTTAAAATCATTATAGTGATGAAGCGAAGGGTTGGTAATGGATTAACATCTTCAACATGACTACTGTCATGACAATTGATGTGTTAACAGTAGAAATGCCGCAACTGTAAGGTACTCAGAGGTTCCTTTTCATATGTACCAACAAGGGAGGCTAGATGATAAGCTCCCAGGATATACTTGTGAGTGATGACATATGGATCGATCCAGTTAGTGGAAAAATTTCCACATTTACTCCTTTCCAGAGTAATGAAATTTTTATTTTCTTTGAGAATGATATCACTTATGTTAAAGTTAGGCTCTTTTACATGTTTATTATACACACACTTTATGTGTTCTTGATAGACATGATGATGTTCGAGAAATGTTAGACATTGTTCATCTAGCAATTCTAATTATGTTATATGGTCTTGATGATAGTCCTCATTAGGGATGAAATATCTTAGGGATACATGGAGTGATGGGATTTGAACTTCAAGGGATAAGACTACCTTGGAGCCATATACTAAAGAACAAGGTGTAGCACCTGTAGGAGTGTGCATGCTAGTACAATAAGCCCAAAGTGCAAATGGGATTTGGAGATGCCAATTCCTACCTACTTGATCAATGGTTTTCATGAGAATTTTGTTAATTGTTTTTTTATAAGCCTCAGCCTTTCCATTTTCTTGTGCATAATAAGGTTATGAAAAGCTTAGTTTTATGTTGAATGCATCACATAATTTCTTAACTTATTTATTCTTGAAGGATTTTTCATTATCAATGACTAACTTGTGAGGGATATCGAAGCGACATATGATGTGTTGATATATGAACTCGGTGATTTTGTTAGCTTTAGTAGAGATTAAAGGAATATGCTCTACCCATTTAGTGAAGTATTCAATAGATGTGATGATTGATTGATTTCATTATGATGAATGAGGGTTGATGAGACCTATAAGATCGAACCCCCATTGTGAAAAAGGACGTAGGTCTTAGGAGGGTTGTAAGGCCTGGCTTAGAATATGGGTAAGATTGGATTGTTGTTTACATTTAACACACTTTTTGATGTATGCACAACAATAATGATTAATAGTAGGCTAGTAGTAGGCCATTCGAAGGAAAAAGTTAGCAACAATTGTCCCATTAAAATTTCTAATACATATGTCGTCATGGACTTCCTAAATGGATTTAGTAGATTCATGGGATTTTAGGAATATTAATAAGAGACTCTCAAATCCACGTTTATATAAAACACCACCTATGATGGCGTATCGAGAGCACATTGGAGGAAAGATCACTTAACGTTTTTTAGGCAGGTGAGAAGGAATTTTTATTCCAAGAGATAGGAAAACGTTTGAGTATACCAAAGGTTAGTTGGATTGTTTTCAATGATATTGATAGAAGGGAGTTCTTTTTTTTAAGATAGTTGATTTATTTTGTGGACAACAACAAACAACTTAGAGTCATCATTTGATAAAGGGATGAAGGATGCTAGAGAAAACATGGTGTCTGCAAATTTGTTAGAGGATTATGGTATTGTTTTGATAGTATAAATATCAAAGGATTCTAAGAGAAATTCAACAATGGGTTTGTATTTTTATAGAATTTAATTTTTATATTGATAACTTCATTTGATTTGAATGATGACAAGTTACGAGTCTTCATATGTCCAATATTTGAACACCAAACATGATGGCGATTTGGAGACCCATGATTAAAGCTTCATACTCAGACATGTTGTTAGTATACTCGAAATTTAGTTTGAATGATAGAGGGATAGAAGTCCCCTAGGGAGGTACGATAAAAAAATCGGCACCTCCCCCTTGCTAACACTTATATCCATCAAAGAAAAGTTTCATTTTAAGAGGGGTGTATTCATGATTGATGATGTTGATAGACTAGTTAGGGAATTTTTCATGAGGTGGTTGATTGTTAAATAAAGGTGCTTTGGTGAGTTTATTGAAAATAGATTTTCCTTTGATATATTTTTGTGAGATGAATTCTTGGTCAAACTCAGTCATGAGCATAAGCCATTGAGTGATGTGCTCACAATGATATGGTTTGGAGTGCATGGTTTTAAGGAGATTGAATCTGGTAATGACGTAAGTCTTGTGATTGAGTAGATAATGACATAGTTTGGAATTTATGAAGTACAAAGCACAACACAACTTTTTGGCTTTGGTATAACAAGTCTTGTAATCATGGAGAGTGAGGATTATATAATAAAAAACCTTCTCACAACCCCACTCATTTTGATGAGAAAGCATGACACCCAAAGAATGATTAGTAGAAGATATAAACGTAGAAAGGCCCCCCCTCACGTGGAGGTATGAGCATAGGTGGTGATAGGAGATACTGTTTGAGGTCATCAAAGGCCTTTTGAAAATTGTGCTCCCATCTAAAATTTATGTCTTTTCAAAGGAGATGGTGAAAAGGTTGACATCGATTTGAAAGTTGTGAGATAAATCAGAGGATCGATTGAAGTTTACCTTGGAGGCTATGAAGATGTGTGAGGTTTGATGGAGGAGGCATCTTGATGATGGCTTTGATCTTTGTGGGGTCTACTTCAATGTCTCGAATAGACTTGATGAACCCTAAGAGATTACCAGCAAGAACACCAAACACACACTTAGCGGGGTTAAGGTGAAGAAAGTATTGAATAACGTGAGTGAAGATCATGTCAAAGACAACGAGGTGATCCTTACATTGTTTATATTTTCCTAAAAGGTCATCAATGTAGTATTCTACAATGTTGTGGATAAGATCATGGAAAATGTATGTCATAACACGCTGATAAGTGGAATCGAAATTTTAAAGCCTAGAATGCATTAACCAATAAGAGAAATTACCACAAGGAGTGATGAAGGACATTTTATGTTGGTCATCGATAGCGATGAGGATTTGGTTATAGTCAGAATAGCCATCCGTAAGGTAGATCATTTCATGGCCGATAGTTAGATTGACAAGTTGATCAATGTTTGAAAGGGGAAATTCATCTTTAGGAAAAGAGAGATTGAGATATCGAAAGTTGGTGTAGATATGTAACTTTCTTGAGGCCTTAGTTATGGGCCTGATATTAGAGACCCATTGTGAATAGTCAACGGGTATGATAAAACTAGTGGAGAGCAGATGTTGTAACTCTTATTTGATAAAAAGAGTTATGTGAGGATTCATCCTATGTAATTTATGTTTGATTGGTTTAGCATTAGGATAGGTTGATGAGGCCATAAATTGGCCATAAATTACCATTATTTTGTCCTTCTAAGTTACCTTTGAAAGTGGATTTAAATGTATTCTTGGAACTTATAGTTTGCTTGAGATAGAATATAGGATATATATCTTGTTCATTCTTTAGAATTCTTTTGTTATCTATTTTGTTGACTAATCCTATTGATTATTTAGGAAAGATGCAAAGTCTTATGTATGCAGGCCATAAAGGAAAGATAATGCTAGTTTTGGGAAAAGCGGAATTGATGATGGATAGTATATCTAAACTCAAATATGATTTCATATTTAGATTCCTCTCAAAAAATTATGCAAGTTCAAAACAAGAATCATCTCAATCCAAGATCGTGTGCAAAAGTTATAACTATTTTTAGCTAGTTCCAGAATAATTGGAGTTAGCTCCAGAACTTGCAGTTTTAGTTCTGGAACTGAAAGTTTTAGTTCCAGAACTTCCAGTTCTAGTTTCAAAACTTGCATAAAATGAGGAATTTTTAATAATCAGATAATCTAATATAAAATATGAGAGAGGTTTTTGTTCATAGCAATGTGTTTAACAAAAACCTCATTCAGATTTGCTATAGGTTTTACCAATAAAGAGAAATCTAACTTTTAGTGAGTTGCAGTCCAAGGAAAAAGTGTATCAGACGAGCACTAAAAGTTCCACAGCTAGAAAAAATAAAGTTAAATGGAAAATCTGAGATATTTTTTTCTTCATAGCAATGTGTTTAACAAGAACCTCATTCAGATTTGCTATAAGTTTTATCAATAAAAATGAATCTAACTTTTAGTGAGTTGTAGTCTAAGGAAAAAGTGTATCAGACGAGTACCAAAAGTTCCACAGTCAGAAACAACAAAGTCAAATGGAAAATCCAAGAGAGGTATTTGGTCAAAGTAAAACTTTAAAGAAAATTCTCCTTCCAATAAAGTAGGAGAATAAAATCATTGTGATTCTTGTTACCAAAAAGCAAGGAGAAGATTTGGGAGCAAATCTTCATAAAATAAGCAAGATAAGACTTTGACTCCAATAATATATCTCTCTCCATATTCTATGGGGATGGATATCTTAGTTGTTAGGATTGGAATAAAGATAAGATTAGATTATATTTCCCCAAATAAGAAGTTGGTTGGATGCATAAATTATAAATGCAACCTTACACACTCTTATATGTAATTTTTCCCCACCAAGAATAATAGATTTGTTCTTTCTCAATCTTCTGAGTGAAATTGTTTTGTAGGTTTTGAATTAAGTTTGAAAGTATGAATTAAGTTCTCTTCCAAGGAATGAGATGGCATTTCATTCCAAGGAAGATGGATCAATGTGTTATGTTTATTTCTTTATTTCTGTCGTTTTCCTTTTGTTGTGATTTCTAATTTTATGTCATGTAATCCTTCTTCCGTACATTTTCTTTTGTGAGCATACAGGTGTCTTATTTATCTTTCCTTATTTTTAATTCATTAATTTCATTTATGCAAGTGTGATTTATTTCATGCAAGCTTTATTTCTGCAAGTGTTCCTTTCCATTTCCACATGTGTGATTCATTTTATGCAGTTTGAATTGGGTTTAAAGGAGTTGTTTTCCAAAGATTTTTTTCTCTTGATGCATATAGCCATCGAACACCAGCCCTAGATTGACATTATTAATGAAGAGGATTAACAACCCTCATCATAGGTGATGATATTTTGGAAGACTATGTTTAGGTCAATGCATGGCATATCACTATATGACCATGTAAAGGCTTGACTATGTGTGTATTGGAAGGTGATGAAGTTGTTTAATTCTTGTGAATCTAAAGATTGGCCAACCTCAACTATGTGAGGTTCTTGTGGAGTCCCTATATTAATGTCAATAGTGGATTCATTGAGAAGTGTTGATGTGTTAGGCGGTAAGGTTCTCTAAAGGAAATGATCCTTTTCTACCATGTCTGAGAAGATGGCTTGGTTGTATTGGCATTAAAGAATGTCGATGGTGGATGAATCCTCTTCTATCATTGCAGGCCAAAGGAGAGGAATGGTTTCGGTACCATGATTAGTTTGATAATTCAATGGTCCTAATGTAATAGTATTGACTAATAAATGTGGATGGGATAAAGACGATATCGTCAGTATCTATGGGGTCATCGCATGTAGATGGTTTTGATTCAATGATAGGTTCAGAGATGATGCTGGTTGAAGAATCAGATGCTATTTTTTGAAACCTAACCCATATTTTTCATGCGATTTTCTAGAGAAATAAAGGATCGGGTCATGGATTCCCTGTTCATAATATCCAAATCCAAATCCTTTTCAAGCACATCGATGGAGATACATTTGTGCAAAGACTTGGTTATATAAAAATTTAAAGTCTGATATGAATGGTTTGGCATGACGTTGATAAGCAGGACATGTGGACAGGTATTCAATACCTCCATCGACAATATTTTTTTGAGGTGTGGTGGGCCATAGGAGATGACATCTCATACGTTAGGTTCGTACATGTGTTGTTTATCAAGCCTTCCAAATGTCTTTGGTGTGACAAGTGAATTAAGTGTAAGGAGACGGTACTACCCCAAGAAAGGAGTTGCATAACATCATCGAAGGAAGTGTCATTTGGTAATTTTGATGATGGAATGGATGAGATGGTGGAGGCTTCATTACAGGAGCCCAAACTTGATTTTGGAACAAGGACTTCAATTGGAAGATATTTCATGTGATAAGATTTGAAAGGATTTGGATCTGCGGGAACCATAAAGGTCTTTCCATCATGCTCATATTTGATACATCAATAGAGTGTTGATGGGATATATGTAACACTCAAAATTACAAGAGCTGAAAAATGAGGATTTTTTTTAACACATAAACATAATAACAAATTACACAACTGCAATCATAAATATTTCTTTAATCAAATTCATTAATCAATTTTTCTCTTTTGATCTATTTGATAACATCCATGTAAGCCATGTGCGGCTGAGAAGGGTGTATACAGATCTCCACGATCTCCCTTCATCACTACTCCGAGTGACAATGATTACTAGCATTTCGGCTCAACCTTTTAAAGGTCATGAGAACTATGTGAAAGTCCTTGGATCTACCACGAAGCTAGTTTCATGACTTCATATTCCAATATCCGACCATTGTCTACCTCATGTTCAGTATTTCAACTTCCCATGATCAGGTTACAGACAATTTTTAAAAAAATTTAATCGGAGGGCTATGTGATTAGACAATGCAAAACCATCAATACATTACTTTGGCCAAAGTTATCCGCCGTGCAAGTTACGGATAAATTCAAGACAACACACTAGTCTTATGAGTTTTAAGTCTTCCGCCACCTCACAACTATCCCTTTCACAGTTATCTAGATCTTTATAGTTTGTTTTTATTTTATTTCCAATTAAACCTATCTTGCAAGAGTTTATATTGAGATAGATGCCAAAGGCCAACTAGGATATTTATGAGATAAGTACATTCGTTAGGCTGAAATGTAACTATATCAGCATTGTTAGGAATTAATAATATCTAATGTGGAATAATTCCTCAGAATCACAATAATAAGAAGTATGAATAGATTTACAGAAATGAAATATGCACAACACGAAGACAATATTTAACGTGGTTCACCTAATGTGTGCTACATCCACCAAGAACACTTGCTCAGATTTTATTACAAGCCAATGGTCTTCACAATTACAATAATCAGATCTTGTTTGGAGCTGCACTCAATAAACCCTCCCGAATTCGCACTTGAATTCACACACACTATTCACCTTCACAAAACACTATAAATCCTATTGTATGTCCATCTCTTTATAAGTACATAAATAGGTAGCTGAAGAGGCAGTTTTACAAAACAATAGGTACCAAAAAACCATGGGCCCAAAAACAGCCCATAACGGTTACCCATTACCCATGGGTTAATAAACCACCCATGAAAATTTACTTCGGGGGCTTCACTCCCCCGAACTCCCTTGACCCACTCGCCGGCGAGCGCGACCATCGTAAAAATATCCGAGTGTAACACATGGAAGGTGTACCAAACTCTAGCATGAAAACAGGCTCCACAAACATAACAATCTCCCACTTGGAGACTGATTTCCACTGAGCAAGCTTCTCAACCCTTCACTGTCATCCATGAAGGCCAACCAAAGCTGAACATAGCTTTAGTTTATCCCTTGTGACCACCTTGGTCATCATGTTTGCAGGATTCTGACTGGTATGAATCTTCTCCAATTTCAACTTATCTTCCTCCAAAGTTGTCCTGATGAAGTGATATCTCAACTATATATGCTTTGTCCTGGAGTGAAAAGCAGAGTTCTTAGCTAGGTGTATAGCACTCTGACTATCAATATGCAGCTTACATTCCTCTTGCTTATGCCCCAACTCCTTAAGCAATTGTTGTAACCAAATCATCTCATTGCTTGCCTCTGTGGCAACAACATACTCAGCCTTCGTGGTTGACAAAGCCACCAGCTTCTATAGTCATGAAATCCAGCTCACTGTTGTCACACCTACAGTGTAAATATAGTATGTCGTACTCCTGCTCTCAACATCTCCAGCCATGTCTGAATCTACATAACCATGTAAAGTGGTGTCTGATCCATTGTAGCACAAAATTTTCCCCATGGTCCCTCTCAAATACCGAAGGATCCACTTTACTACTTGCCAATGCTCTTTACCTGGATCACTCATAAATATACTCACATCTCCCACTGCATGGGAAATATCAAGCCTAGTGCACACCATAGCATACATCAAACTGCCAACCACTGATGAGTAAGGTACCTTGGACATCTGGTTTCTTTCATGCTCTATCTTGGGGCACTGCTCCTTTGATAACTTAAAATGGCATGCCAAAGGAGCCCCAGTCAGTTTAGCATCCTGCATGTTAAACCTATCCAATACCTTCTTAATGTACTCTTCCTGAGATAAAGTCATCTTTCGTTCCTTCATATCCCGAGTTATCCTCATACCAAGGATTTGTCTGGCTACCCCCAAATCCTTCATATCAAAGGATTCACTTAGCTATTTCTTTAGTACTTTTATTTCCTACATGTTTTTACCGGCAACCAACATGTCATCAACATACAAACACAGGATAATATAACTTCCATCCTCAAATTTCTTTGTATACACGCAATGGCCAGAATGACATCTAATATAACCTTGCTCCATCATGAAGCTATCAAACTTCTTATACCATTGACGTGGAGCTTGTTTCAGGCCATACAAGCTCTTCTTCAGTTTGCATGCCATCTCCTCTTTACCTTTGACTTCATATCCTTCTGGTTGCTGCATATATAGTCTCCTCCTCCAAATCACCATGGAGAAATGCAGTCTTTACATCTAACTGTTCTAAGTGCAAGTCTTCTGCTGCCACTATTCCAAGAACAGTTCTAATAGAAGTCATTTTTACTACAGGAGAAAAAATCTCATCAAAATCTATACCTTGTTTCTGTGCAAACCCCTTGACCACCAACCGGGCCTTATATCTTTTCTTTCCTCCTTCTTCATCTTTAACTCTGTACACCCACTTGTTCTGCAATGCTCTTTTGCCTTCCGGTAGCTTCATCAAATCCCAAGTCTGGTTCTCCATGAGAGACTTATGCTCCTCATCCATGGCTTGCTCCCACTTCTTACTGGCATCTACCTGTATTACTTCATCAAAGATCTTTGGCTCTCCACTATCAGTGAGTAATAAATAATAAAGAGAAGAAGAAAAACATTCAGGTTCTTTTCTTACCCTAGAAGACCTCCTCACTGTAGGAGTTTGGGGTTCCTGTTGAGTAGGTTCCTGAACTGATTCATGGGTCACTGTCCCATTTGGAAGATCATCTACCATTGCATATGATTTCTTGGATTCTTCCCTGTTTTCCTACAACTGTTGCTTATACATGACTTTCTCATTAAAGACCACATCCCTAGACCGAATGATTTTCTTGTCCTTAATACTCCAACATTTAAATCCAAAGTCATCACCACCATAACTAATAAAAGTGCATTTTTCTGATTTAGCCTCTAGATTGGTCCTATCATCCTTGTCAATATGAACAAACACCTCACATCCAAGGCACTTGAGGGTCCTCTGTTTATCAAGTACACAATTGTGCTCACCACTTCTACCCAAAAATAAAGAGGTAGTCCTGCATGTATCCTCATGCTCCTAGCACGTTCCATTATTGTTCTTTTCATCCTTTTTGACACCCCATTCTACTACGGGGTTTCTGGAATCGTCTTTTTCCTGCGGATTCCATTCTTAAAACAATAATCATCAAATTCATTGTTGTAATACTCCCCTTCATTATCTGACCTAAGAAATTTTAACTTAAGACCTGTTTCATTCTCTACCAAGGCTTTCCATTTAACAAAAGTATCAAATACATCATATTTGTTTCTAATACAATAAACCCAAACTTTCCTTGTTGCATCATCAATAAAAGTAACATAATAACTTGAGCCCCAAGAGATGATACATGATTTTCCCCCCACACATCAAAATGTACTAGCTCTAACTTACTCTCTTTCTTCGTAGGTCCAACCTTGAGAAACCTTACTCACTTCTATTTCCCATATATGCAATTCTCACAGAAATCCAAACCTATTTCTATATATCCAGGAAAATTCTTCTTTATGATGTCCATGCCCTTATGGCTCATATGACCGAGCCTATAGTGCCATAATGTTGTATATGCATCTAAAGCCATAAGATTACAATTATTAGTACTATCAGTGGTTAAATACAAGGTTCCAACCTTCTTACCTCTTGCCACCACAAGAGCACCCTTGGTAACCTTCCAAGAGTCAGCTGTAAATATCACAGTACAACCATCACTACCCAATTACCCCACCGATATCAAATTTCTCCTTAATGTAGGCACATGTTTGACATCCTTCAATAGCCATGTATTCATATTCTGCATCTTAACCTCAATAGAACCTTTTCCAACTATACTGCAAGGCTCATCATCACCAAGAAAAACATGCCCAAAATCCCCTTGAACATAATCAACAAAATAATGCCTATGTGGAGTAGCATGAAAAGAAGCCCCTGAATCTAAAACCCAAGATTCAGTAATATTATACAAAGAAAGAATCAAAGCATCCTGGCATACATTACCCGATGCCACATTTGCCTCCTTGTTTTCTTCTTGTTGTTTCTTCTTTTCCCAAAGCTCCCAACATTCCTTCTTTGCATGCCCAGACTTTCCACAGTGCCAGTATACTATCTTGCTTTTGGAATTTGACCTTGCCCGATCTTTTGATTTTCCACGGTTTCCTCTATTATTTTGTCTCCCTCTAGTTTCCACTGTCAAAGCATTCCCTGAAGTAGAAGATTCACCAGAGATTTTTCTTCACATTTCCTCACTTAGAATCACCTCTACAACATCCTCAAACTTCAACTTTGAGTTATTAGGAACCGAGTTGCTTACCGCCATTACCAAGCTATTCCAACTCTCATGTAAAGAGCACAGAACTAATAAAGACCTAGCTTCTTCATCAAATTCTATTATAATCGAAGCTAGCATATTTACAACCGTATTGAAATCATTTAGATGATCTGCTACTAAAACCATTCTCAGACATCTTCATATTAAACAACTTTTTCATTTAAAATATCTTATTAGAGGTAGAGAGTTTTTCATACAACTTCCCTAATGCATCCATCAATTCTTTTATAGTCTTTTCCTTTAATACATTAAATAATACCGAGGATGCAAGACACAGCCGGATCGTTCGAAGTGTCTTCCGATCCAACAAATCCCATTCTGCATCTGTCATACTCGAGGGTTTGTTCACCTTCTCGGACAACGGAGTATAAAGATCCTTCTGATAAACGTAATCTTCCATCTGCATCTTCCAAAGACTAAAATTATGCCCGTTGAATTTATCAACCCTAGATCTTCCATCATCTACCATAGCTCCCACTCAAGCTAAAAAATTTCCATGCGATTCAACACTTCAGCAAACCAAACTAGGCTCTGATACCAATTGTTATGAATTAATATATCTAATGTGGAATAATTCCTCAGAATCACAATAATAAGAAGTAAGAATAGAATTACAGAAATGAAATATACACAACACAAAGACAATATTTAACGTGGTTCACCCAATGTGGGCTACATCCACTAAGAACACTTGCTCAGATTTTATTACAAGCCAACAGTCTTCACAGTTATAATAATCAGATCTTGTTTGGAGCTACGCTTAACAAACCCTCCCGAATTTGCACTTGAATTCGCACACACTATTCACCTTCACAAAACACACTCATATAAATCCTATTGTATGATCATCTATTTATAAGTACATCAATAGGTAGCCAGAGAGGCGGTTTTATAAAACAATGGGTACTGAAAAACCATGGGCCCAAAAATAGCCCATAATGGTTACCCACTACCCATGGGTTAGTAAACCACCCATGAAAATTTAATTCAGGGGCTTCACCCCCCAAACCCCCTTGACCCATTCACTAGCGAGCGGGACCACTGTAAAAATATCCGAGTGTAACACATGGAAGGTGTACCAAACTCTAACATGAAAACAGGCTCCACAAACATAACAAGCATTTCGCATGTGCTTATCCCTTAATATGCCTAATGGATATTTTCATCTATTTACCATCCCATTTAGTCTCTTTTTCCTGATGTTTGATTATTTAACCTTAAATTACCTTTTACAACGATACTCTTCCATTCTCTATACAACAAGATTTACAATCTTATCATATTAATACCAAGTTTACCGAAAGACCGAATTAAATATATATTAAAACCTGTTTATTTAATAATTCCTTCGATTAGCTACACCACTAAATAACTTATTTAATTTAGAAATTAAAGACAATTGATTGTTACAATAATTACCCAATTATCAGCTTCATACATTGATAACTATCAAATAAATGTATTCAACAATTTGTGAAAAGTAATATTTCACAACTCAAGTATTCATCATTTACTCATATTGAGATATTATTTACACACAAAGTAATCATGCTCTTTATTTAAAATCATATATTAGATATGCCGTTAAGGCGAAATATATAACCGGTATAATAATTCTCACATAGTGAGGTTTGAATATTTATAATGGGTCCAAGATCCCAATAATTCAGCCAAAAATTCAAGGATATCATCCTTTCACCAATTGAAATCCAAGTATCTCATTTATATCTATGCTACGATAAAACATCACAAGACATGAGTTTTTGCACATCCGAATGTAACGGCTAATGGTCCTACAAGACTGGAGTAGTGGTATGATGTCAGTTCAAAATGAACTGGTATGAATATTAACTCCATTTTTTGATGCAATTAATTAATAAAATATGAAAGGATATACATGTTGTTTTATCAACAAGCACATGGTAATACCGCTGAAAATGTATTACTACCTGGTTTCTATAAAGATATAGGTATGGATGCACACAAATAGAACAACTAATTTCTATTTCAGCGATCATGTTTCCCTCTAATCACAAAGTTCAATACTTCTATATTCCAGCTTCAATCAATAAGACATTTGACATTTAAAATTTCTACATAACTTTGTAAAAACAATATGATTAAGAAGAGTATTTTTTTCAGTCAATGAGAAGCTCTACAAATTAGCAAAAATATCACCATATTTACATCACTTTAACATGTTCTATCCGATAAACAAACATCCTGACCAACAATATAACAGCGCCATGGTTATATCATTTAAACATACTTAAAAAAAAAAACAACTAATAATTTCTTTCATAAGATATCATTATTTTAAATCCAACCATGCCTCCAATTACTCCTTGGTGCATCTCGGTCAAGTTGTCTTGGCTTTCATGCCCTTACCAAGACAATTAATTTCTTTTTCACAGTCTTACAAGAATCCAAGTCATATTGTCAGGCTGAAAGTTACAGGCTAAATACCATTTTTTTAATTATTCACACATAACAAGACACCCTCATTTATACATGAACCAATTTTGTGGTCCATAATAATAAAATTTCTGGAAAATGCACCCCCATGTAAGAGCTTTGACACCCATGAATAATCATTCAAAAGATCTCAATAAATTAAAAATCAAACCTGCATATAACGACCAAGAAGAAAAATACAAAACCCCAACCGGTTGCATACCCATATTGATTGGGTTACCCAAATCGATTTGCATACCCAAATCAATTTGTTTATAGAAAACACACAACAAAATTTCATTTTAATAAAATGAAAACCCACAAGCACAAATCGATTTTAAACACACAAATTCATAAAAATATTTTTCCTTCTTCCTGTACAGGAAAAACCCAACTCTTTTCCTTTTTGGTATAATTTATTATAATGCAAAGAAGAAATTTTTAACCTTTCTTTTACTTTATTTTTGCTGATCAAAACCCCATTTGTGTATTTTTTGGGTTAGGTTAAAACCACACAAAGAAAACTAAAAATAATATAGAATCCATCAATTTCTTTTTCATACTTCATCTCCAAACAATTAAATCAAAAGTTGTCCACAATTTCCTTGATTGCCATTAAAAATAGAATGTGTATTTCCTCATTTTTTTACAAATAATGCAGCATAGAAAGGAGAAGATATTCATGCCTGAAGTAAACCCATAATCGACAACCTTCTACTCTTCCCGGTCCAACAAGTTAAATCCTTCTTTCCCCCAAAAATCACGCAGGTATTCCAGAAGGGGAGAATGAAAAACAGACGAAAGAAAAATAACAGAAAAAATATAATGAAAGAACTATAGTTGGGCAACATATTGAAGAATTTTCAGGCTTCCCAATGCTGGTACGTGTTTTTAGTGCATGCCACAGCACTTGTGCCATGTGAAGGTGTTTCACTTTATGAAACCCATAAATTTCAATAACTGAATAAAACTTTTTGGCTTACATGCCAAATCCCTCTTTTATATATATATATATAATATATATTATATATATATATATATATATATATAGACTAATTAATATTTTATAGATTTTTTTTACTTTAGTTGTTACTCAATTTAATGGTTAAATTAAAATTAACCTTTATAATACAAGTCCACATATTTCCCAACAATATATTACCATAAAAAATTAGTTGAATTTCCAAGTTTATATAAAACATTCCGATACGAAAATCACCAAGTCCGTAAATAATAATTCAAATATTCTCATAAAGTTGGCTTGATATAGCATTGTCAAATTAAACAAAGACAATTATCATCATGGTCATGCAAAAAGTTGAACAAAACAAAAGACGACCAAACCGATTAAAATAAAGTAATCGGAATACAAATAACCGAAAGATTCACTATCATTTATGAAACGTTTTACCTATGATTAAGGCCTAATCATGTTTTAGTAAGGATAATTAAGGTGGGTGTGGGGTTATTCGTTCCGCAATGTCATGTCCTGCTGCAAAAGCTGTGGGTCATGATATGATGAACCAAATGAATTTTACACCCGATGATGATCTCGTCTAATCCTATTTAGAACTTAACACCGTAGTTAATTTAACTTACAAGAAATTTTGGGATGTTACATACTCCACCCCTTAGAATAATCATTGTCTCAATGATTTCAGGATAAATAGATAAACTAACCCACTATTCATTTGCTGCATAAATATATTTCCAACCAACTTAGAATTTGTAGCAATATTATTTCAGCTGAATCATAAAGGTCACAACAAACCTTGTACATATAGAAAATCAGTCATATAATCTATAGACATAATACATTACTACCTAAACGACAAATTTTCCAGGTTCAATAACAAAATATTCAACAGTAACTATTAATCAAAAAGTATTTTAGTTCCAATATTTAGTTGTAGGCTTATCTACAGAATTTTCTTATCTACCACTTTTACAGAAAAACTGAATTTAGTACTTTAACAAAACATGTTCATAAAAATCAGTCAAATAGACGTGGAAAGTAGTCTGGATATCTTCCAGATTCTCCCAAGTGGCACTTTCCTCAGAATATTGGTCCCACTGGACCCTACATTGTGAAACCTCATAGTTTCTCAAGTGTAACTTACGGGTTTCTAGTATCCTTATAGGATCAACCGCGATTACCCCTGGATCTAGAACCTACAATGAATCCCAATTAAGTACATGTGTTAAATCAGGTACATATTTCTTAAGCAAGGATACATGAAATACATTGTACAACTGGGATAGAGTGGGAGGGAGTGCTAGCTTGTAGGCTACTGGTCCAATGACCTCTAGGACTTCAAATGGTCCTACAAACCTAGGAGATAGTTTGGTTGACTTTCCAAATGAAATGGAACTCTTTTTAGGTTTGAACCTAAGAAAAACTTTATCTCCCACGTTAAACTTTCTGTCAATTCTTTTTAAATCTACATAAATTTTCTACATATTTGCTGCTTCTTTCAATGTTTCTTGAATTGATTTACCCTGTTTTTCCATTTCCGAAAGCATTTATGGTCCAATCAGTACCCTATCTTCAGGATTATCCCAACTTATAGGTGTCATACACCTACGACCATATAAGGCCTCAAAAAGAGCCATCTGAATGGAAGAATGGTAAGTGTTATTATAGGTAAATTCAACTAAGGGAAGATACTCTTCCCATTTGTGTTTCTGATCCATGTAATACATTCTTAATAAATATTCTAATACTTGATTTACTCTTTTGGTTTGACCATTAGTTCCCGGATGGTAGGCAGAAATTATGTTTAGTTTTGTGCCTAAGGTAGCGTACAAAGTCTGCCAAAATATGGAAGTTATCCTTGAGTCCCTGTCTGAAATTATTACTTCTGGAACTCCATGTAATTGAAAAACTTCTTGTACAAACCTTTTTGCCAGTATGGGTGAATTATCCGTTAAATTACCTACTATAAAATGTGCCACTTTAGTTAACTTGTCTACAACTACAAGTATAACATCATGTTTATTTTGGGACATAGGTAGACCTTGGATAAAATCCATACTTATAACTTGCCACTTATATTCTGGAACATTGTGAGGATATAATAGTCCCGCTAGATGTAAATTCTCAGCCTTTACTTGCTGACATTCCAGGCATTATGAGACGTAAAGAATTACATCATTTTTCATCTTTTTCCAGAAGTATTACTTTTTGATGTCCGCCATCATCTTTGTTCTCCTGGATGTCCCGAATAGGGAGAATCATGAAATTCTCTCATGACTTTATTTATGAGTTCTTTCCCTTCTGGTACATATATTTTATTGTTATAACGTAGAATCCCATCTGTTTCTACCTTTAAACCATCATACCTTTTGTCCTTTGGATCTTTTTCTAGAGTTGTTTTAACATGATTGTAGTAGGGGTCATTGGTTAACTCATTTTTGACTTCATCTTTGAATTGGGTTCTTAATGTAATTATAGCAGCAATATGATTTCTGCGACTTAAGGCATTAGCCACCCTATTCTCTTTTCCCTTAATGCAATTTATATCAAAGTCATAATTTGCTAGGAACTCCAGCCATCTTCATTGCCTTGCATTTAGATTCGGCTGCGTAAAAATGTACTTGAGCCCAAGATGATTTGTTTTAAGTTCAAAAGGTTTTCCTAGCAAATAGTGCCTCCATACCTGCAGTGCATGAACAACTACAACAAGTTCAAGATCATGTGGTGTGTAATTTACTTCATGTACCCTCAACTTCCTACTTTTGAAAGCTACCACATGCCCATCTTGTAGTAGTACTCCGTCCAAACCTTCCCCTGAAGCATCGGTTACAACTAAGAAGTTCCCATTTGGATCTAGAATCTTCAACACCAGAGCACTTATGAGTCTACCTTTTAACTTATTAAATATTCTTCACACTTATTGTCCCAAACAAATTTCTTACCCTTCTTTTGCAAAGAAGTGATAGGTCATGCGAACCTAGAGAAGTCCTTTACGAACTTTTGATAGTAGCCTACTAGACCCATAAAACTTCTCACTTCATGCACATCCTTTGGTACTGGCCATTCCATGATGGAATTGATCTTTGAAGGGTCCACCGAGATTCCTTCTTTACTTAATAAGTGGCCTAAGTTTTGTACTTCGTATTGATAGAAAGCACACTTAGATAATTTTCCATATAATTTATGTTTTCTAAGAATTCCCAGCACAATCCTTAAATGTTGATCATGTTCTTCCTCATTCTTGGAGTATATTAATATATCATCGAGAAAGATAAGTACAAATTGCTCTAAGTATTCTCTAAACACGTTGTTCATCAAGTTCACGAAAGCGGCAGGTGTATTTGTTAGACCAAAGGACAAAACTATAAACTTGTAATGCCCATACCTTGTTCTAAAAGAGGTTTTATGGATATCTTCATCCTTGATTTGCAGTTGATGATAACCGGATCTAAGATCAATCTTGGAAAACACTTTTGCGCCCCCCATTTGATCAAATAGATCATCGATTCAAGGCAGCGGGTACTGATTCTTCACTATTACCTTGTTGAGCATTTGGTAATCAATACAAAGTCTGAAGGTCCCATCCTTCTTTTTCATGAAGATAACCGGTGCACCCTACAGTGATATACTTGGTCTAATCAGACCCAAGTACAACAATTCATGTAATTGAGCTTTCAACTCAACTAATTCAGTTGTTTTCATTCTGTATGGTGCCTTGGAGATTGGTTCTGTTGCTGGTTTGACCTCTATTGTGAAGTCAAATTCACGCTTAGGTGGAAGTATGGGAAACTAATTTGGAAACACATCTCTAAATTCCCTTAATATGGGAAATGCTTCAATTTCAAGCTCAATTTCCTGTCCCGAATTTGTTATTTTTATAGCACATATATGGCAGCCCTTCCATTTTTCCTTTTTTAGCTGCATGGCAGAAATTTACGTAGTGACAAACTTTCTTTTAACACCCTGAACACTTGTTGTTTTCTGTTGATCATCGCAGTAGGTTACAATTTTTCCTAAGCAATCCAAGGTTGCATTATGTTGACTTAACCAATTTATACCTATGACAACATCATAGGATCCAAGAGGTGCCACATACAGGTTTAATATTATCATGAACTTAGGCAATTCTAGTGGTGCCTCAAACAAACACTGATTCACTCTATGTACAACATTATGTCCGTATTGTACAGTCCAAGTGTGTTCCATGTACACAACTCTTATTTTGAGTTTATCAGTAACTTTAGATGAAACAAAACATTATGTTGAACTGGAATCAAATAAAACAAAAACGGGTTCTCCAAAAATCTTACCTGAAGTTTCGATTGGAGTCACTTGCTTTTCCACTTGCTTATTATGAATTGTAGCATAAATCTTATGTTGTTGTCCCTCTTTATTTACTGTAGTAAATTCCTTCTACTTGTTATTACATTGTCCTCTTTGCAGGCAGTTGTTAGTGAAATGATCACCACCACACTTAAAACATCCTCCCAATGGTCCTTTTCTCTCAATCTTATTCTGGCTTAAACTTGTTCCTTGTTTCCCATTTTTATTATTATTCACAACAGTTCTACCCGCTATTCCACATTTATTGACAGGACTAAACTTGTTTCCTTTTTTACATGCTAGTTTACTTGTGGTTGATGTTTGGAAATTTTATTTTTCCTTATGTTTTCCTCTTTAGAGGCATAAATACTTCACAACTTTAGGTCTTGCTTGATAGCTTTTTCGAACACTGTTTTCATCAAGGTAGGTCCATGAACATCTACCTCACCACCAATACTAGGATTCAATCCCGTTATAAATTTTCTCATTCTAAACTTCTTATCCTTTTGATACAAAGGAACATATTTCAACAATTGAGTGAAACGTTCCCAATATTCTGTAACTGAGTACTTTCCTTGAGTCAGATTTTGGAATTCTGCCATCTTTTGGTCAAAGTATAGCTGAGGTAGCCATCTTTGACGGAAGTACACCTTGAACTGCTCCCACGTGATCATACTAGAATCAATTCCTAGTTCCATTTTCTGGTTATCCCACCAAGAAGATGCTTCACAAGACAATTGGTAGGCTCCCCATACTGCTTTTGTTTCCTTTGAATAGTCCCTAATCTCAAAATATTTTTCCATTTCAGAGAGCCAATTTTCAGCACCATCCCTAAGAGTTGTACCATCAAATTTAGGTGGGGATATTCTTTTAATGTCCCTTGCTAACTCAACAAACAACCTTGCTTTATTATTTTCCCTTTCATTCAAGTGCTTAGGTTGATCATCATATTGCTCATCACCCTAATTCTCATCCCTACAATCCTCATTCTATTCACCATCCTGACCTTGTTGTTCTAAGGAAACAAATTGGTTTCGGGTGTCATTCAAAAGGTTGAGGATTTCTTCTAACTTAGCAGCTGTATTATCCGGCACATCATCAATATTTACCCCACTGTCACTTTTCATACTAGCTCTTGTTACTGGCCTAGCCATGGTTTCCTATTTTATAAAAGAGGATACTTTTATTAGAACGTGTGTCCCATTAATGTCCAAGTGTCTTAGCCTCGAACTATGATACCAAAATGTAACGCTAAAAATTACAAGAGCTGAAAAATGAGGATTTTTTTTAACACATAAACATAATAACAAATTACACAGTTGTAGTCATATATATTTATTTAATCAAATTCATTAATCAATTTTTCTCTTTTGATCTATCCGATAACATCCATGTAAGCCATGTGCGGTTGAGAAGGGTGTATACAGATCTCCACGATCTCCCTTCGTCACTACTTCGAGTGACAATGTTTACTAGCATTTCGGCTCAACCTTTTAAAGGTCATGGGAACTATGTGAAAGTCCTTGGGTCTACCACGAAGCTAGTTTCCCGACTTTGTATTCCGGTATCCGACCATTGTCTACCTTATGTTCAGTATTTCAACTTCCCATGATCAAGTTACAAACATTTTTTTTTTAATTTAATCAGAGGACTATGTGATCAGACAATACACAACCATCAATGCATTACTTTGGCCAAAGTTATCCGCCATGCAGGTTATGGCTAAATTCAAGAGAACACACTAGTCTTATGAGTTTTAAGTCTTCCGCCACCTCACAACTATCCCTTTCATAGTTATCTAGATCTTTATAGTTGGTTTTTATTTTATTTCCAATTAAACCTATCTTGCAAGAGTTTATATTGAGATAGATGCCAAAGGCCAACTACGATCTTTATGAGATAAGTACATATGTTATTTTGAAATGTAATTATATCAACATTCTGCATGTACTTATCCCTTAATATGCCTAATGGATATTTTTATCTATTTACCATCCCATTTAGTCTCTTTTTCCTGATGTTTGATTATTTAACCTTAAATTACCTTTTACAACGATACTCTTCCATTCTCTATACAACAGGATTTACAATCTTATCATATTAATACCAAGTTTGCCGAAAGGCCAAACTAAATATATATTTAAAACATGTATATTTTATAATTCCTTCAAATAGCTACGCCACTAAATAGATTATTTAATTTACAAATTAAAGACAATTGATTGTTACAATAATTGCCCAATTATCGGCTTCATACATTGATAACTATCAAATAAATGTATTCAACAATTTGTGAAAAGTAATATTTCACAACTAAAGTATTCATCATTTACTCATATTGAGATATTATTACACACAAAGTAATAATCTCTTTATTAAAATCATATATTACATATGTCGTTAAGGTGAAATATATAACCGGTATAATAATTCTCACATAGTGAGGTTTGAATATTTACAATGGGTCCAAAATCTCAATAATTCAGCCAAAAATTCAAGGATATCATCCTTTCACCAATTGAAATATAAGTATCTCATTTATATCCATGCTACGATAAAACTTCACAAGACACGAGTTTCCGCACATCTGAATGTAACGGCTAATAATCCTACAAGACTGGAGTAGTGGTATGATTTCAGTTCAAAATGAACTGGCATGAATATTAACTCCATTTTCTGATGCAGTTAATTAATAAAATATGAAAGGATATACATGTTGTTTTATCAACAAGCACATGGTAATATAGCTAAAAATGTATTACTACCTGGTTTCTATAAAGATATAGGTAAGGATGCACACAAATAGAACAACCAATTTATATTTCAGCGATCATGTTTCCCTCTAATCACAAAGGTCAATACATCTGTATTACAACTTCAATCAATAAGCATTTGACATTTAAAATTTCTACATAACTTTGTAAAAACAATATGATTAAGAAGAGTATTTTTTTCAGTCAATGAGCAACTATACAATTTAACACAAATATCACCATATTTACATCACTTTAACATGTTCTATCTGGTAAACAAACATCCCAACCAACAATATAGCAGCACCGTGGTTACATAATTTAAACATACTCTTTTTAAAAAAACAGCTAATAATTTCTTTCATAAGATATCATTATTTTAAACCCAACCATGCTTCCAATTACTCCTTGGTGCATCTCGGTCAAGTTGTCCTAGCTTTCATGCCCTTACCAAGACAAGCAATTTATTTTTCACAGTCTTACAAGAATCCAAGTCATATTGGCAAGCTGAAAGTTATAGGCTAAATGCCATTTTTTTTAATTATTCATACATAACAAGACACCCTCATTTATACATGAACCGATTTAGTGGTCCATAATAATAAAATTTCTGGAAAATGCACCCCCATGCAAGAGCTTTGACACCCATAAATTATCATTCAAAAGATCTCAATAAATTAAAAATTAGACCTGCATATAACAACCAAGAAGAAAAATACAAAACCCCAACCGGTTGCATACCCATATTGATTAGGTTACCCAAATTGATTCCTTTATGCAAATCAATTTGCATACCCAAATCAATTTGTTTACAGAAAACACACAACCAAATTTCAATTTAACAATATGAAAACCCACAAGCACAAATCGATTTTAAACACCCAAATTCACAAAACATTTTCCTTCTTCCTACACAGGAAAAACCCAACTCTTTTATTTTTGGGTATAATTTATTATAATGCAGAGAAGGAATTTTTAACATTTATTTTACTTTATTTTTGCTGATCAAAACCCAAAACCACATCTACTTATTTTTTTTGGTTAGGTTAAAACCACACAAAGAAAACTAAAAATAATATAGAATCCATCAATTTCCTTTTCATACTTCATCTCCAAACAATTAAATCAACAGTTGTCCGCAATTTCCTTGATTGCCATTAAAAAAAGAATGTGTATTTCCTCATTTTTTTACAAATAATGCAGCATAGAAAGGAGAAGATATTCATGCCTGAAGTAAACCCATAATCGACAACCTTCTACTCTTCCCGGTCCAACAAGTTGAATCATTCTTTCCTCCAAAAATCACGCAGGTATTCCAGAAGGGGAGAATGAAAATAGACGAAAGAAAAATAATAGAAAAATATAATGAAAGAACTATAGTTGGGCAACATATTGAAGAATTTTCAAGCTTCCCAATGCTGGTACATGTTTTAGTGCATGCCGCACACTTGTGCCATGTGAAGGTGTTTCACTTTATGAAACCCATAAATTTCAATAACTGAATAAAACTTTTGGCTTACATGCCAAATCCCTCTTATATATATATATATATATATATATAGACTAATTAATATTTCATAGATTTTTTTTACTTTAGTTGTTACTCAATTTAATGGTTAAATTAAAATTAACCTTCATAATACAAGTCCACATATTTCCAACAATATATTACCATAAAAATTAGTTGACTTTCCAGGTTTATATAAAACATTCCGATACGAAAATCACCAAGTCCGTAAATAATAATTCAAATATTCTCATAAAGTTGGCTTGATATAGCATTGTCAAATTAAACAGAGACAATTATCATCATGGTCATGCAAAATTCGAACAAAACAAAAGACGACCAAACCGATTAAAATAAAGTAACCGGAATACAAATAACCGAAAGATTCACTATCATTTATGAACCGTTTTACCTATGATTAAGGCCTAATCATGTTTTAGTAAGGATCATTAAGGTGGGTGTGGGGTTATTTGTTCTACAATGTCATGTCCCGCTGCAAAAGTTGTGGGTCATGATACGATGAACCAAATGAATTTTACACCCAATGATTATCTTGTCTAATCCTATTTAGACTTAACCGTAGTTAATTTAACTTACAAGAAATTTTGGGATGTTACAATATAGTACAAAACACATATCCAAGGTTGGCCTAACATCATGTAATATTGGAACTCTCCTTCTAATAGATAGAAGAGTTTGAGGAGATTTTTAATGCCAACTTCGAGTAGTAAGATGATTGTGCCCAATGTGGGGGCAATAGTGTCATTGAAAGCTCACAACACAGCTAGTGTCTGTGAGACAATGATGTTGGGTAATTAAAGTTGGTTAAAGGCATGTGATGAGATGATATTAATATTGGCACCATTCTCGATCATGACCATTTTAACAAGGGTGTCATTGATTTAGGCGGTGATAAAAAGTGGAAGGTCATGATCCTCTGGTTGTAATGATGGTATTTGTGAACTTTCAAAGGATATGGCAATGGAAGTTTTTAGTGTGCCTACTTGGTTCAAAAAAGGTTATGGATCATTTGAGGCCTTTGATATGGATTAGAGTCCTTTGATCATGGCTTGTCGATGTGAAGGTGATGTTTACACTAGCTTGTAAAGAGACATTTTGACTAGAGCTTGGTGAAGTTGTTTAATGATGATATTTATACGGAGGTATTGTCTTACGTATGAGGAGTGACAAGGATAGACACCTTAGCCTTGGCAGGAGGTGTTGCATTAGATGTCTCAGGAGCGAGTGAGATAGGTACCTTGTGTTTGTTTTGATCAAAAACACTGGGGCCTTGAGTACGCGCTCTAATGGTGATATGTACTACGTCAATTTGACGAGGAGGGAATTTCTTAGAAGAATCCCCACTTTTTGTGGTTGTGAGCGTAGATGATGGTTTAGATACGATGGTCGTAGATGTTTTGTGGGGTGATTTTGATGTTCGTATCTCTGGAGGGAGAAGGCCCTTATTTGCAAGGATTTTAATAAAAGCATGGAGGGCTATGCAATATTATGTATGATGTCCTGTTGTATGATGGTAATCACAAAAGGCTTTAAAGCTATACCAGGAAGGTTTCCACCCTCAAGAGCCATATGGCTTAAGAGGAGGTAATGTTATGATAGATTGTTAAAGAAGCCTTTCAAGAATTAATGTATACCTTTCGAGGCAAATGTTGAAGAAAGTGGTGGTTCTCTTGCTTGTACAAGTGTTTAAGGGGTCAATTTTGGGGTGACTTATTTAGATGTGTGCTGAGGAATATTTTTTATTGTGTGATAGTGACTGGTAATTTGGACAAGAGATGTGGCCCTAGAAAGGAAGGCAAGGATTTTTATTTTTGTATTTAAGAAGACAGATGGTTGTGTTATATGATTTTTTCCTTTTAGATGAAGGGTTATGCAATCAAGTGATGAGTCATTGAAGGTTATGTAGACAATGTTGGGTGACATGGTCATCATATGAGCTCTTCACAAACTATAAAATGGGTTTCTTTTGTAAAACCTATGAAGAACTTGTGAAAAAGTTTGATGTAGATGAAAGAAAAGTTTTTTCAATAGCAACATCAAGGGATGTACCTAATTCGGTGGGTGTTTTTTTGTTGTTTCCACAACATAGTCACTAGTGGATAATTTAGAAGGTGACTGTATGGTAGAAGGCTTAGATGCTAATGTTACAAGTGGTTGATTTTTAACTGTGTTGATGTTGTGATGAGAATTGATGAGATTGGATTGTGGTTGTCTGGTACATGGCGAATGATTTGGAAATGGTTGTTTAAAAACATCAATATTTTGATTGGGAGGTGCATTTGGGTTATCTAGTTGTAGTTCACTTTTATTGATAAGATCTTAAAGGGCATTTCTAAATGAATGACACCTCTCAATATCATGGCCTTTGACCCTATGGTATTTATAATAATCATTATCTCTATAACAAGAGGGATTTTAGATGGATGTATTGATGGGATGGATGAGAGGAAGGGTGATCATAATGGAATCCATGAACTTTCCGAAGGTTACACTGTAAGATTCATTGATAGGCATGTAAGTGTGTTGAGGATGAGCACATTCAAAGGTCAAACATTCCTTGGAAGTAGTCTTTACAATGACTAAATTTGTTGATGTTTTTTATTTTTCATGGCTAGAGGATGGTTTCTTTGATCTAATTTTAACCCTACCATCTTTGAGAGCGCGAACCTTGAGTTTGCAAGCCATTGTGAAGGCTTCATCAAACATTTGGAAGGATTGGATTTGTAGTGTGGATGAAACGTGTTTGGCACAAGAATGAGAAAATAGCTCGATTAACTCAGTTTGTGGGAGGGAAAATGATAATTTGTTAATAATTCCCCTCCAAAGGGAAATAAAATTGGTGATATATTCATCTTAAAATTTCTTGATGGTGTATAGGTTAGTTATAGTGATTTTATGCATGATGTTGATTGAGAAGTGTTCAAGGAATAGTTGCACTAGTTAAGAAAATGAGAAGAGTGAGTATTGAGGCCAGCTAAGGACATGGGAAATGTCCTTAGTATAAGGTCCTTGTCATGTTCTATAAGGTAATAGGCATGTCGGAAGGCCCAGATGTGTTGTTGAGGGTATTCTTTACTATAGAATTTGAGTTACTTAGGAATTTCCCAGTACGAAGGATATGCTTTGTATGGTACTGATGGGTGGATGGGTTCATTACAGATTTGTTCATAGGATAATGTGTTTTTGGGACCCATGGAAGCAACTTCGAGACTATATATTATGTTCATTAACGCTTGTAAAGGGTCTTTTTGTAATGGTCTTTGTTGAAGATTGAATGGGGAAGAACCTGGTTGATTATACATAGATGAGCTTACTTGTTGCTATGGTTGATATTGTGAAGGAATATTATGCTGGAAAGGGGTAATCGTAGGAATATTGTATGTAATTTGTGAGGTTATGGGTTGTGAAGATTGCATATATTGATATTGAGTGGGTATGGATATGTTCAAGAAAGGTTATGGTTGTTGGGTATGTTTGGGAAAGGAATTTATGTATGAAGGAAAGGTGAAGATTGTTGAGGTATGTGTTGAAAATGAATAGAGTTTTGGATGAGTGGTTGAGAATGTTGAGGTACGCGTTGGAAAGGAATGGAATTTCAGATGAGAGGTTGGGATTGTTGAGGTATGAATTGAGAGGAGCTAGGGATAGTGGATGATTGTTGTGAGGAGGGATGGACAATGGAGATAGAACTTGTGTTAATGGGTGGTGTTGATGTCGACATAGACATGATTGAATATTGGATGGTTGATGTAGGTTTTTGAGAGGACATAGTTTGAGATATGTTTAATAGGATGGATGTGGAACTTATAGGAGGGGTTTAGGTGGTGGAGGAAACTAAAGGACTTTTTGTGGATGAAGTGGTGTTTATATTGGTTTGGGATGAGGTGGAGCCACACCAGGGATTAGATGAAGATGATGATTGTTGATTAGTGGCATCTTGGGAGGAGACCGCATTAAGGTAGAAAGAGATGATAGGATTTAAAGACATGACATTCGATGTTTTTGAATTACTAACAGTGGGATAGAGATGCACTTGTTGGATGACCGGCTCATGGTTAGGATTAAGAATCCAGGATAATTCATATGTAATGTTAGAGACATGAGGTTGTGGTTCAGACGTAGGATGTTGAAGAAGAACACCTCGGACGACTAGATAAGCATTGAGGGCCATGGGGTTTGAACCCAAAATCTCAGTAAAGACAATCCTCAATTAAAGAAGTGAGGAATTAATGGATCAAGGATTTTAGATGAGGTAAATTAATTGATAGGGGAATGTGGGGTTCTTGATTATTTATTTGAGGTGATAGATATGCTCAACATTGGTTGATTAAATGCATAGCATTGTAAATGCGGGTTTGGATATTTTTTATAGACTACTGGAAGTTTTCTGCATGTTTTGAGGATTTTATTCATGGGATTGTATTCATGTTAATACCGTGAAAGAAAAAATCAATGGAATAAATATTGAATCAAGAGAGTTGATTACAAGTAAGCAAGTAGGTCGCAGTAGAAAAATTTGTTATCTTGATTAGATTAGAAAAAGATGAAATATGAAAAACGTCTTACGGGTTCCTAGGAAATGGAAATCTAAGGTTGGTTCCATGTGATGTTAAAGGCTGGAGTTGAAAGAGATGGTGAGAATCATATCAAAAATTGTACATCGCGATGAAGTTGTACTCTAAAGGAAACGTAATAGCTCCAGTGTAATCACATGGAGGAATCGATCAATCAATGGAAGAAATTGCATAACAGAACAAAGCCTGCACATAGAGAAAAGACAGTGGAGTGTCTTGGCATAGTCATAAATGTCAAATGAAGGGATACATATAGGGTGTTGAGTAACCCTAGTGCATGACACACAAGAAAACCCTAAACCTAACCCATGTGAGATGACCCTCCATATGTGTGTGGAGGACATATAGGATCCCACACACCAACACCCCCCTTAATCGAAGATGGGGTAGCAGCTATGATGAGTCAAACAGAATAAGAAGACACTCCTAAACAACTAAGAAAGATTTGTCAATGGGGCCCGACAACTAAAGGCCTGATAAGGTGCCCATGTACAAACAACATCTTCCTAGAAGAAGAAGAAGAAGAAGAGAAGAACTATATAGCCCAAAGAAGATAAGTAGTTGTATAAGACCTCGCCCCAAGAAGAGACCGCAAGTGAAGAAACTTCACTTCAGTGAAGGGCTTGGTGAATAGATCTGCAGTCTAATCAGCTTTTTAAATGTACTGAATGCCGATGATACCATCATGAATAAGATCTCGTATGAAGTGCATATAGATCTCAATGTGCTTCGTCCGCTGATGTTGAACTATATTTTTGCAAGTTGAGATAGTGCTCGTGTTATCAAAATAGATAATGGTAGGCCACCGAAAGTGGATGCCAAACTCTGTCAGAATACCCTGTAGCCAAACAATGTTCATGGCAGCATTAACTGATCCTCTGTATTCTACCTCTATAGAAGATATCGCAATTACATTCTACTTCTTGCTAGACCAACTAATAGAACTTGAACCAAGAGAGCAACTGTAGCCAGAGGTAGATTTTTGATTATCTAAGTCACCGGCCTAGTTAGAATCTATGAACCCAATCAAGTCAATATCCACTCCTCTAAAATATTGAATTCCATCAGTATAGGTGCCATGAACATAATGAAGGATCTGGTTAGCTGCTTCCCAATGCAACTCATGTGGCTCCTGCATGAATCTGGACACGATCCCAATAGCATAAGATAAATTTGGTCGAGTGTGAGTCAAGTAAATCAAGCTCCCCACCAACTGTCGATAAAGGGTACTATCAATCAATGGGTAGAGCAATTAGAAACCAAATTAACCCTAGAAAGAAAAGGATGAGAAGAATTGCGATCAGACATCTCAAAATGAACAAGCAATTCAAGAGCATACTTAGGTTGTAAAATAAAAATTCCTGAGTTATATTGTGAAATCTAGATCCCAAGAAAGTAATGAAGCAGACCTAAGTCAGTCATGGAAAACCTATTGGCCAAGGCGATCTTCACAGAATCAATGATCGAGGAAGAACTACTCGTAATCAAACATTCATCAACATATAGAATAAAGATGAGGATGGATTCATCATGTCATATAATGTAAACATTAGGGTCAAAGTGACACTGAGTGAACCCTGATGCAAGTAGAAAGGAAACTATTTTGGCATACCAAGACCGAGGGGCTTGTTTAAGGCTGTAAAGAGACTGCTTTAACTTGTAAATGAGGAAGGGATCTTTGACATAACCCGGATATTGTTCTACATAGATCTCTTCCACTAGGTCCCCATGAAGGAAGGCACTCTTAATGTCCATCTGGTAGAATTCCCATCTTTTCACGGGAGCGATGACGAGGATCATTTGAATGTAATTCATCTTCATAACTGGGGTAAATGTTTCTAAGTAATCAACCCTGGCTACCTAGGAGAAATGCTTAGCTATAAGTTGTGCTTTAAAATCTTCAACGTCTCCATCAACACCATACTTTGTTCAGTACACCCATTTACACCAAAATATTTTTATTACTTTTAGGAGAGGGGTGAGATCCCAAGTATCATTCTTCATGAGTGAGGAATACTCCTTATCCATGGAATAATCTCACGCAAGAATCCTAGAAGTGCCCTAGAAAGACTGAGGGTCGAAATTGGAGGGGAAGAAGGATTGAGGCCTAACAAACTCCTAATAATTTTTTATTTCATCAAAAGGACATCCCATCCATTATCCAGTACTCTACAAAGTCTTCCTAGCCCAATAAGGACCAAGAGATGATTCAGGCTCAGAATCTGTAGATTCTTCACTCAAGTGAGAAAGGACAAAGTCCTCATCATCAATACTGCCAAAATCAAAAGACTCCAAAGCATGATGGTTGACAAGATAAGGAAGATCAGTAGGTTAAGGAAAATTCTCAACAACATCATCATCTGAAGAGTCAGAATCATAATCAAAGATTAGAAGGACCTCAAAGGGTGGAAAAGTAGAAGTCGAAGATGACTCATCAAATTTCACACTTCTCTTGATATGAAGTTGATGAGTAGTAGGGTTCAACAATCTATACCCCTTCATGCCATCAACATAACCTATAAAAAATATAATCTTTGGATTTTGGTTCCAGAGTCTTGCATTTATTCTTGGAAATCTGGGCCATAGCATTGGATCTGAAGAAATAAAAATGCTCGACATTGTGTTTTTGTTCGAAACTAAGTTTCAAAAGGTTTCATCCCTCTTATGGCCTTGTATAGAACATAATTTTGAATGTAGCAAACACAATTCATTGCTTCATCCCAATACTATGGAGGAATAGATTTTGAGTGAATCATATAAGTGGCCATTTCCTTAAGTGTTGGTTTTTTTCTTTCCACAACTCCATTTTGTGAAGGGTTGTAAGAAATTGTATGCTAAAAAGAAATCCCTTCAAAGGTACAGAAATATTCAAACCTATTTCTCACATACTCACCTCCATTTTCAGTTTAAAGAACCTTGATGGACCTTTAAGCTTGTTTCTCAGCAATATCCTTAAAGTATCAAAAATGATTGAAAAATTCATATTTTTTCTTAAGAAAATACACCCAACTGTAACGCAAAAATTCATAAATGAAGATAATTATATAGAGAGATCTAGTAACTAAAGGATGTGGGAATGGGCCAAAAATGTCACTTATGAGAAATATTCAAAAGACTAATAGATCTCCAAGACTTTCCTTTTCCAAAACTTTCTTCGGGGTGTTTCTCGAGGGAACAACCCTCACAAAGAACCTTAGAAAATTTGATGTGGGGTAACCCATTGACCATTTCATTTTAGCTTAATTTTTCAAGGTAACAATAGTTAAGATGGCCAAAATTCTCATGTTATAGCTTGATAACCTCATCTGCATGAGTGAGCAAGACAGTGGACGTCAAAATCAAAGGTAAAGTGGGAGAAGGTATACAGCCATAAACAGTGATCCACCTTTCCCTCAGCCATAGTAGTGTTAGAGTGAAGCTCATGAATAATCACCGAGGTTGGAGAAAAAAAATCATCTCACATTCCTTCACCAAGGTGAGTGATTTGGAAAACTAATAAGAGATTAATAAATAGATCAGGTTCACTCAACACTTTGTTAAATTATCCACTATCCATCACTATTGATCCACTACCAGAAACCGATACCGTAGTGTCATCACCCAATGTGATTTGGGAAATGTCACATGGCTCGATGTTGTAGAACTCAACATGTGAAGAATCCATGTGGTGTGAGGAAATCAGAATTGATTTAATCCACATTGACAAAATAACAACTCTAGATACAAGGGCCTTCCCTTTGTTCTTATTAGATTTGGACTCCTTTGTTGTGGAAGACTCGGCTTTTGGATCATTTTTTATTTGAGAGTCTCAGGAACACCTATGTTATTCTTCTCAAGTTGATCAATGTTTTGTATCATACAATGATGCTCTTCATGGCCAGTCTTCTTGTAATCAAAAAACTTACACATTTCCTTCTTCATTATGGGATCAAAAGTAGAAGCATTCATACATTAGGTTTGGTTTGGGCTTGGTTGGTCTTGGTTTCCTTCTTAGGTTGGTCCTTACTAGTACTTACTATAAGGGAATATGAATTAGATTTGAGAGTCCCCATTTGAATGAGTTTTTCATGTTCTCAAATGATTTCGAATAAAAAACTGTCAAATGAGGGAATTTCCAAGTACTTCCCAAGGTGGCTTTTGTGGCATGGAAATTCAAAATGAATACATAGTATTCGATACCTAACTTAGAAAGAATCAATAAGATCAACTAGGAATATTTATTCTCTACTTTACATTTCTTTAGAAGCAATCTAGAGTGGACGAACTTTGAAAAGAATGCATGTAGGTTTTCAAAGTCGCCAGATTTAATCCTAGTAGATCATTTTCCAACTCATGCACTCTCATGCCATCTTGATGTCCAAACATAGTGTCTAGAATGTTTTCCATGCTTCATCAGGTGCTTCGGATGACTCAATTTGGAAGATAAATTTGGAGAAACAAACATAGGCTAGACGATGGTTTGAACAAAGAGTTGGGTTTAGGTTTCTTGGACCTAATTTTAACTCTACCATCTTTGAGAGCACGAAGCTTGAGTTTGTTAGCCATATTAAAGGATTCATCAAAAATTTGGAAGGACTGGATTTGTAATGTTGATGGAATGTTCTTGGTACTTGAGCGAGAGAATAATCCCAATTAGCTCCATCTGTGGGAGGGAAAATTATAATTGATTGATAATTCCCCTCCAGTGGGTGACAAAATCGGCGATGGATTCATCTTCAAACTATTTTATGGCATATAAGTAGGTGATAGTGATTTTTTGCACAATGTTAATTAAGAAGTGTTCTAGGAACAGTTACGCGAGTTGAGCGAATGAGAACAACAAATACTGGGGAATGTTGTTATACTAATATAAGATAGGACCAGCTAAGAACATGGATAATTTTCTCAACATGAGGTCATGGTCGTGTCTCATAAGGTACTAGGCATGTTGGAATTCCTGGATGTACTTTTGAGGGTCTTCTTTTCTATATAGTTTGAGAAACTTAGAAAGTTCCTAGTTCTAGGGATATGCTTTGTATGGTACTAATGGATGAATGGGTTTCTTGTAAATTTTTTGATAGGATAGTGTATTCTTATGACCCATAAAATTAACTTTGAGAATGGAAATTTTTTTCATTAATGCTTGCAAGAGGTCATTTTTTATGGTTGTTATTGGGGGATAAATGAGGGACGGACTTGGTTAATTGTATGTGGATAGGTTTGGTTGTTGATATGGCTCATATTATGAAGGAATTTTATGTTGAAAATAAGTACTCATAGGAATATTGTATGTAGGTTGCAAGTTTATGGGTTATGAGGATTGAATATATTGATATTAGATGGGCATAGATGTATTTAAGAGGAGTTGTGATTGCTTGGGTTTGTGTTGGAAGGGAATTTATTTGTGAGGGAAAGATTAAGACTATTGAGGTCACATGTTGGAAAGGAATAGAGGAGTGGATGAGGGGTTGGGATGGTTTTGGTATGTGTTGGAAAGGGATAGAAGATTGGATAAGATGATGGGATGGCTAAGGCATGTTTTTAGAGAAGATAGAGGTGGTTGATGATTGTTACGACAATGGATAAACATAGAAATGGAACTATTATTAATGAGTGGTGTTGACGTCAAGATAAACATAACTAAATTTTGGATTGATATAGGTTGTTGAGATGAGATAGGCTGGGATATATTTAACGGGATAGATGTCAAACCTACATGAGGGGTTTATATGGTGGAGGGGACTAAAGGGCTCGAGGTGGATGATTTTTTATTGGTGTTTTTTTGGGGTGATTTGGAACCAAACAAGGGGTTTGATGAAGATGAATATTGTTGGTTAGTCATATCTTGTGAGGAGACGACGTTGAGGTTAAAGATGATGATAGTAGTCAAATACATGACATTGGATGTTTCTTAATTACTTGTAGTGTCATAAGGATGCACTTGTTGGACCTGATTGGCTCGTGGTTAGGATCAACAAGTCGGGGAGAATTCATATGTGGTGTTGGAGACAGGGGTCATGGTTTAGGTATAGGCCTGAATAGGAACACTCGGGTGGCTAGATAAGAAATGAGGGTAACAGGATTCAAATCCAATGTCTCAGCAAATATTATATCCCCACTATCAAATAAACGAGGATTGGATGGGTCAGGGATTTCAGATGAAATAGATTGGCTCCTAGGGGAATATGGAGGCTCTTGATCGTGTAAAGGAGGTGATAGTGATGCTCTATGTTGGTATATTAGGTGCAAAGCATCATCAATACGTGTTTGAATCTTCTCTATAGATTGTTGGAAATGTTTGGCCATATTTTATAGTTATGTTTCTGAGATTGTTGTCATGGAAACATAATACCATGAAAACAAAAAATCAATGGAAAAAAAACTAATTCAATAGAGAGCTAATTACAAACAAGCAAGCAAGAAAAACTGGAAAAAAAATTAATCTTGATTAAATTAGAAAAAGACAAAATGTGAAAAACGGCTTACGGGGGTCCTAGGAAATGGTGGTATATGGTTGGTTTCAGGAAATTTCAAAGGTTGGAGTCCTCGATATACCCAAATGTGTGTGACGCCAAAATATGTGTTGGTGTCGATACGAGGTGTGGTATTGGGGCCTACCCCCTCACTTCACAGTCCCGCAGTGATAAGGGTTTCAAGTGCTTATCCAATATACCAGGTGGGCACCAATTATTTATAATCAGCCAAAACACCGAGTCAGCGTATCCTCTTGGCGATGAAATCCAAATAGTTCCATCTCGGTAGGATTGTTTTGATGCAAGTTTTTGTTGAAAGTGATTTGGTTGTGTGAGGGAAATTAAGTGAAATGTAATTCATTAATTTCCTAATTATACTAGATGATCATGCAGAGATGAAAGATTCATTTTAATTCCTAAAAGGAAATATGAGTTCGTTGAGGACAAAAAAACAAAGGCAATTATTAGAAATAAAAATAAATGAAGAAGATGTACATATGATCGCTTCCTTTTTATTTTTGTAATTTTTTTTATTTTTTGTGGAAGTAGATACTTCAAAGAATAGAAACCTGCAAGGGTTAGATGAAGAAAAAAGTAAAAAAGAAAGCACGGTCTAAAGGTAGATTGGATGACTAATCACAAATAATCTACAGAGATCATCGATGATTTGTAGGAATCATGAGTGATTCACAAAAATCGTTAATAGTTTGACTGGATCGTTAACGATTACAGTGCAGAAGAGATAAAGATGAATATAATATTTTTAATGAAAAATAAAGGGGACAGAGTGTCCCACCAGGTGTTCCAGAATGTACGAGATATATTTTCTTTCCTATTTTAAATTAATAAAATGGAACAACAAAATAAAATTTACCTTAGAAGACGAAGGGTTTACCGATACCCACATTGATTGATGTTGATATTGATGGATAGTCAATGTTACGATGGATAAGCATTCCTTCTTTCACTGACGAAGAAACTTGCAATGAAAGATAGCTTAAAAACAATATTATATAAGATAGGTAGATGAGTTTCTCATATGTGGACGATTCCAAGAATCCAAAGGGACTTCCTTAGAGGATGTCATCTTATTTTCAAACAATTAAGTGAATTGACAATACTGATGTAATGATAAACAATGATAAGGATTGGTAAGAATCTAGAACTCAAGGTTAAAAGGAAATACATCTTCTACTTTGTAGGTTGCCCAGATTAATGTGGGCAGCTATTTGAACAAATTGTAACTTTAATCATACCAATAATCTATGGTCTTTTATGGATCTCATGGAGGAACTCAATCTAGTCTTCAATGTCCTCGATGTCTTAAAGTAAACACAATGGCACACAACATAATCTTGTGAAGGATATCAAATTTTTCCCACACAAAAGGATGTTGAGATGATTAAAAGGTCATAAATTCTTGTTGATGGGGTGTGATTGTCCTAGAATAGTTATCTAAAGAAAAAACATGCTTGCAAAAGACAAGTTAAATCCATATATATTGATAAATGCTGACAAATTGATTAAAATATAATGACAGATAGGGATCATAGGAGATTTAAAGGAATCACAGGAAATTTGGCAGAATTGTGGGAGATTCAAGGGAATCACTGAAGATTATTGTGAAAATGTTGGATTTCTATAAAACCAATAATTTGATTTAGACAAATATCTAAATGACTATTTTTTACAATTTTGATGCTATAAAAAAATTGCAAAAATGCAATAATGAAGAGAACATGTGTACCTTGAAGTATTGGGATGATGATTTAGATCTGATATGATAGATTTTTGATTTGTTGATTTCTTGTTTTTTGTTGGAGACAAGGTTGCAAATATTGATGTATTGTATGCTTTTTAGAGAGGCTCCATATATTGTTGTTTGGCTTGGAGATCAATGAAATGGCAGATCTTCATTACTTGAGTTGAAAATAAAGGTGCACAAATGTTTGAGATAATTATTAATATCCCTGAAACAAGAGTGAAAACTCTTATTTATAATCGTTGGCGATTTGTTAGAATCGTCGGCAATCTGGGAATTTTGGGGAAATCTTTTAGAAGTTGTTAAAACTAGTTCCTAAACAGTATTTTCAGGAATTGGGATGAGGTAAAATGGTTGGGAAGAGGTTTAGGAAATTTGGAGAGGCTAGGAGGTTGGGATAAAATGGGATAGGGATGGTTTAGAGATGGTTAGATGGTTTTTAAGGGGTAAAGGTAAGTTCAGGTTAGTATAATGTGATTTACAAAGGGGTAGAAATTGATTTTATGGGGTAGAGAAGATGCCTTATGAATGTTTTTTAATGCCATGTTTTGATAAAATAGTGTGTGTGCGAGGAAGTAGGCGGGTGACGAAAACCCGATGTCTACACATAAACTTTGTCAAGGTTATCTCAAAAATATTATTAAAGTATTTTACCATGCCATTGACTTGAGGATGATAGTGAGTGATCTTGTTATGCATGATCATAAATAATTCTAATAATATGTGCACTATCTCTATAAGGAAATCAGTTGCTTGGTAACTTGTTAAAATTAAGGGGAAATTATACCTTATGAATATGTTCTCACATAAGAATCTTATGAAATGGTTGTTCAATCCCTTATTAGTGTAGATTCCACCTACGTAGTCAAATATATTTTGGTAATTATATATATATATATATATATATATATATATATATATATATATATATATATATATATATATATATATCCCTTGTTTCATATGTTAGTGGTTTAATAAACCCAACAAAATCAATTTCCCACCTGCCAAAACTTTCTTGTGTAATCACAAGGATGAAAGGCATTTCATCTTGCTTATTCAAATTTATCACTCTTTGAAAAATATTAAAATGTTGCAAATATTCTTATGTGTCCTTGAATAGAGTAGGCCACCACAACTTGACAAGAAATATTTTATGTTTTATAACATCTCTTGCATGATACCCTCCAACAATTCCTTCACAACATTTTCGTAAGACTTCCATGTGTTTGTGCTACATCACACATCTATACAACACTTCATTTTAAACCATCTTGTAAACTTACCCTTTGATCAAATAATAAGAAGCAATCTTAAATCCCAATTGCATATTTTACAAAATAGTCCATCCTGTAGGTGTCACCCCTAAAGTAAAAATACAATGATTTACATCATCTCCTCTATTCTGTGAAAAAATTGAAACAATTGGGCATCGTGTATTCTTATTCACTTAGTCATGTGAACTCATCAGTGTTGACCTTAGAGAAATGATCTAGTCCTATGTGTAACCTCCTTGGATTTACCAAAACTTAAAACTAAAAATATTGAAATAACATCATCCAACATCATGTCCTTCTATACAAGACTAGTTTGTTGAAAAGGTACTTTACAACTTCATGATTAGTAAAAAGTAAAAAAAAATAGGCAAGAGGTATTTCCCAAAAATGTGTAATGTGTATACCATCCCTAATGCTTCATGACTTATTATGTTATAGTTTTTTTTGCATTAGACAACTTCCTGCTTCCAAAATAGTTGGGGTGATCAATATTTCTTCACACGGTTGTTTAATTATTTCACTAGTTGTTGTCCATTAAATATCTACATGTACATAAAATATCATTTTACAGTTTGAGAATTATAGAATTGGTGCATTGGCTAACTTACCCTTCGAGGTGTCAAAATCTTCTTGTTATAAATATGCCCATCTAATTGGCCCTTCCTTTTTTAGTGAGTTTTTGAGTGGTCCAACAATGTTGCCATGATTATGAATAAACTTCCTTTAATATTCTCAATGTCCAAGGAATGTGTGAATATTATTTTTCTTCCAAGTAACTTCTAATTAATAGATCACAAATACTTCTATATGGTCTAACAATATGTGATTTATACAATAGATATCAAGTTAACCCATCAATGAAGGATTAGATCTCACATCCTTTGACTCCCTCCAAAAAATACTCTATGAATGGAGTTGGAAAAGGGTCTTGGATGCAATTATAATCAAGCATCCTATAATCCATGCACAAGTAGATCCTTCCATATTTATTAAGACTTTTAATGATAAGGATTACTAGATTGAACTATTAAATTAGGAAGATTACTTCTCCATCAAGCATCTTATAAATTTCTTTAAATTTGGAGAAAAAAATCATGTTCTTCCTATAGGGTAGCTTCTTTATTTCTCCTTCATGTAGATTTATGTTCATAGCCCCCATTCTTAAATGCAATACCTTCACTTCTTGATAACTCATTAGGAACACACATCTATACTATTTCACTAACTCTATGAGTTTATTGAACTCTACATCACCCCAATGATCTTTTAGGTTGACCATGCATGGTTCTTCCTCATTAACAATGTTCACCTTATCTAGGTACAAACAAAAGTTGTAATATTTTGTGAGATATTTTTACGTTTAATCCACAGTCCACTCCTATTTATTAGTCTTTATTTATGTAAGTTATTCTTCTATCACAAAATCTTCATACATGCATTAAACATAAATTGATTTTAGATTATTAAATCAATCGATTTAATTGGGATTGAATATTATATGTTACAAGACATAGAGTAATCAAAATATTTGCAATAAAAACTAGGCTATTTGCAAGCATATCCAACTGATAAAGTATTTAAAAGATCAAGTAGGGTTATAGAGGTGAATTAGTTGTTTCAAATCACTTTCAAGTTTTTCCGTTAATAGATATGAGATGTATGAAGAAATATAAGTGAGCATAGATTTACTATTCTTCATAAAATACATTTAGGGGCAGGATTTTAGGAATGGTTAGGACCATATTCTACAAACTTACATGTTCTCCTATCTTGGACTGCTCACAAGGTTCTAAATTTTTCTGGGTTCCTTTTTTATCACACGCTAAAAGAAACGATAAAAAAATTGTTACATGCCATGAAAATACGAGATGATAATAGCACACCACATTAGATGTGTACAACAAAAGAGCTAAAATATCATATATGGAAATTCATTATAATCCATAATTATATTACATTAGATCACATTACATTTCTCAATAAGAAGGATGTACATATAGGAGGAGGGAAGTGCAACTAATACCTAAATTAGTGGTGAAGGAATCCCACTAACTAATACTGGTAGTTAAGTTAACTTCGCAATGCTAGCAACCTAACTCCAGATAACTAATACACCTAAGAAAGCTAACCTAACAAGTGTAGGGCTAACACAATTGTAAGAATTATTCTAATAAAAAAATAAAAGGATAAATAATAACCTACTCTAACACCCCCCATAAGCATAGCTTAGGTGGGCGGAAAATAAGGTGGCTCCCGGCAACAAGACCTGATGAGGTACCCATGTAAAATAACTGGGAAAAAAGGACACCACAAGGTACCCAAAACCAATAATAACAAAGCAGAGAGATAAAAATCCCAGTGCAAGATATCCCAAGAAGCTTGGCTCCAAAAACTCGTATCATGTTGAAGAAGTATGGTTTACACTGTGTTTTGAATCCACTACTCGGTCATAAAACTCAAAAACAACTGACACTGGGATTCACTAGAATAGTTCCCCCATAAGAGAGACTGTCAACATGCCAAAAAAATGTCTAAAATACAAATCTAAAATATCTCAACAAACAAGAGAGATAAATGTTGGCACTTTATAATTGAGTGCGTGTTACAAATATGGCATTTTAAATTTTTATTTTATTTCTCAAAATAAATAGTTTCAATGGAACAAGCACAAAAAAACAAACACTTTTTAAAAAAGCCCCACTGAAATCTAAGTTACTGATCAAAAGATACAAAATTTTCAAGTTTGTGCTTTCATATTTATTTAAAAAACAAAATCTCTTGTAGTCTTCGATTTATTTTCTGGAAAAAACTTTCCAATTCTATATCAACAAAATGGAAGAAGAAAAAAAACTTAGTACCAAACGTGAAAAACCTAGAAAAATCCAGAAATGGTTTTTCTGAAATTTTTGCCTCTTCAGCATGGATTTCAAAGATCCCCAAAAATAGCACAAATTTATAAGATCCTCAAATCCTCGGCACACAGGAACTTTGCAAAGCCAAAGAAAAAAACCCCTTGAACGTAAAATACTCATAAAAACTCAGAAACTATTTTTCTAGACTGTTTACTTCCTCGACACAAATTTCTTCCCTTCGCACAGATTTCTATGATTTCCACATCCTCGTCAAATAGGAATTATGCAAAGTAGAATAAAAAACCCATTACCGAACACAAAAAAACCAGAAACCATTTTTCTAGAATCTCTACTTCCCTGAAAAATATTTCTTCCCCAACACGGATTTCCAAGCGGATCTATACGTATCAATGCCCGCCTTTGCAAAACCAAACCAAACTAAAAAAAATATCTTCTTCAATATCCAAGTTTATAGTTGTTTTTGGGGGTTTTCCACCTTCTGAATCCAATAGAGCCCTTCGTTTTGTGTAAAAATGGGTGTTGCAATAAAGTGCTAACAAATTCCAAAATATATGAAAACAAATAAACTCCTACTCGCGCAAAAACTTACGGATGGATTTCTACATCATCTATCGCTCTAATACCATGAAAGGAACAGTAAAACAATTGTTCCGAAAATATCAGATGATAATTACAGACTACATTAGATTTGTAAAATAAAAGAGCTAAAATATCATATATGGAAATACATTATAATCCATAATTACTTTACATTAGATCACATTACATTACTCAATAAGAATAATGTACATATAGGAGGAGGGAAGTGCAACTACTACCTAAATCAGTGGTGAAGAACTCCCACTAACTGATACTGGTAGTTAAGTTAACTCCACAAGACTAGCAAGCTAACTCCACATAACTAGTACACCCAAGAAAACTAACCCAACAAGTGTAGGGCTAACAAAAGTGTAAGAATTATCCTAAATAACAAATAAAAGGATAAATAATAACCTACACTAACACACGCATCACATATTTACATGTTCAAATTCACATGTAACCATAAATTTCACACATGTACCTGCAAAACAAACCTAGCTTCCTGCAAGAACCTCAAGCACTTATTTTATATAAAAATGAAAATTCTTCAGTTGGACTAACCTCGACAGTCACCTTATTTGTGAGTCACTAAGAAATGCACTACATTTCATACTCAATATATTTCTTCTAGTGTATTATGTGAGTGTGCATGCAATATAATCCCTTGACCTAGAATTTCCATTTTTCTTCCACACTGATAGGGATCGATGCTAATTTTCTCCCAAGAAACTACTTTGTATAGGTATGTGAAATGATATTATTCCCTCCTAAGATGTGATATGTAGAATGCAAATTGTATCCTTGATTTTCTAGCCTAGTATATGATACATATATAAGTGTTTTTTCAATAATAAATTCTCTAGATGAACTTGTATATATAGGAGCATATCAATTTGAAATTTGAATCTTAGTGGCATGCAAAGCCGACTATAAACATGAAATGTGAAAGATACCATAACAAAGAAGAGGCCCAATAGGTGGAATGGAACCAAAAACCAAAAAGGTTCAAGATTGTACATTTCAAGTAGGACCATAATATGGTCATAAGTAATCCAAAAAATATTGGACCAACATTATCAAAAGTACAATATATAATCAAACATGCCAAATAACTCTATGATACAACATAAAAACATAAACAAGAATCTAGAAAGCCAATTATAAGACATTTCAAGTAATATAAAACTGAACTAACAATAACTTGTGCCATTAAGACTTCATTCTATTGTTCAAGAGCCACATATAGAAATTTTTTCAAAATCATGGTGTAATAATTACTTTTGTGCAAATTTTAGTGTTTATATTTCCCCCACTTAATGCTAGTGAATAAAATTTACTAGTGTAAAGGAGAAAAAGAGAGTAGTTGATGGTACTAAAGCATAGGAGGTTATAAGGCATGCCAATAACATAACTAAAGAATGGTGAATAATTTGGGCCACTGGTATGACCCATGTGGAGATAGGTAGTATCTCTTTATAAGTGTCAAAGGGTGTAATAGATGTGATATGAGTATTTGTGAACATGGAGATTTTGACTTGGCATTCTGGTAATATTGGGGGAGATCAATCCCTAAAAAGTTTTTGATTACTTTTGAGGGAATTAGGTGTCCCGTCATAAAGGGAAGAGTGTCATAAGGCATCCTAGTTGGCCCCCAAATAGTGCTTCTCATATTGCAAGACCAAATTGTTGCAGATGGATCACTATGCATATGCTAGTATGAATAACTTGTAGATTTCAATAGGTGTTTTTTCCCTTGAATTTTTAATGTAGTAGCATATTTTCTTATAACTCAATCTTAAATGGATATTTATGTTCAAAATTGATCATTTAGTCATTTGATCTTGTAACTCAACTTGTATAAGAAAAAGAATGGCCTTACATATCCAACCACAACTTGGTAACTTGCATCCAAAGTTAAATATTTATTCCTTAGGTTTACATATTGATTTTCATATGGGGAGGGGATGACCTTTCATAACAAACCTATATACCTACCCCATTTCAATGAAAGGGATGTGAGGAAATATAATCGTTTGAGGAAAAATTAATGGTTGATATGAACTAAAACTTGTGTCACAAACATTGAATAGAGTACTAAGAATAATTTAAATAGAATCACTTTGATATGAAAGTAATTATTGATATTAATTTAAAATTGTGTCATCAACAATTAATAATGTGTTGAGAATAGAAAATAGAATCACTTGATACAAAAGTGATTTTTGATAGAAAATTGAATGTATATCATCAACATTGAATGGAGTGCTGAGAAAAAGCATAATAATTCATAGAAATTTGACAAAGCATTGTTTATGAGCATAAATAGAAGTAGTGAGTATATGAAGTAAGTGAATTAGTATGAAGTGCAAGGCACACTTGTGAAAGAGATCCATTGTTTGATAAAGTAGCATTGAATTTGTATGAGGTGTAAAATAGAGACCATATCCAAATAAAGTAATATTGGGTTCATAGAAGCATGTGAATCAAAGAATATGTCCAATAGTGTAACATAAAGTGTGTGGAAAGTGCATAAAGGAAATTTATTCTTGATAGAATATAATATATTTGCATTGAATTTTCCATGAATAATGAGTTAGAAAATTTATTATAGTGAGCACATTTGTAGTTCTCACCTATTTTCATTCCATTTTGGACTATCCTGGCTCATTATACCCATTGTATTATTTTGATGGACACATTTGATATTGTGTTAATATCATTATTATTAATGATGTTGTTATATTATGTGCATTATATTAGCATTAAGATGTATAATCATTTTGACATGATACTACTGAGGCATGTGATGTCGATGTATATTTGACCATATTATGGGTATTGATGTGATGTCATGGATAGTTTGGATTATGATTATGAGATTTTACTATAGATAAATTGCAGATGCATTTTCATAACCTTTTCTTGTTTGATGTAGGTCCCCTTACATTCAACTCCCTTATTGAACCATTTTAGGCAAATCTTGCATTAGCTTGATCTAAGACTGGCTCAAGTTGTCTAAGTTGTCTATAAGACCCTTCACTATCACCATTAAGGAATTTAATATCATATAAATTATCAACTATCAATGGATCTAATCAAACAAATTCATATGCAATGTTAAAACATCATCCACTTGATCTCATATCATGGAAATAGGCTCATCATTCACATGCCTTATTTTGTCTCCACTAACCTCCTTTACATTATGCTTCCCAAATATATCAATATTTTACTTTCAAGGACTCAAGGATTATTCTTTATAACAATATCATATTCATCATACTCCAACAAGTGTTAAGTCATTTATCACTTTGATTTCAAAAGATCAATACCTCACCTTTGCTCTTATGTAGTCAAACCTGTTATGTTATGCCCTTAAGACATGTCAATTTGGAACAATCATGCATATAGACCCTTATGATAACCCATAAAATTATTTCAACTAGTTCCTTGACCCTTTACCACATTCATGATGTGCCCAAAGTTTCAAGGCTAAGTTCTCTTTGCATCTCCATATATTTTACTTTTGTAATTTTGACTTAAACCTCTCATTAGGTCTTTGTGAGACAATTTTCATGCATAGTTTCTCTTATCTGATGTTACAAGGCATGTACTAATGGTTTCTAGGCATCCTTTAATGCATATATCCTCCCTCTAAAATTATAATCCCTAGCTCATAAGAAAAGGATAACTTCCTTTGTTAATAAACCTCTAGAATTAGGTCTTGATTGTATCTTCTTGTCTCAATCTTGACTATCAAGGAATTTCTCCAAATTTGTATAGTAGAATTTTAAATTGGTTCAGGTTTCATCTAATATGCTTCAATAAATACCTCTTCACAAAATTTTATCTTTCAAATCGATGGTTAAGGCCTCCAAACTCCTTGCCCTAGGTCACACACTGTGACATGCATGAGAGGAAGAAATGCTTGTAAAATCCACAAAAATCACATTCAAGGTCTAAAATTTTACACTTAATACTGTTTTGAGACCATCTAAAAATAATATTTACTAGTGGGCCAACTCTTATGGTACAAACTCTTAAATGCTTCAATTTTTCCTTACTTGGATTGGGTAAATTGTGTATTACAATAGTTTTGAGGGTTTATCATCTAAGGTTTTGAGGTTAAACCTTCAAGAAACTTGTTCTCACATGTGACTAGTCTCTATGTCATGCTTCAACATGTTTAAGACTCTATCAGCAAAATAAAAAGGCCATATACTTCAAGAGACTACATACCTTGACTGTAACCATTGTATAAGGCAGAGTGTCTGAGTTTCAAATAAAAACAACCATGAAGAATTATGAATGGTTAACCTCCTATTTGTGATATGTCACTTTCATTTGTATTCTGATAAATAAATTTTTTTAAAATAGGGGTTACCTAAAGAATGATTTATAGCACTTGAAAACCCTCACCATTCATTGAGTTTCCTCTTCCCACAGTCCTAGATTACACAAACTTCAGGCTTGAAATATGAATTTCATAGTTTCCACCTTTATTGATGGTTTCATAAAGCCATAAACCCTTCTTTGAATGTCTTCATAGGTACATTAACACTGATACATGAATATATAACAAGGACAATGCTTTTTTTTATACTCATAACTCAGAAATGCATTATTCTAACACATGAATCCTTACCAAAACCCAGAATCAATTGTATAAAAGCACTTATATCATTAAAGAATCCATTTAAAAACCTTTGACATCTTGATTCTTGAGAAAATAACTCCCTAGATTGATAATGTCACCATGAAATAACAAGGTTCATAAGAAACACACAATATTTTGCTTGTCAAACTGAAAATTTCATTCTTAAAAACTTCTTTTACAGGGCTCCATTGGAGTTCTTCTTGTCCATATCTTCTAAGAACTCTCTCACTCTCTCCTTCTCCATGCATTTAGTTACATTCCAATTTTGAGGCTTATTATCCTGTAAAAACCTAAGTTACCTTTTACATACTTTAGAGTTCCAACCCTAACTTAGACCTCCAAACCCTAGGTCTAGTACTATGCCTTCAAATTAGACTTCTTATGACATCTAGTGATGTAATTCACCTATTTCATGCTTTCGTAATGACTTAAAACATTTTTACAATGAACAATCCACTAAAACGCCTTTGTAAGAATTTGAATTTCATTTTGGAGGTAAACCTCCTAGTTTGAAATTCTTAAGGACTTAAACCAACTTAGGCATTTGAAAAGAGCTAATAGGACTCTACTGACCTCCCCCAATCCTTACTTAGGATAACTCAACCCAAAATTGACAAATTTGATCAAAAACTCAAAATTGTTTATTGGTGAGAAGATGTTCCTGCATCATTGTTACACTAGATGGATAATCGTAGTATGATTGATTTGATTAGGTAGTCTTTGATTTTGGCTGGATTATCATCATAGTGTGTGTGTGTGTGTGTGTGTGTGTGTGTGTGTGTGTGTGTGTGTGTGTGTGTGTTATCATATCATTTAGTTTCTGGTATTGGAGAATTATGGTGTTTGATTAGTGTGTGCAGGTAACAGGTCTTACCATGTGAGAACGTGGGTGTAGACACCCTAAAAATACATACCTATTTCTAGCCTATTTATCCATATCGAACACATAATATGCTAATTCACATTCCTTTAGAATTAATTAAATTAATTCTATCATGATCTAAAGTATTCATCCCTTCAATATTTAATTCAATCAAATCGACCACATCCCCTTTAGAATTAATTAAATTAATTATAATTACACTTAAACTATACTCCTATGGTCCTTGGATAATTTAATTAAATGGCTAATTACCTAATTATCCTCCGCTTAAGCTCCACTTCACTATCCTGTAGTCACCCCACTCAACTCCACTTCTAGAATCTTACAAAGGTGAAAGCAAAAAATTTTCATGTATAACCACCTTTCCCGGATGCAAACGTATTGGCAAATGAAAATTAACTTCCCCTCAATGGATATTCAATCCATTTGAGCTATTATAACCTCCTTCAATGTTATTTTAAAAATATGCATTAATTATCCCATTAAAAACCTTCAACTACTCCATGGCCTCTCCTTTAATTATAAATAGCATGTCATATCCTTCACTTAAATTCTCTTACAATCCCTCGAAATCTTTGTGAAATTCCATAAAACCTCTAGTCTTTTGTCATTCGATATCTACATACCGAAATTTGTGTCCTTGTGCCTATTTCCTGCTCTAGTAGCATCATTTCCTTCATTTGGAGATCAATTTAGAGCGCATCCACAATCCAACATCTATTTTAATACATTTCAATAAGAGTGTTTACACTTCAAGAATCTCATCATTGAGGTTGTAGCAGAGAGAGGCTTGGAGAAAAGGTTTTCAATAGTTTATCTTCTTATCTTTCATTTTGCTTGAGTTTTTCTGTTCTATACATTTGTCGGCACACCCGATAGCGGTACTTCCCACACCTTTTCTTTCATTTTTAGTTGGTTTTTTAATTAAAATAACTTCATCTGTATTATCTCTCTCTTGTTTTAGACTAATTGTCCAGACTTGAGAGCATTCGCTGGAAATAACTAAGAGAAATTTATCAAACAACAATTAAAATCTCGCAATGCCAGCTAAATTGTGAACACCTATAAGAGGTCTGCAAATAACGTATAATTGTATGTGTTAGTCTACACTCGTGAAGTGCACTTTGGGTAGCACTTAACGTGTATTAGCATAGTGTTGGATGCGACTAGCGTATCACTTTACTACCCTAGTGTAAACCTAGCCCATGTCACTTGCACACGCTTGCATTATTAGCTATACGTGTTAGCATTGCATTGTTCATTCTACTCTATTGTCCTACACATCACTTTGTTATGAAAACTATGTTCATATACACGCGCTAGTGTCCATCTATCATTCTAGTACACTCTATTACATGTGCTAGCATACCACTGTACGTGCTAGTGTGTTATCACCATGTTTTTCTAATTCTGTTTCTAATCCTTTCCTCAGCAAGTCTAATCTATTTTTAATCTTAGTTTTAGTTGTTGTATATGCATCCTTTCCTTACATGTTTTCACAATCTAATTCATTTTCTTGCCTAATATGTTTTTAACCATCATTTAATTTAAATTGGACAAAACTCCCATATATGTTTATTTCTCACATCCTTGAGGGTGATCTTTAAAATCAGAAACATGATTTTGCCTTTGTCATTTTCTATTGTGGTTTTCACCTCAGGAAAACTACTAAATCATTATTTTTAGGATTGTCTCTGCGAGGGCCACTCTTAAATTAAAAACTATTAACGATAGATTGCCTCACTCATGAAATCAATAAAAATGTATTCACTCTTTTATTAAACTGTATAAAACACTCTTAATTAAATTTTTGGAGATAGAGTTTATTCCCTGATCTAATATAACCATGGGAATTACATGGCCAGGGGCCATGAATATGCATTGTGAGGAGTACCACAAGAACCTCAAAGTAGTTGGCACCTTGAATGAACTAGTCTAACAAAATGACATCCCCACCAACTTGACTATTACACATTTATACCTTGAATTAAAGCCAAAACTATCCATAGTGATGGCCTCAGTTTGATCCTTTGATCAGAGTATAAATTCAATCTTGCCATTGAATCAAGGGGGGTAAAGTAAATTTGGTAACTAGAAATAGTTATCTGTGCTTACTGGGATAATTCTTAGCGTTTAGCGAGATATTTATTTTATAGGAAGCCTCACTTGACCTAGCTAACTTAAGATTAGAATCCTTCTATAACAACGTTATTCTTGTCTTCTTTATGTGTTATTAAGTTTTTGTTTTGCACTCTTATAATACACAATCAATCCCATTCTTAAGTCTCTTTCATTTTAGTATTCACTTTTGTTAAGGGTTGAGCAATCAATCTCATTCCTAAGTCTCTTTTATCTTCAGCATTTACTTTGTTAAGAGTCAAGCTAATCAATTTTATTTCATAAGTACTTTTCCATCTTAGCATTCACTTTGTTAAGAGTTGAGTAATCAATCTTGTTTTCTAAACTCTTCTATCTTAACATTCACTTTGTTAATGATTTGAGTAATCGAACTTCATTTCCTAAGTTTCGTCCATCTTAACATTCAATTTGTTAAGATTTGAGTAATCCAATCTAATTATTGCTCACACTCTTCCTATCTTAACATTCACTTTGTTAAGGGTTTGAGACAATCAATCTTCACTTTCTAAACTATTTTCCATATCTCAACATTCACTTTGTCAAAGGTTGAGTAATAGTTTTCATTTTTGAATCTCTTCGAGTATTATAATTCGACGTTCACTTTGTCAAGGTTTAAGTATTATCAATCTCATTTCCATCAACGCTTCTATATTATGCACTTATACTTCGTTAAGACTTGAGCAATTGATCTTCATTGTTAAAACTCTTATTTTCAACATTCAAATTTGTTTAAATCTTGAGCAAGTCCATTTTCACATCCTTAAGCCTCTCACTTTGACATTCACTTTGTTGAATTTTAGGTAAATATAATTTCATCCCCAAGTCTTAACATTTTGGCATTCATTTTTCCAAACGTTGGACATATTTATTTGATCACTACCCCTTAAATCTAAGCATTCAACCTTGTCAACCTATAATACATTCTCTAACAAGTTTCCAATTCGTGAACCGTCATCTTCACTCTAGGTCTCTCTATTTACTAAACTCTTGGGTTCATGCAAGACATCAAACGATGATTTATTTGAAATAACTTCACGAGATGTCAAATCAAACTCTCTGATATAGATTCCCAACTCAATAATCATATAAACCAAAAATCCACTCATACAAGCTAGTAAAGACACTACTCCATGTGCAAAGTCAAACATCAATTCACACCCCTCGAATAAAGTATCTCTAGTGTCTTTCATCAATTAGCAAAGGGTAAAATGATAAAATATCCGAATCCCAAGGCCATTGTATAAAGGGGAACCCAAGCCTAAGTGTTAGAAAGAATCAGAATATTGTGAATAATACCATATAGAAGGCCAATATATAGATAATTTTTCATGTCCCTGCCATTACATCCAAGACTTAGTTGATGCAATGGAGTCATTGAAATATAAATGGACAACAAATCTATCAAAAACTGAAAACATATCAAGTAATATAACTTCTAGTGAAGAGTTCAATGTTGTCCAAAATTCTTCACATGATCAACACTCAACGAGATCAAGAAAACAAGGTTCAAGGATATGTAAATCAAGACCAGTCAATCCCTCCTCCAAATGCTCTTCTCGTTAGTTCGAATGGAAATTAAAAGTGTTTCATATAACTATATTCAAATTTTGAACGTGAACTTGAGCATTATTCAAGAATCTTTTCCACTCCATGATACGAATGAAAACTCTAAAGAAAAGGGTAAATCATCAAGCACTGTTAATCTTGATTCTATTCTTTCAATGCTACATCACTACGCCCAACATCCCTAGTCTTGTGTGGTAGAGAGATAGCAACAATAATTTTATACATTTACAACAATGCAGCCTTCCACGTCCATAATACCTCAAACGATCAATCTTTACTTTAATAATGTTTCATAACAGTTATCTGATGCAGAGTATTCTTGTGTTTTCACATAACATTATTAAACAGATTAACTGATGACACATGCATATTAAGATGTCCATACGAGTGCACTTCACATGAGGTTTGCATATTCCTCACCCGGTATCCTTACACAACCATTTCAAGCTTTAATTGCAAATCCATTGTCAAAAAAATATAATCTAATGTCTAAAAGGAGCAACATTGAATATTTTCTCTCTATAACATATAAGATGCCTTGGACACGCCCCTCTATGGATCAATCCTTCATTCCTCACATAATTCCATTCATAGATGAAGGACATATTGATGTAAAGAACATTTTAAAGTGTCAATCATCTAAATCTTCTATTCCACATACATTAGAAACCATTTAGAAAGGTATTGAGGAATATGAATTCCACCATATTCTTTGCATCGACAAATTACCTCTAACATCACATTGGATTTTTGATTTTCATAAAAAATTTATCCAATTATATATTCACTCGTCGATTTGCACCTCAGTCCACCCAATTCTCGTACGTCAAGGACCAATCAAATTCTCTTCCCATTGACTTGGACCTTGTCCACCCAAGTTTCGTAGACCAGGAATCACCAAGTTGTAAGGTTCGTCAACAACATTTCTATTTACTCTATTGACTTATACCTAGTTTACCCAAGTATCGTACGTCATGGACAATCAAATTATACTCCCTATTAATTTGAACCTCATCCTCCCTGAGTCTCATACATTAGGGCTAATCAAATCAAAAAAAAATTAAAAATATTTTGATCTACTTTGTTGACTTGAACCTCATCCTACCCAAGTATCGTAAATCAAGATTGTTCAACTTTCCTAAAAATGGAATTCTTTCATGATGATAAGTCTGTTACAAACCCTTGTCTGCAAAAACATAGAAAAATCAATAAAGTCGTAAAAAGAGGATAAAAATACATATCAAATCCATCATCCATTTACTATATAAAAATAAAAAATGTAGAAGCAAAAACTTCTTATCGAGAGGTATTCACCAGACTAGGGGAGACCACTTGCATGGTCAGTTCTTCTAACAAACAGTTTGTAATTATTTCATCCATCGGTAAATATTTTAATCATGACATCATCATCTCTCTGCATTATCCACCTATATGAAACAAGTTAATATTGTTCATTCTTACGCACTATATGGGTCTCATCCCTGTTATGGTTTCTATCCATTCTAGATCTTTTTACCTATGGTTTTTGTAGACATGTAAAATGTTGACATGCTTATTTAGCAAATAACATACTTATTATGCATTATTAATCCCCCCATCACTGACCATATAATAATTAATCATAAGCTTAATTATTATTATCGCTATTATCATACCTCAATTATTCCAATTTACTCACCCAATAATCCCATCTCATTCTTTAATCATTTAATCCTTTATTAATATATTATTATCCTATCATTAATCTCTATTAACTATTTTCTAGTAACTAAAAATTCCTACTCGCCTACCACCTACTATACACCTATCCAACACCTAGCGTCTCCATCAAATCACCCCTAACCATAATTAATCTCAGCTAATCCTAACTTCTAATCAAATCCTCCACCTCTAAATATAGAAGCTTCTATTTTTATAAGCCTTTACAAACTTCCCTCCTTTATTCAAACATTTAAATATATTTTCCTCCCCCATTGAATTACAAATTCAATGGAGGCTTTTCTAAATTTCTAGAATTATCTAATTCTAGAATTCTACATTCTTCTCACCAATTATCCACCATTGATCTTCCATCTACATGGAAAGATCTCAACCCTCCATCCTTCCTTACTCTACCTATAAATAGGAGTTCCACCCTATATGGCATCAAACTTATGAAATTGCATGTATATGCTGCCAAAATATTTCTAAGCAAACTCTCGATCTTCAAGCATTCCATCAAGCTAAATTATCATTCAACAAGGGGAGGTGTGGTCCAATTCATCCCACGAATCCGAAGCATTACAACAAAAATCTTGAGAACATCCAAAGCAACAAGGGAAGATCATTGGAGCTTGCAGGTAAGTGGAGGTATAATGCTCTTTCCCCCTTCTTATCGTGTTCAATCTGAGGTAGATGATAGGTGTGATAGATTAGGAACTAGTTTAGTTTAGTTCTTGATTTGTATTTACAACTAACACCACTTTTGTCTACATTTTGGCACTCACCGTGGAGCTTACCCCCCACCCCCCCCCCCCCCCCCCCAAAATATTTTTTGTTTCTATTGATATTTCATATTTAAAACAAGATGCTCAAATTTGAAAAAAAATCATTTTGGTTTACACCCTAAAAATTTGAATTTTTGTGACAATTTTCGGCATTGGCGCATTTGCCCAGTCATTCAACACTTATGTTGAAGAAGTGGCACCTTTGACCTGAAACAAAGATTTTGTAAAGCATATTGACATATGTGGTTGTAGGGTTATACTTTGGCGCCTTTGTGCCATACTATAGCACCACTATTTTTAAACTCGTTCTGTGTAGGATCAACGCCTTTTTTTATCTTTCAGTGTCTTTCTCTGTCTTTTGGCACCTTTGTTGCATACTTTAGTGCTTTTGTTTTCTGACTTTGTTTTTTTGTCTGTATGTTGATGCCTTTGTCTGTATTTCAATTCATATGCTTAGTCTTTGAAACTAGATTTTGCTAACATTGTCTTTACCTATTTTAGCACCTTTGTTGATAGTGTAGCGCCTCTGTTACTGTTTTAGCACTTTTTCTGGTATTTTAGTGCCTTTTCTCTGCAGTAGCACCTTTTTTGTACTTTTGGACCTTTGACCTGAAATAATGCCTTTGTTGTATTGCAATATAACATTGGTACTAATCAATCTAATTACATTTTTTTGGTGTTTTGGTGGTGTTTTACAAGGTTTTACGTTACGTTTTTGCAGAAATATTACATGGGTAAGGGGAAACTTTGCCCATTTTAATACCCATTTTTTCCCTAACATTTATGGGTGCAAGATATTGATTAATAAAAAAACTACTAACTATCCTTTTGTGTAGCTCGAGCGGTCCAAGAATATTGGGGTATAAACAAAAAACTACTAATACTTTATTTTTCAAAACCTCATTTTGAAGGCCCCATTGTATAAACTTTATTATTATTTTCTATTATCATCTTATGATTATTGTATTACTTGTTGTTTCCTATTTCTATCCCAAAGACGACACTATGTATACTCTCCTCTCACATCTAGGACGATCTTGAGGATCAAAAGTGGCTAGTCTTCATTCCCTTTTCTATTTTTATGGGGTAGCATGATGTGGAAGTGACATCCACACACTTATCATAGTCCTAGGGGTCTCATGACTGTGGGCTTCACCTCCACGCATATAGACACACCCCTTGTTTCAGCGGGGTATATAAATTCAAGGACAACTGTCAATATTAGATAAGAACTTTCTTGTTTCAAGAGCGGCGTGAAGTGACAAGATTTCATGTCTCAATACCCAGGCTTCAGACAACATCTTTAGGACATAGAATTTGGCCCCACATACCACAAATTATATTGGGGATGTCGCTAGTGAGCTCGTGCATCCTAGATTAGGTAACCTTTGGCTGCATATCAAACTATAGTACAAAGACGCCACACTTACCAAGATTACTTGCTAGCTGTTGGGTTTTTAAATGACACTTTAACAAACCACAGTCAAGGGATAGCAAGTCCGTCCTCTTTAATGGGAGAGGTTTCCTTATTGAAAGCAAGCAACAAAACTTATATACAAATGTACAACACTCAAAGTGTGGATTCCTTATACTTTGAAACATTCATGCTCGAAATATCATCAATAAAAAATAATAGAAGAACTAAGGAGATGAGAGAGGAAGAACATAACAATAATTTCAGGAAATATAGGTAGTAAAGTATAGCCTTATGCGTATTGAGCAAAGGAGATGTAGAATTGAATCATTCACGTTTATAACAGATATAATTTCACAAACACAAAGTTCCCGAAATCATATTAACAAGAACACAAAGTTTCTTAGCATGCAAAGATGGATGATTCTCAAATTTAAACAAGGAAAGAAGGAATTGTAGAGGAAGAAAGAAATAAAAGACTTATATATTGATTACTTTCGAATCTATTACAATTTCAAGAATGTTGGGATCCAACCCTAAACAATGGCGTGGAGAAGCCATTGAATAGCTCCCAAGAATGGTTACATTCGGTTACAAAAAATTATGGAACTGATTCAAGAAACTGACATTTGAACTTCTCTAACACCTCGGCTGTTTCCATGCCTAGTGGAAAAACCAAACGTATTGAATTGCAGTCGTTCATCCTTCCATTACAAACTTTGAATTTGATCCATCCACGTTGGAGAGATTTAAACTGAATCAGGCTTGAGGACACCTTTTATATTTTGTGCGTTTTAGAGAAATGGTACTTCGGAACATTTCAGCCCGCCCATCCACTTCTGATATAGGCCTAACACGTGGGTTCATTTGAGTGGCGACGGAATCGCGACTCACTTTTGCAATTTTAACTCTTTTCAACGTGGCCTCAAAAAACTCAAATTGCTCCGTAGACACACCTCTCCGCTTTAAATTTCAATGCGGGCTAAACATTTGACTTTATCCCTTCACACGAGTGGGGCCGCAGGTCAATTTATAACTTTAAGATCTTTATGGAAACAAGGCCAAAACTCCCAAATTGCTCCGACGGCCTACCTTCACACTTTGAATTTTTAGTGGCGGAGTCGTGACTTACTTTATACTTTATGCCCTTTTGGAAACAAAGCCAAAATTCCCAAATCACTCCGATGGCCTGCTTTCCACTTTGAATTTTCAAAGCATCAAAACACAAAAAGGGCATGCCTTTCCGCTAACACTTAAAGCATGGCCATCTGTCCCTTTGCGGGCCAGTTCAGTATTTTTTGTGTTTTTGACTAAGGCCCTCTATTTGGAAAAAGCTTTATGTCTGAACCAGGAAACATGGAGGCTTCCCACTCATTTGGAGACTTTGTTTGGACTTGACCCTCAGAGGTGTGCCGATTGGATACGTGGAGAGTTGGCGCATGTTTGGGACCTGCTTTTGGACTCTCCCCTTGAAAGAGCACCAAAGAGACACGTGGATACTTTTGTCGTTTCTCTTATACTTAGTCGATTAAATGGCTAGCTCTGTCCCTTCTTGACTCTGACCAAGTGGATATCCTGTGCATACTTGGGGACCCTCTCTTGATTCTTCCTTTGAAGTTGCATCGAAGAGACACATGGATACTTCCGCTGGTTCTCTTATAATTAGTCGATTAAATGATTGGATCTATCCCTTTTTCAGACCTGGGCACATGGAGGGCTGGTGAAAGTTTGGGGAACCACCTTTGGCTTCGACCCTTGAAGTTGCGCTGATGAGACTCGTGGCTCCGTCCGCTGAACCTTCCATACTTAGCGGATTCAAGCTTGCTCTGTCTTTATTTGGACCTGGGACACATGGAAAGCCCATGCTCATTTGGGGACTATTCCTTGGGCCCTACCCTTGGAGTTGCATAATAAAAGATGTGTGGAGGCTTCCGCTAACCATTTTAAAACAGCCAATCAGGATCCTTCGGGCCACGGGGGCCAATTTGACACTTTTGCAACAAATAACAAAAGTGACAAGTTTAAAACATAAATTTTCCACACCGTATCCAATCAAAGATGCCCATGTACCTGTGGATGTTGGGGCACAAATTGATAGGGAAGATATGCCCCTCATTCATGATTGTGAAAAAATAAAAAAAATATGAAAGGGAAAACCCCACCTTTATGTCCGAATTACTAGATTTTGAAATTCTCACATGGAATGAAAACACCCCTGCAAACAATACTAGGCTCTATGCGATCCATAGGCTAAAGATTGAAGGATTGACATTGACATCCAAAGGAAGGAAAAGATTTTCAAGAAAAATCACAAATTATGAGGGGAATTTTGAGGGCAACAACAGTTGGCTCTTTCTGGGGATGACTTGACAGAGGAACGAGGCAAGATCAATAACCATAGAAAAACTCTAGGAAAGTAGACCAGTGATTTATCCATTGGGCAGTAGAGTTAAAGGCAAAACCAATACAAAAGACAACACACACACACAACGGGAAACAAACCAAAAAGGAAAGACAAAAAAACACATCACACAACGAGGAACAGGAAAGGAAATAATCCAAAACAAGGAAAGACCAAAACAAAATGTTGTACACAATATACAGAAGGACTACCTAGTCACCTAGGACTTGTATAACTTCAAATACTACCCACTATATGGAATTGGGAGAAGAGATCCATCCATATAATCGAAATAGAAAGAATTTTTTCTAGCAAAGTGCCTGATTTTGAAATGAACAAGCCAAAGAGAATCACACTTACCATGGCTTCCTTGAGGTTCATGTCTTTTTTCCCACAACAGAACAATGTCTCCCACTTGAAAATATCTGGGTCTAGCCTTATTGTCAAACAAAGCTTTCACCTTTAGTTGATGAGCTAAGATTCTATCAAAAACTTACATCATGTCTTCATCCAACTTCAAAAGATACATGATCCTCTTGTCCAAGGAACTGGTGAAACTTGAATCTTCAATATCCTTCATTAAGTGCAAGGCTAGAAATTCCATTATTACTGGTAGCTGAGCTTCAACACCATACACCACTTGAAATGGAGACATCCCAATTTCTATTTTGAGTTTAATCCTATCTGACCAAAGAGAATCATAGAGATTCTTGTGTCAATTCCTTTGAGAGTCATTGACAAGCTTCCGAACAATGGTTACCAAATTCTTATTTCTTGATTCTTCTTGTCCATTCCCTTGGGGGTAGTAGTATGAAGAATGAGCAAGGGAGATCCTATAGCCATAGTAGAAATCCATCATCTCAGAAGAAATAAAATTGGAAGCATTATTAGTTACAATATTGTTTGGTACCCCAAACCTTATCAAGATGTTCTCTTTAATGAAATTACACACCACCTCAGAAGTAGTGCTTTTTACTAGAATAGTCTCTACCCAATTTGTGAAGAAGTCTATAGCAGTTAGCACGTGAGTATTCCCAGCATTGGATGGTGGATTAAGAGTTCCAATGAAATATAATGCCCACTATTGGAAAGGCTCATCAATCACTACTGGTTTGAGTGGTAAAGCAGCGAACTTAGGTCTCCCAAAAAAAGTCTTATAGGCTTCACACTTACCTACCCATTTTGATGCATCTTTGAACAATATAGGCCAATAGTACCCAGCACGAAGGATTTTATGGGTAGTGATAATAGAAGAGAACTGGCCTCCACAAGCTTGATCATGAAAATATGAGAACAACTTCTTCTGTTACTCTTTGTTTACACACTTCAAGAATCTTCCATCTATGCCTCGCTTGAACAAAGCATTTTTCCATAATACATACTATGTAGACCTTAAATTAATAGCTCTCTTTTCTTTAGCACTCAAGTGGGATGGACACTCTCCATAAGTAATAAAATGTGAAATATCAACATAACATTCATCTGTTGAACTGAGGAAGAGAACAACAGAAACATCAACTACTTTTTTGGACAATTCTGCATAAGCTCACATAAGCCTTTACCCCTGAATAACTTAGCTAGCTTGATATCAAGGTCATATTCTTGGACCTTTTCTACCCAATTGCCTTTCTTATTCCAAAATCATATTAGGTAAGAATAGACTTGATGGTTATATCAGGTACAAGCACAACAGAGTGAGAATTAAGAATATAAAAACAAAACTGCTTGACGAATTTGACCACTGCAAAATCATGTTTATCCATCATAATATATTTCAATTCATGAGATTTTAGAACATAGCTCATGAATGCAATTGGAAGTTCATGATCCTCAGAATTCTTCTGAGTTAGCACATCAGCCAAGGTATTCTCTATAACATAGCAATAAATGATAAAATCCTTGCTAAAATTAGGACATGCTAAGATGGGAGTTTTAGCAATGGATTTCTAGATACCTTCAAATGCTTCTTTTCCTTCAGAAGTACAACCAAATTTTTGCTTTCCTTTCATCATGTGAGTAATGCTCATAGTCAGTTCTACAAAATTAGGAATGAATCTCCACAGGAAGTTTATCTTACCAAAGAAAGAGTGAACACCCTTTTTGCTTGTGGGAAGAGGAATTTGCTAGATTTCTTGAACTCTCTCGGAATCTATCTTGATTCCCTATTTGGAGACAATATGCCCTATAAAATTGCCTTTAGTGACACAAAAGAAAGAATTCTTGGGATTGAGAGAAACTCCATGTTCTCTGCATTTCTGGAGGACTACTTCAAGATGTTGAAAGTGATCTACCCTTGTTTTGGAGAAAACAGTCAAATCATCAAGGTACACAACAATAAACTTTCCCTTTAGACTACCAAAATCCTCGTCCATTTCCCTCTGAAAGGTGGCACCAGCATTGATAATACCAAACGTGATTTTATTATAGGAAAATGTGCCGTAAGGAGTAGTTAAAGTAGTTTTGTGTTGATCTGAGGTACTGACTTCTACTTGATTGTATCCAGAGAATCCATCTAGCATAGACAACATCTCAGATCCTGTGACATCTTGCAAAACTTGATCCATCATGGGGAGAGGATAATTTTCTTTCAAAGAGGCTCGATTCAAATTCCCTGAAATCCATAAAGATGGAAATCTCACCATTATTCTTCCTGATATGCACAATGTTGGAAATCCATGTTGAATGATGTATAGGGAAAATAATCTCTGCCTTTATTAACTTCTGGATCTCTTGAAAAATATTGCCAACAACCTTAGGATTGTATTTCCTTTGTTTCTACTTGAAAGGTTTGATCCCAGGTTTTAGAGGGATAAAGTGTTGCATCTCCTTTGGTTGAAAATCCTTGAGATCATCATATGAATAAGCAAGAACATCAGCATACCTTTTTAGTAGATTTACTGCCTTCTTCCTCTCTTCTTGAGTGTAATATTTTCCAATGTTCACCATCTTGGGTTTATCAAGACTCCCAATATTAAATTTTTCACTTTCAACAGATTGTCGAGCTCCTTGGGAAGCTAGCCTTAATGTACCTATCATGCTTATCAAATAGATCTTCCAAACTCACCAACCCTTTAGGGATCTTGTTACCTTTCAATTTGATGTGGCCATCTTGATCCATCTCTTCCTTGATATCTCCTTCATTAGAGGATACACACTCCCTAGGACAAGTTTCACTTCCTTCAAAATATAGATGATCAAAATTATCCTTAAGCTCCAAGAATGAGAGCAAGTGTTGATCATCATTGAAAACCTTCCAGCTGCTTGCATTATCTGATACATTGGGCCTATGAATCATTTCAATGGTAAATTTCTCCTGAGAGAAATATGGTTAAGGAATCATCAAATATCCTGAGAGAGCTAGATAATCAGCTCTATTGTTCCTTTCTCTTGGCATAACTTTAATGGAGAAAGCGTCAAGAAACTCAATGGAATCCCAAACAAGATTTCTATAATGTTTCAATTTCCTATTCTTGACTTGGTAAAGATCCCTTACCCATTTCACAATAATATCTGCATCTCCGTGAGCACAAAGATTCTTCACTCCCATTTCTTTTTCCATGTTTAATCCAAGTATGAGTGCCTCATATTCAACTATATTGTTTTTATTTTCAAAATAAAGCTTGAAAGAAAAAGGATGAATGTTCCCTTGTGGAGAGGTTAGCACCACACCAGCCCCAAAACTAGCTGAAGAGAAGCTTCCATCAAACTCCAAAGCCCAAATGCTATTAGGATCATTAATCACTCCCTTAGGAGGTTTAGCCTCATCTTGTGACATGATCATGTAGTTACCATGCCCTATATCTGCATAGAGTATATGTGCTTTTGGATCATTAGTCTTTTGGACAATGTATTTAGCCTATTTCTCAGGTAGCAGTTTCTTCATTTTTCCATTGAACGGGATCAAAGAATGTGACCAATCCATCTGAATTTCACCTCCTACCTCCTTACAAAATTTTTTTACTCAGCAACATCCCATATGAGGGAGGGATATCAGCAACCAAAATAGTGGCTAAGACCCTTTTCTTTGGCAAAGCAGCAAAAGCTACTTGTGCATCTTTAATCCTCCCAACCAAAGGCACTTTTCTACTCTCCATGGAATAGCAGGAACCAAACTCACATGTTAGAGTTAGGCCCAATGCATGAGCTACTTTTGCAGACATTACATTGTCTGATGCTCCTGATTCTATAACACAATTATTGAGTTTATGGCCAGTTATGAGGAGAGTCACATAGAATGGTTCAATGCTATCATCAGGGGAAGTGACTATAGCCACAAAGCTTGATTGAGGTGAGGAATAGGGAGTGGGAAAAGGACCTTTAGAAGTATTGAATGAGGCTTTGGATTTGGAATTGAAAAAGTTTACCATTTTAGCAAAATATTTTGGATGGGTTTGGTAAAAATATGCCTTTGAAATATGGATTTTGGTATTTTTGAGGTGATCAATGATATTAAAAGATCCAAAGGTAGATGGGGCAAAACTACTAGGAACTTGTGAGACTTTTGATTTATTAGTTTTAGGATTTGAAGGACAATTTTTTTTGGAAACAGAAGTAGAATAAGGGGATTTAACATTTCTCACCTTTTGTGTGGAGGCAGTGGGAATAGAAGCTCCTCTTCTTGCAACCATTGTAATATGTATAGGAAACTCCTTGGACTTCTTAGCAGGCTAGACCACTTTTTCTTGTATGTTTGTTTGCTCCCGAGTCATGACAACATATGAATCACTATTCATATCTACCACTCTTTCATCATATTCATATTCATCATCCATACCTTCAGTGGCAAGGAAATGAACTTGATATCCACCAAGCTCTTCCAGTTCTTCATCAACCTCTTCTTCTGGTTCTTCATAGATTTCATTACACTCCTCATCATCAAGTTCTTGAACTTCACAATTTGTATTGACTGGAACCTTGATAGGTGGGCATTCAATAACCAATCTAGTCTGAGAAGAAGGCAAATGTTTCATGGGGTGAAAATTCTTCTTTGGAATATCTTGGTAAGGAGTATGCTGAGCCAATTGTTTCTTGATAGCAATGAGATCATTTGCAAGCTTTTGTACTAACTGATCAAAATAGGCTCCAGGGGAAGAGGAAGAAGAAGATGCTTTAGATTTGGAAGGTTCTCTTTTCAGTTAACCAAACATGATTAAATCATCCTCAACATTGATAGCTAACCATTGATTAGCCTCCAGAGTTACAAGGTTAGATCTCCTTAGTGTATAACTTACTTTGGGTAACTGGGCATTGAGGAAGAAGCACTTTTGGATTTGATCCATAGGACAAGTGTTCTATGGAATTTTATGAATGATCTTGTTGAATTTAGCCACAAAATCCCTCATGGGCTCGAATGGTTCCTTTTTGATATGAGAGATTTGAGCTAATAGAGCATGCACATCTTTAGCAGGTTTGAAACGCTGCTCAAACTGAGTTGTCGTGGTATTCTAATTAGTGATCGACCCAATAGGAAGATGATAAAACCAATCAACAACATTGTCCTACAATGTCTCCACAAAATTCCTGACAAAGACATCTTCATGTACAACCCCAAGAATCCCACATGCAACAATGAAGGTTGTAATGTCTTCATCTGGATGAACCTTCCCATCACCCGGGAATTTGGGAAAACTTTTCCTGTTACCCATAGGTAACTCATGCAATGGCCGAGGAAGAGCAAGAGGCCCAACCTATTGTCCCCAAGGAAAAGGGGCTTCCATATTTGGAAAAATTGATTGAAGGGGAACTGAAACACCAACAAGTATCAAAGCACGAAGATTCAGATTGAGTTGTTCTTGAAGAATTCTATTCTTGGAAATTATATCTTTAACATGATGCGTGTTTGTAGAACGAGTTCATATGTTCTTTCTTACTAGAAGAAGAGAGAAGTCTTGTTGCTCCAAGAGTTGAAAATGGGTATCTTCTATTCTGAGAGTCTTTTTACCATGAGTATATCTTAGAGTCACCATATCAAAAATGATCTTGAAGTTTTGATTTTAGAAAGGGATATGTTTGAAAAGAAATCCCCGATGGAGTCACCAAAAACTGTTGGGTTTACAAACCACAGTCAGGGGACAATAATTCCCTCCTCTTTAATGGGAGAGGTTCCCTTATTGAAAGCAAGCACCAAAACTTATATACAAATGTACAACATTCAAAGTGTGGATTCCTGATACTTTGAAATGTTTTATGCCCAAAGATCATCAATACGAAAGAATAGAAGAACTAAGGAGATGAGAGATGATGAACATAACAATACCTTTAGGAAATATAGATAATAGGGTATAACCTCATACGTATTGAGCTAGGGAGACACATAGTAGAATCATTCACTTTCATAATAGATATAATTCCATAGACACAAAGTTCCAAAAATCATATAAACAAGAACACAAAGTTTCTTATCATAAAATATGGATGATTTGAAAATTTTCAGACAAGGAAAGAAGGAATATCAGAGGAAGAAAGGGAAAAACTTCTGTATTGATTACTTCAAATCTATTACATCTACAAAGTATCAACAATCCACACTTTGAAAGTTGTACATTTGTGTATAAGTTTTACTGTTTGCTTTCAATAAGGGATCCTCTCCCATTAAAGAGGAGGGACTTGTTTTCCCTTGACTGTGGTTTGTTAAAGTGCCATTTAAAAACCCAACACTAGCCGACCCCACATTAGAACATGAGTGGAGAGCCAATTGTGGCACTACCATCGGTGTGTGGTATTGAAAGCAAGATATAGTTTAGTTGCAATCCCACTTGACTAGCTAAGTTTGTGATTACATGATTGTACTTGTTTGAGTGTTTTTTTGAAACCATTGTATAACCCTCACACTAATCCCTTTAATCAAACCATACAACTATCATCCATCCACTTGACCTAATTTTTTTACCACACATCATTCACCATATACTTTTGACCATATTTTTAATCATCACCCACCTACCATTTCTCACACCTTTCATGTCATCCTATAAATACAAATCCAAATAATTAACAAACCTTTCCTCCTATAAACTTCATAATAACACAAACTTTGACCACGCACTATGTATCCTTCATTCACCTATCGCCATTCACCCCATTTTACATCACCTTATTAATAAAATTCAAATAACTAATAAAAATTTCCACCCCATCAATAAAATTTAAAAGCTACAAAAGGAAATTTATAAACATCCCTCCCCATTTCACAAAACACATCTTACAAAGTCTGATTAATACATCCCATCTTACCCACGAAACTCATCTTATACCACCTTACCCAATTTAAAAGATTGCCCCTCTCATAGCCACAAAACTTCCCTCCTAATCATTTAGCGTTTCCTTTTGGTATCTCAACACCAACCTATGCCTATAAGACCCTAAAACCTATCATTATCATGTATCTCTTTTAATCACAACTCTCACCACATCCTTACATCTTCACCCAAATCTATACATATGTTTTCATATCTAAACACCCTATCTAGGATTTACTATTGACACAACTAATCTAATCTTTCTAATCGACACCTAAAAAACATCCTTATCACTTATCTTATTCCTCTAATCCCTTACATCAAGGCACATCATAAGCCCTCTACTACCAAGGAAAATCCTTTTTCTATCTCCTTAATACCTCTTCAAATTCTTTCATCCTACAAATAGGGTTTGATTATTGAGGTTATACATCAATCAAGTAAGAAATCTTAACTTTTCCTCTTCTACACACCTCTCATCGATTTAACACACCCTCATCTCATCTACACATCCAATACCACTAGAGTCTAATGGCACCTAGAAGAATGGATATTGGATCCCAATCAAGAAATGATGAAGAAAATAGACACCAAGACATAGGACACAACATATTTAATCACAACTATTACAATGCCCATGCCGAAGAAAATTGCACTTGAGGAGAAGACAAGGAAACAATGGTCAATACTAGTAGTGATGATTATTCAAGTACATATTTCATGGGAGGAAGAATACGCGAGATTCTTAATTTTTTTGTTGATAAAAACAAAAAACTCTCTTACTCCAATTATATCATATGGGAGAAAAAAATCCTCCTAATTATACTCATGACCAACTTCATAGTCTCCTCCACTAAGAAAGTGATTGCATTGGACAATGACCATCGTCTCCACATCATCATAATCTAAATAATCATCATGTTGCATACGTACGGGACAACAAAGAGAACGTCAATAATCCACATCTATCAAAGGAAGCTGTGTTGTCTCAACTACAACAAATGAGTAACCAGATTACTCAATTAGCCTCATAACTTGGCCCAAATCCATCAAATAACCATGGATCCCAACATTCTTAGCATCCCAAATTCAATCCACCACCCACTGGTCCTCAGGAACCTACCTAGGAGCAAGAATTAAAGTATATGAAGGAGACACTTCAAGGGTTGCAACTCAGCAAATAGGGATGACAATACAAATTCAAAGAACTTTGTCTGTATCCATTTGACCGTGATATCCTATGGGTCCCTTTTCCACTATACTTCAAACCACCTAAATTTGAGAAATATAAGGGAAAAGGTGATCCCCGTGAGCATGTCAAGGATTTTTATATTCTATGCCAAGAAGTAGCCAATGACGACTCCTACGTATTAAGACTTTTCTCAAGAAGTATAGGTGGTCATACACTTGAATGGTTCCTTCGTCTACTTAAGGTTTTTGTTATTACATTCCCTGATTTGACTAAAAAAAATTCAAACACTTCTCCTATAATGTGGAACATGATGACACCATGATCGATCTATGTAATATTAAACAATGCAATGGTGAAATCTTATCATCCTTCCTACAACGATGGTGATCCCTTTCCAACCACATTCCGTGGCCTATCCCTGAAAAACAAATTGTCAACATTTTCATCACAAATCTCCGTCAAGAGTTAGCTTTCCATCTCCATGTCCATTGTGCTAATACCTTCGATTACATCATAGAGAAGGGAATGAAAATTAAAAAACCCCTTGTCACTAAAGGCCTCAGTAAGCTATATTCCAGTGATAATTACAATCAATCTAATCAACCTTCCACATTCGAGAATCCCAAATACTTCAATAAGAATAAAAATTTCATCGGCGATGGAGTAATGGAAACAAAACATGTCCAACATGTCAACAAATCCATTGTTATACCCATCCCCAAAGGTCAACCTCAGTCCACTCAAGACCCAAAATGAAGAACATACACCCCTCTTGGTGAGTCTATCGAAGCAATCCTTAACAAACTAGTTGCTACTAATATGGTCGTTTACCCTAAACTCATCTAATTGATGAGTCTCAGCCCAAACCCTCATGGTTCAAGGAACCCAAGTACTACAAATTTCATAAAATCAAGGGTCGTGCTACCAATACGTGTATGAAACTCAAAAATTATTGTTATCCAAAATTCACCCCCCTAGGGTAAATTTTGATAACATGCATCAGAAGATTCAAATCCCAAGCAAATTGATTGATTTAGAGCAAAATCAGGTTTCTAGGGTCCCTTCATGTATTTTTCTAACTCCCCTGGCCGAAGAAACAGGGAGCAAGCTCTGGGAAAATGCAAAAAAAGTTACAGAAAGGCAAATAGGTTGATCCAGGAAAGAGTGTGAAAATTGGCTAAGTGTTGCTCGGGACATTTGGGACAAAAAGGCCCGAACCGGCCAGTTCGGCCGAAATGAGCATAGGCAGTCCAAAAAAAAAATGGGACAAATGGGACGAAAGTACGCGGCGGGCGCGAAATTCTGGTTCGACCGAGAGAAAAATCGACTAACTGCTGAGAGGGACAGTTTGGGACAAGCGGGCCGAAAAGGCGCGAACCGGCCGAACCGGGCGAAAGAGGTCAAAACAGTCCGAAGGCAATTGGGACATCCGGGACAAATGGACGCGAACCGGCCGGTTCGGCCGAAATCAGCACAAGGAGCACTAAGTAATTGGGACGTCTGGGACAAAAGGACACGAAGGGCGCGAAAAAGCCGGCAGGGCCGAGAACCAATCAGAAGCCGCCACGTGTCTCAGAAAAAAAAAAGGGGTCAAAAAGGTCAAAGGGCAAGTTTTAAAAGGTCAGCCCGAACCAATGAAATAGCGCCACGTGTCCAGTTAAGGGCCCCACAAGTGAATTTCAAAATGAAAACCCGCGAAAGACAGAGGAGAGAGAATTGCTCGTCCAATCACCATGTCCCACGTGTCGTCCAAGTGGCAGAGCACGGGAAAGGATTTCAAAACACGCTTTCGCCTGTTTTGTGCCCTAGATCTTCAGATCGCCATAACTTTTGATCCAGAGCTCGGATTTGCACGTTCTTTATATCAATAGAAAGCTGGTAAAATTCTCTACACAATTATGGGGTCAATCTTGCGTTTTGGAGTAGTCTGGAGGGAGAAAAATTGAGAAACATCTCTGATGCGTATTCATGGCCGGAAATGACATTCCAGCGACCAGAGTTAATGCAGAATGGGTCGCACTCTCCTGTAATCCGGTCAAAATGATAGAGTATGGGTTTGTAAGGTCCTCCATGCCATTTTAATACACCTACAGTCAAGAAAGAATGGGCTCCCATGCCTTTGTACGTCTCTTGTTCCCTGGGTTCGACCCTTGCATTTTAAAAGCCAGTTTTGGGCTCATTTCAAAGGGAGGAACATTTTTGGGCATAGCAGACTTCTTCTTTCACCTTCTTCAAGGGATTGATGAAGTATCAGACCTCTCCAAGGATTGTAACAGTTTTCTTTACCTCTCTGAGGGTGTGATGTGTATATTGATATTAAATTGATAATGCAAGCTCTGTGAATGGGTTTCAATCCTCTGTTTGTATTATTCGCTTGATTTCAGATGCTAAATTATACATTATCAGTCTGTGTACGTTTTTTATGTTGTGAACCTTGGTCTGTGTCTATTTGCATGACTAATATGTTTCACCACTCCTTTTTGGTGCATCACCATCTTTAGTTAGTTTCAATTTTTTGCACTTCTACCCCTGTCTCCTTGCAAGTTAGAATAGGATTAGGATCTAGACCTCTGTAGCTTTGCAAAAATATAGATCTAAATCAAAGGAGTTTGAGGAACCAGCCTCTAATCTGGAGATTCCTCTCTCAGTTTCCAAGTCCCACACTTGGAGAGAGGTTTCCATGTTGTGCAATTACACTGGATGCAAGAGTGATCAACCTAGAAATCTGATCAACGTCCAGGGGTGCTGTAATTTTGCACTAACAGTTTTGGCACGCCCGGTGGGACCAGAGGTCTCATTTTTTTTATTGCAGCAAAGTTGATGTGCATCTGCTACAATTTTCTTGCTTGAAAAGAGCTATTATTTGCATATCTGGCGACTCCGAGGGGAAGAATCAACTGGTTTCAGCAGTCAGGCCTGAAAGCATATGAGAAGAATCACAAGGTCAAGAGTTGGAGAGGAGGAAGTACTGTTTGAATGCCTGCAATTATCTCCAAGAAGAAGGCAAAGAGGAAGAAGGATTCAAAGGTCCCCATCTCCACCAAACAGAACTCTCTCAACTCCTCCACCTGAGTGGCCTTTCTTTCAATATACAAGGGTTTTAAGACCAATCAGAATGGCGCAACCAGTGAACCCCTATGTCAACTTCACAGGCAGCAGCCCACTTGCTCTCAATGCACAAAATCCAATCCCAGTTGCAGCACTGAAGAACATTCCATACTTTACTGGAGAAAATCAGACCACTCCTGGTGATCATGTCAAAGACATTGCTAACATTTGTGCAATCCATGAGATTAATGAAATGCAAGTAGCTGTCAAATTGCTGGCATCCTCATTCAAGGGAAAAGCATTGCAATGGTTTAGGAGCCTTGAAGCTGGCTCTATCACAAACTGGAATCAGCTGTGTATTGCACTTCACAATCAATTTGGAGAGAAGGGAGACAACTTGTCTCTTTTGGAACAGCTGACAACTATCAAGAGAGCTTCCAATGAGCAGCTAACTGACTTCAACTTCAGATTTCAAAGGTCTTGGGATAGAATTCCAGTGGCAGTCAGGCCAACAGCAGAAGGTGCTTTTCTATATTACCTTAAAGCTTTAAATTCTGATATTTCTATGTTGATTCAATCTATGGGAGGCACAACTATCCCTGCTGCTTATAGTATTGCCATTAGAGCTGAAAATTGTCTGATTCAAGCTGGCAAGCTAGCTCCTAGGCCTCCAATGCCATTATATCCAAGTTTAGAGAGCCCAAGTACTAGTCAAGCACCTGTCTTAGCTCCTATTCCCACTCCTAGGAATCAGAGTTCAAATGAAGCTTCCACTTCATCTCCAAGTGCCCCAAATGAGCTTCAAGAAGTCATGAAGCAACTGCAAAATTTAGGTAATGAGCTGGTCACACTCAAGAGACAGCAAGCTCAAGGTTTTAGACCTTCGTATCAGCCTCAAGCTCAACCTAATAGGCAGCCATATCAGCCTCAAAGGCCACCCAATCCAGCTGCAAATATGAATCAAACAAGGCCTCCTGCCAATAGACCATTCCAGCCCTATAATCCAAATGCCATATCTGCCTCTAAGGCATTAGTACCAGCACAAAACAACACTGCCCAGGAGTATGATTGGTGTTTTTCCATGTAATGAGCCTCATAATCAATCCATGTGTTTCAATGGTGCTTTGACTCAAGCTTTAATGGTAACAAGTGCTGGTGTGGAGGGTGAGAGTAGTCAAGAAAACAGCCAACAACAAGAAACATTCCAACAGCAATCAGCCCCAAATGACACCACATTGGTAAATTGGCAAGTAGAGGATTTCTGTGGTATGAATCAGGCAGTTTCTCAAGGTGTTGCAACCAACACAAGGTCAAAAAGGAGAAATTTGGGTGAAGAACAGCAATTAGCCCCAGCCAATCCACAACCTTCCACAGCTCCACAAATGATTGGCAAGCAAAACCCAGTTTCAAATGCACAAGGGCAGTCAAGAATAGCCCCTAGGCCAACTCAAATGCCAGCTGTTGCTACCCCCATACAAGGAGCAAATGTGCAGACCAAGGGACAGCAGAGAGATCCTTCATCACCATTCAGTATCATTGATCAGATGAAGAAGACAAACGTCAATATATCTATGTGGGAATCCCTATCCATCCCAGGCCAAAGAAATCTGCCGCAAGCTACCATGAAGGATTGGCCAACTTCGAATCAGCAGATCCAAATGTAGGAGAAGGTACTCACAAATGCTGCCCAGCCTGAAGGAAATCATGGAGCACAACAAGGTCGAATGCTGAAGCCTCCCCCTTTTTATGTTTCGTTAATCATTGGAAATCAGCTAGTGCATAATTGCATGATAGATTCCGGGGCAAGTAGCTCAGTAATGCCTAAACAGATAGTTGATCAGTTAGGGCTCCAGTATGAATTAACATCTAAGGGAGTAGTGCAGCTGGATGGGACAGCAATAGCAACAGTTGGAGTGATTAGAAATTTGAGCCTTACCTTACATGCATGTCCAAATGTTGTTGTCTTACAAGACATATCAGTCATAGACCTTCCACCACTCTTTGCCCTATGCTTGTCAAGAGACTTCACTACTAAAATTGGAGGCTATCTTTCGGCAGATTGGTCACACATGCTATTCAGAACAAGGTATGGAACTAAGGCTACAATCAGGTCTGAACCTATTGCAAACTTCCACATTGAGCCTTACACTCCAAGCCAAATCAATGCCAACTGCTCAGCGTTTGATCAAGAAGATTATCCAAGCACTGACGAAGTTGACACCAAGGTTGGAAGCATCCCAGATTTGACTCTTGATGAATGGGCAAGCAAAGTGCATGCTTTTGATCCCTATCAAGAAATAGAAGAATCTGAGCTAGGAGTCTATTGCATACATGAAGAAAGTCAACCTATTCCCAGCATCACCAAGCCAGATCATAAGGACAAGAATGAAGTATGGCAATTGTTCTTTGATGGGTCAAGGAGCAGACAAGGTGCGGGAGGAGGAGCTATGCTCATTTCACCGCAAGGTATAAGGTATTACTCAGCCTTCCGTTTCCAGTTTTCCTGTTCAAACAACACAGCTGAGTATGAAGCCTTAATTCATGGACTGCACTGGGCAAAGAAGAAAGGCATCAGGAATTTACAAGTGTTTGGTGATAGTGAGCTGATCATAAACCAAGTCAAAGGAAAAAATGCTGCCAAAAATGATCTGTTGAAGAACTACAAAAATCGGGTATGGGATCTTATTGAAGATTTTGAAGCTTTTAGCATCATTTCCATCCCAAGAAAAAAGAATGAAGCCGCTGACAGACTGGCAGCAGTTGGGGTTGCGTTTGATGTTGTAGAAAGTATCAAAAGTGAGAAAACTCAGCCTCATATCAAAGTGGTTGTGAGACCAGCTATTCCGGATAACAACGCAAGTTGGCAAGTCTTCAAGAATGATCAGTAAATTGTTAATTTCCTACAAGAAGAAGTTGAGTTCTCCATGAGAAATCAAGACAAGCTGGAGCAGCAGTATGGTGACCAAGTGGTACAGCTGAGGACTAACAAATTACCAAAAGGCCTCATAACGCTAGAGTCAATCTTCAACCCGAATGATCAGTTCCGGAAGGAGAAAGCGAACATTCAAGTAAAGGGTGAAGATTCAGAGCCTATTTTTGTGGAAGAAGGCAAGACATTGCAGATTGGCAAGGTAAGTACCTCACAAGAGAAATCTGATTTTGTTCAGCTTTGTCAAGAATTCCCAGATGTTTTCGCTTGGACTTACAAAGATTTAAGAGGTTTCAATCCAAAGTTGGCACAACATACTATTGAGTTGGATCCGGAATCCAAGCCTATCAGGAAAAAGCAAAGGCTAGTAAATCCTCATATCGAACCTCTCATGAGAAGAGAGTTAAGCAAGCTCATTGAGGCTAGTATCATCTTTCCCATCAAACACTCAAGTTGGGTTGCAAACTTGGTGCCGGTAAGGAAGAGAAACGGAGAAATAAGATTGTGTGTGGACTTTCGCGATCTAAATAGAGCATCACTCAAAGATCATTATCCACTTCCATCAATGGAACAAATATTGCATGTTGTAGCTGGTTCAGAAAGGTTTTCATTGCTAGATGGATATTCAGGCTATAATCAGATATTGGTGAAAGAAGAAGATCAATTCAAGACAGCCTTCACAACCAAATGGGGCACATATGCTTACAAGAAGATGCCATTTGGACTGTCGAACGCCAGAGCAACATTCCAACGAGCTATGGATATGGCATTCAAAGGCTTGATCAATGAGATAGTGCTGATATACTTAGATGATATTACTGTCTTCTCAAAGAATGCTGCAGACCATCTCTTTCACCTCAGGCAAGTGTTTCAGAGGTGTAGAAAGTTTGGTGTGTCTTTGAATCCTAAGAAGTGCATCTTTCTTGCACATGAAGGGAAGCTCCTTGGCCATATTGTCTCCAAGGAAGGATTAGCAATTGATCCAGAGAGGGTTGAAGCCATAAGAGCTCTACCATTGCCAAGTCACAAGAAAGCCCTTCAGAGTTTCCTGGGAAGGATAAACTTTGTTCGGAGATTTGTCCCAAATTTTGCAGCCCTTGTCAAGCCCATCACTAAAATGTTAAGAAAAAGCATGGCTTTCAAATGGACGGAAAAAGGCAAGGAGAGTTTTGAAGCAATCAAAGAAGCCATCTCCCAAGCACCCACTCTCATCAACCCAGACTTTTCCAAGGATTTCATCCTCTATGCATTTGGAGGTGATGACACTATTTCTGCCATTCTGGTACAGCAGAACAAAGATAATGATGAGCAGCCGATTGCCTTCTTCAGCCAGAGCCTAGGTGACTGCGAAATGAGGTACTCTTTTATTGAAAAGCATGTGCTTGCAGTAATCAGAAGCTTGAAAAAATTCAAGCATTTAGTCTCAAACAACAAGGTACAGTTGCTGGTCTCACATGTTGGGGTTAAGGATTTCCTCCTCAACAAGGATTTGAATGAGAAAAGGGCAGGTTGGATCACCCGTGTCATGGAGTATGACATTGAGATCAAGATCACCAAGCTGGTAAGAGGCAAAGGTTTGTGTGAGCAGCTCGCTTCCAAACAACCAGACAACCCAGAAGATGAAGAAGACGTTGTCCTGCTATTACAAGATGATAAAAAACAGGAAAATGATGATGTGTCCACTCCCTGTTGGACTCAGAATATGATACATTTCCTACAGACGGGCATGTGCCCTCCAGAAATGAGCAAAGCAAAGAGGAGACATTTCAGATTGCAGGCTATTCCATATACCATCATTGATGGAGTTTTGTTCAAGAAGGACGTGAATGGAGTGCTGCTGAGATGCATTAACACAGGTCAGATCCAAGGGGTATTAAAGAGTTTCATGATGGACCAGCTGGTGGCCATTTTGCACCAAGAGTGACAGCTCTGAAAATCATGAAGGCTGGTTATTATTGGCCTAAAATATTCAGTGATTGCTATGCATGGATCAAGAGGTGTAAGAATTGTGCATTCTTCATAGGAAAAGAGAGACTCGCCGCCCTTCCATTGCATCCAATTACAGTAGATCAGCCATTCATGCAGTGGGGTTTGGACTTCATTGGAGTCATCAATCCCAATTCGAGCCAAGGGCACAAATGGATTTTGACAGCCACAGACTACTTCACCAGATGGACAAAAGTAGTAGCACTCAAAGAGGCGAATGAGTCTAGCATCTTGGACTTTTACAAAGGGATAACTTCCAGATTTGGTGTACCTGCTACAATAGTCTCTGATAATGCATTGGCATTCATCGGATCTAAAGTGACTGAGTGGGCTGTCAAGAACGGGATTTACCTGAGCACTTCATCAAACTATTACCCTCAAGGTAATGGCCAGGCCGAGTCTACAAACAAAAACTTGCTGAGGATCATTAGGAGGACTCTTGATGAGAATCAGAGGGCTTGGCATACCAAACTGAAATCAGCCTTATGGGCTGATAGGATAACTCCCAAAAGATCCACGGGTAACTCTCCATTTAGGCTTGTCTACGGAAGAGAGGCAATCTTGCCCATGTCACTTGAGTTGCCAATGTTGGAACTCATGAAACAGCTGGAGTTGCTAGAGTTTGAGCCCATGGAGGTGAGGTATGCAGAGTTGATGGAGCTGCAAGAGATCAGAGATCAGGCATCCCAAGCAATGGAAAAGGATCAAGCTTTGATCAAAAAGACCTTTGATAGGAAGGCCAAAGACAGATCTTTTCAAGTAGGAGATCTAGTGCTGAAATGGGATGTGGACAGAGCAAAACTAGGAAGGCATTCAAAATTTGATGCCATTTGGAGTGGCCCATACATGGTCACAAAGTGCAAGAGCAACAATGCTTTCCAATTGGCCTCATTGGATGGTGAAGAACTGCAGATTCCAGTAAATGGAATCTATCTCAAGCGTTGCTTCTAGAGGGAGGTGCACTACACCTGTAGATATTAGATTACATTTTCTTTCCTCTAAGTGCTTGTGTGCATTGTTTTGTTGTAGGTTAGTTTTGTTTTCCCTAAGTGCCTTGGCACAGCTTGTTGTCCATGGAGATGTTTAGCATGTCTTTGCTTTCATCAGGTCACATTCCATCTTCCCCCTTGCACATTCTGAGCCAGTTTGGACTCTAACAGAATATTTGATGACTCCATGCCCAATGGATTGCTTCAGGCAACTGGTCTTTCCATCTAGCAGGTAGATGATCCCGCTGAGTCGCCAAATTGTTATCCAAAATTCACCCCCTAGGGTAAATTTTGATAACATGCATCAAAAGATTCAAATCCCAAGCAAATTGATTGATTCAAAGCAAAATCAGGTTTCTAGGGTCCCTTCAGGTATTTTTCTAACTCCCCTGGCCGAAGAAACAGGGAGCAAGCTCTGGGAAAATGCAAAAAAAGTTGCAGAAAGGCAAATAGGTTGATCCAGGAAAGAGTGTGAAAATTGGCTAAGTGTTGCTCGGGACGTTTGGGACAAAAAGGCCCGAACCGGCCGGTTCGGCCGAAATGAGCACAGGCAGTCCAAAAAAAAAATGGGACAAATGGGACGAAAGTACGCGGCGGGCGCAAAATGCTGGTTCGACCGAGAGAAAAATCGACTAACTGCTGAGAAGGACAGTTTGGGACAAGCGGGCCGAAAAGGCGCGAACCGGCCGAACCGGGCGAAAGAGGTCAAAACAGTTCGAAGGCAATTGGGACATCCGGGACAAATGGACGCGAACCGGCCGGTTCGGCCGAAATCAGCACAAGGAGCACTAAGCAATTGGGACGTCTGGGACAAAAGGATGCGAAGGGCGCGAAAAAGCCGGTAGGGCCGAGAACCAATCAGAAGCCGCCACGTGTCTCAGAAAAAAAAAGGGGTCAAAAAGGTCAAAGGGCAAGTTTTAAAAGGTCAGCCCGAACCAATGAAATAGCGCCACGTGTCCAGTTAAGGGCCCCAAAAGTGAATTTCAAAATGAAAGCCTGTGAAAGATGGAGGAGAGAGAATTGCTCATCCAATCAGCACGTCCCACGTGTCGTCCAGGTGGCAGAGCGCGGGAAAGGATTTCAAAACACGCTTTCGCCTGTTTTGTGCCCTAGATCTTCAGATCGCCATAACTTTTGATCCAGAGCTTAGATTTGCACGTTCTTTATATCAACGGAAAGCTGGTAAAATTCTCTACACGATTCCAAGGTCAATCTTGCGTTTTGGAGCAGTTTGGAGGGAGAAAAATCAAGAAACGGCTCTGACACGTATTCATGGCCGGAAATGACATTCCAGCGACCAGAGTTAATGCAGAATGGGTCGCACTCTCCTGTAATCCGGTCAAAATGAGAGGGTATGGGTTTGTAAGGTCCTCCATGCCATTTTAATACACCTGTAGTCAAGAAAGAATGGGCTCCCATGACTTTGTACGTCTCCTGTTCCCTGGGTTCGACCCTTGCATTTTAAAAGCCAGTTTTGGGCTCATTTCAAAGGGAGGAACATTTTTGGGCATAGCAGACTTCTTCTTTCACCTTCTTCAAGGGATTGATGAAGTATCAGACCTCTCCAAGGATTGTAACAGTTTTCTTTACCTCTCTGAGGGTGTGATGTGTATTTTGATATTAAATTGATAATGCAAGCTCTGTGAATGGGTTTCAATCCTCTGTTTGTATTATTCGCTTGATTTCAGATGCTAAATTATACATTATCAGTCTGTGTACGTTTTTTATGTTGTGAACCTTGGTCTGTGTCTATTTTCATGACTAATATGTTTCACCACTCCTTTTTGGTGCATCACCATCTTTAGTTAGTTTCAATTTTTTGCACTTCTACCCCTGTCTCCTTGCAAGTTAGAATAGGATTAGGATCTAGACCTCTATAGCTTTGCAAAAATATAGATCTAAATCAGAGGAGTTTGAGGAACCAGCCTCTAATTTGGAGATTCCTCTCTCAGTTTCCAAGTCCCACACTTGGAGAGAGGTTTCCATGTTGTGCAATTACACTGGATGTAAGAGTGATCAACCTAGAAATCTGATCAGCGTCCAGGGGTGCTGTAATTTTGCACTAACAATTACATCCAAGATTTGATCGATCAAGGTGAAATCAAAATCAAGGACAATGCACCTTCGTCCTCTCAAAATCAAAATATTCGGATCTATCAGAATCCACTTCCTAATCATGGTCAAACCCGTGATTCAAATCATGGTCAATAGAAGTCTGGAAAAACCCCCAAGTCATCCACCCAAAATTCTAATCACATCAACTACCACCATGTACCATTCTAGTATGAATCACTTATTGGCCACATCTACCAATCCCCATATCAAGTAGTTACTATTAAAGTCAAAGGTCCTTCAAAAAACCCTCAGTGTGTTGTTACCACTTGAAATAGCTATGTAGTGGTCCAAGGATTTGCTCCATCCTCCTTGAATCTACCACCAAAATCTCAATGCAATATCATTGAAAAACTTGAGAAGACCCCCATGCAAATAACCATTATGGATCTTCTCAAAAAATCCTTTGCACACAAATATATCTTTTATCACACTCTCTTTAAGAGATGCGTGTGTCCTAAATCACACCAATCCCATGCAATTCGAAGCCCTTATTTCACTCATCTTTATCCCCCATCCAACATTTCCACTCGCCTTCACACAACAAGACCTGTCCACTACAAGGCCGGACACACAAAATTAATTTATACATTGAGGTGCATATTGAACACACTTGTGTCGAATGGGTACTTGTGGACAATAGATATGGAGTTAATCTTATGTACCTTATCTCTCATCCAAGATTAGGGTACAATGAATTAGATCTAAGACATGATATAATTACCATCAAAACATATGATAATACTAAGCAAAAATCCATGGGCACCTTATATATTCCTATCAATGTAGGGTCTGTCATACTCCCCACCCTAGTACACATCGTGGAAATTCAGTTCCCATATAATCTTCTACTTGGACGACCATGGATCCATGAAATGCACACTTTACAATCCACATTACATCAATGTCTCAAATTCGAGCATGCTGGTGTAGATTTCACCATCCATGGTGACCCTCAACCCTTCCAATATTACCAAGTGCTCGAAGCATAAGGTTATTGTGAACCATATTGTCCTATCACCGAAACTGTGCCATCACAATCTACTTCATACGTTTCACCTGATAGTCTCCCATCCAAATCAAATAACACCTCATTGTCATCTGCCCCTCTCTTTCCCACTCCATCCATATCCGTTCCCCTTCTACCTACTTCACCTCTCAAGATGAAATCCACAGGGTGCTAGGAATATCATAATTTTAGCATTAAACATTTGCCACTATCACCTAAACAACATGGTATGCCTAACATGTGTCAAGAAAAAATGCAAAAATATTCATTGGGATCTTCCACTTTGATCCATTTTGGGTACCTTGCTGATGAGTACCTCGATCCATCTCACACCACGATGATCATCGATGAATCTATACCGTCTTACTACTCAAACAACAACTATTCGGATACCTAAGACAGATGATGAATTGCATGGATTACTTATGGACTAGGACTAGGTCACAACAAATAAGGTGTCCTTGAACATCGTACTATCATACCCAACCTCAATGTCCATGGACTAGGATATCAGCCACTTGGTGAGAGTATCTGTGATGACCATAATGACACTACCAATAAAGTTGAGGATGCCATAAACACCATTGAAACAAGTTACATCTATAGACAATACAAAGACTTCATTGCCACTAATCTCTTCCAGGACACCTTCGTCTTCGCCATCAATGTTGCTCTCACTTTCCCTCAACTTATCCAGTGGGACAAACAATCTAAGCATATCTTTCTTGATACATTTCAAAATGACAAGGCCATTCTTGAGTTCATGGGAACCCGAGATAATGTATCTGTCAGAGACCATAAGAAAGGGTTCCAAATATGTGTAAACGTTGATGCCTACTTTGGAAAACAAGATCTTACCTTCCCCATTCAATCCCAATCTAATACCCATTATCCTAACTCCTCTTGTCAATTAGACGAGGAGGATCCCATTGCAGAATTCTTCCAAAATTCCTAAAATCCCAACCATGATCCAGAAATGGATCAAATTCTTTCGGCTCTTGAAATTTTATAAGATGGGTCAACATTAATTAATTGAGGAAACTATTGACATTAAAGTCAGCGCTGAAGAAGACCTCGAGATACTCAAACTAGGGGCATCCTTATTAGTAGCAGAAAAATACACCTTTACAACACTCCTAAAGGAATTCTTGGGCATATACGCATGTTCCTATGCAGATATTCTTGGTCTCGATCCAGCCCTAGAAGTTTATAATCTTGTGGTGCGTAAAGATGCAAAGTTGGTTAAGTAAAAACTTTGCTAGATGCATCCAAAGGTTTCCCTGCTTGTAAAAGAATAATTGTAGAAGCTACTCGATGTCGGTTTCATCCGGCCTATTGACTATTTTGATTTGATCTCTAACATTTTTCTAGTAGGCAAAAAGACCAAGGCAATTCGTATTTGTATAGATTTTCGTGACATTAACAAGGCTTTCCCAAAAGATGATTTTCCCTTTCCAAATATCAACATGATTGTAGACTCTATAACCGGGCACAGAATGTTATCCCTCGTGAACAAATTTTCTGGATATAATCATATCAAATTAGTTGAAAAAATCAACATAAGACCAACTTCACCATGCCATGGGGCACGTTTTTCTACCAAGTCATGCCCTTTGGTCTTAAAAATGTTGGAGCCACTTATCAGTGTGCCATGACTGTCATATTCCATGATATGATGCATGACATCATTGAAGATTATGTCAATGACATTTTTGGGAAACATAATACTAGAGAAGAACATCCCATGGTTCTTCGCATCATCTTTGAGCACCTCCAGGAATACAAAGTTCGACTTAATCCCAAGAAATGTGTTTTCAGTGTTACATCTGGAAAGCTACTTGGTTTTTATTGTCTCATGCTGTGGAATCAAAATTGACCTAGACAAAGTTAAAGTTGTGATTAAAATGTCTCTGCCTACAAATCTAAAACAACTAAGAATCCTATACTAGAGAAGAACACATGGTTCTTTGCATCATCTTTGAGCACCTCCAGGAATACAAGGTTCGACTTAATCCCAAGAAATGTATTTTTAGTGTTACATCCAGAAAGCTACTTGGTTTTATTGTCTCACGGCGTGCAGAATCAAAATTGACCCAGACAAAGTTAAAGTTGTGATTTAAATGTCCTCTGCCTACAAATCTAAAAAAAATTAAGAATCCTATAGGGTAAAATCCAAGCCATCAAAAGATTCATAGCACAACTTGCTGACAAGTGCCATCCATTTCATCATTTACTCAAAAAATGAATACTATTCCATTGGAACAAAGAATGTCAAGCTTCTTTTGAAAAACTCACGGAATATATAATGTATCCTCCCATCCTAGTGCCTCATACTCTAGGAAATCCTCTCCTCCTATACATTTCAGCTACTCAACATGCCTTGGGATCTCTCTTAGCACAACATGATGACCACAGAAAAGAACATGTCATTTATTATCTCAGCTAAACACTGGTCACCTATGATTTTGATTACACTCATATGGAAAAGGCATGTCTTGTCATTGTCTTTACTTCTTAGAAGTTGTGGCATTATATGCTTAAAAATACCATCCAAGCTCATATCCAAGGCAGATTCCACTCAAATATCTACTCTCCAAAATAGGCTTTAACAAGGATGTATGGAAAAATGCATCATTGCTCTTGAGAGAGTTTGATATTGAATATGTTGATCATAATGCTATCAAAGGATAGGTCTTAACAGATCAGTTAACAAAAGATCCAATTTCTTATTCCACACCACTAAATACATGGTTACCAGATGAATCTATATTCAACATTGAATAATTAGACACATGGAAATCATAATTTGATGGATCTTTTACACATCATGGCTCAGGTGTAGGCATCCTCTTTATCACACCCCAAGGAGATCTGATCCCCAAGGCCTTTCGGCTCATCTTCCCTTACACCAACAATATAGCTGAATACGAGGCACTCATAGATGGATTGAGAATGGCCATCTAATGGAACATCAAAACTGTCAATTTATTTAGTGATTCATAGCTAATAATTAAATAGGTTAACGATGCATATTCTATAAAAGACAACAAATTGGTTCCTTACAAAAGAATGGTGGACAGTTTCAAGACTTACTTCCAGGACATTTAGTTTGAGTAGGTCCCCTGAGCAAGAAATAAATCAACAAATACAATGGAAACCATTGGTTCTCTACTGGACATGCCTACCAATGCCATTAATTCACAATTCTTGGTTGAACAACTCATGGTACCGGCCTATGACGTCTTTGAATCTGAGATGGTATGTGTGATTGTTGGTCTTGAATCCCCATGTTATCATGCCATCTACACCTATCTCCATGACTATACCATTCCCCTAAACCTCCCCCGCAACCATCATAAATCCTTCATCCAATGCGCCTCCCGATTCACCATCCTTGGTGACACCCTTTATCATAGAAGCTTTGACAAAAATTTCTTTTGATTCCTTAATTCCCAAGAGGCCCGAATTAGCACTTAAGCTCACAATGGCATTTGTGGTGCTCACACCAGTGGTGTGATACTTACTAAAAAAAATTACAAACCAGATACTACTAGCCTACCATGGAGAAAGATGCATGTTGTACGTCTGTAAATGCGTCGCATGCCAGAAACATGTTGACCTTATCCATGCGCCATCCAAAGCTTTGCAACCTATTACTACTACATGGCCCTTTTCCACTTGGGGTATCAATCTCATGGGAAAGTTAAATTCCATTTCATCTAACAGTCACAAATTCATCATTACTGCCATGGAATGCTTCACTAAATTGGTCAAAGCCATCCCCCTTACCTATGTTACCAGAAAAAAAAAATCCAATTTCATCCTTAATAACATAATTTTCTGTTATGGTATTTTGTCTGCTCTCATCACAAAAAATTGTAAATCCTTAAAAAATTGAGAAGTCTGTGAGCTTTGTGATAAATTCCACATCAAGCTTAAATTCTCCACCCTATATTACCCACAAGGCAATGGCTTATCTGAAGCATCTAATAAAATGCTAAAGTGCATCCTTGGTAAAATTATAAGTCAAGTAGGATGAAATTGAAATAGATAAATATATCCAACCTTGTGGGCCTATCGCACATCCATCCACACCCCCACTGGCTCCACTCTGTATTCTCTCATCTTTGGCACTGAAGCAATCCTTCCTGTTGAGATTGAGCTCCCTTCCCTCCACATTTCTCTCTAACACCTCATTGAAAATGAGGACTATCAAGTGCATTTCCTACAAGAGCTCGAATTTATAGATGAGAAACTCCTTCATACCCTTGACAACCTCAATGCTTATCAAAACCACCTCCATAGACACTACAACAAGTGCATCAAACCTTACAAATTTGAAGTTCGTGACCTAGTCCTCAAAGAGAACAAACATAATACTAATGATTATCATGAGAGAAAGCCAAGTTGGAACCCAATTAGCTCAGACTATACATTGTCGTCAAATTTTGGCTCAAGTGCTTATAAGCTCTCTACTCAAGATGAGTTTGAGTTAGATGAGAATATGAACGTCATGCATCTCAAGAACTTCTATGCCTAAGTACCCATCCCTCAAAATCAAAATAAAAATCAATCAAAAGAAAATAATAATAGTAATTTTTCCAATGGTGAAAACCACTTTGGTGGTGCCTTAGGCAAGTACCATGGTGAAAACTTTTTCTCGGTGCCATGGTAAACTAGATCCTATGTCCACTAGTGCCTTAAAATGAAATCAACACATTACAGGAAAACCCCTTCATCCCTACTTATATTTTTCATTCCTACTTATATTTTCATCCCTATCCACATCTTATGCTTTTAAATTCATATTTCTTCTAATTCTCATCACGAAGCAATGGATCTATCATGACTAGGAACACTATTGTGATCCTAGACAAGGTCGCATTGTATATGGTCACATTTTGGGGAACTACAATATTAAGCATAATATAAGTCAAATGTCAAGAAATGTAACCCTTGTAAGATCTTTAGGCCTTCATTTCTCTAAGAACCCCCCCATCCACGTACTATCACCAGTCATTTCCGTTTGCAGTTACTTCGCTTTATATTGTTCTGCCTTGTTTTGCGTAACGGTTGTGTTGTAAATATTTATACAAATCAAATCCCATTTTAAATTTTATATTAAATCTATTACATTTACCATATGTAAATAAAATCATCACATTATCCATATAACCAAATAAAAGACCACAAAACTACAACACACATTAATACATCTCATCGTAAACCACGTAATCCATCCATCTAACCATCACACATCACCATGTAAACCATAATCATACATAAATATAATCACATCTAATCATCTAAAAATACTTACAAATATACAAACCATCATCATCATCATCATAACAACAAAAAGAAAGTAAATAATCATCATCTCATCTATGACATCATCCCCATGTAACATCATCAACTACATCATAATAACACATCAATAAGATAAAATACAATTAAATAAGCATCACATCTCATATCATGACATCATCCAAATAAAAACTAAAAACCATGCACCTTCATCATACATCATCATAACAACAAAAATAAAGTAAATAATCATCATCTCATCTATGACATCATTCCCATGTAACATCATCATATATCATCAAACACAAAATAAAATAACATCATCTAATTAACAACATCATCATAATAATAATCACATATTAAATAATAAATAATAACCACATCAACTCATGTCATCATCAAAATCATCATCACTATCATCAATACAAAATGACAAAATACTACATCATCGTAACTCATCATGTACCTCATTAAAAAATAAATAATACATCATGAAGTCATCAATACATATACATCAAAAATGTGACCATCCTTGTCATCATCAAATATCCAATAAAATACATATGATATAACATAAACATAATAGCATTCATCAGCCACATATGTACACCCATTAAAATAACACTCATAATTATATTGAGCTCCTAGTATCATCACCTACCTCATCTGGTCGCGTCTGTAAGGCATTAACGGTACTCCCAGAGGCCGTCAGTTGTCTTGGTCTCCTATCAACTAGGTACTCTACATAATGTTGTGCCTTTGGCAACTGATGGGCCATAAGTCCCTCATAATATCACATCTCCTCCACTACGGCTTGATACTAATGTAATGACACTTTGTCAAGGGGTGTCATGCATCCTGCTCCCTGAGAAGTACTAGGGGGTGTCATTGGTCCTACTCCCTATGAAGCACCCTTTGTCTCGCTCCCCTATGTTATTGCATCTAATGGCCCATATCTATCTTTGTAAGTATCATGCTAATAGTGATACCTATCTTGATGTCGTAAGGCCCGATCTCTCTCCTGTCTCAAACCCATCAACTACCTGTTGTATCTATCGTCAACTCCCCATGTAAGTAAGCAATCTTTGCATCCCTCTTCTCTACCTCCTGACCCATCCAACATTGTAAGCATGTTACTTACTTGCCTCAAATCTCGTATCTCTCTCAACAAGATACGCCTCTCACTCACATCCCTGTATCTCCACTGCCCGTGCATGAGCCTTTGTCTCGAAGCCTATCAATCTGAGCCTATAACTTGGCACCTGTATCACCTAACCTTGATGCACCTGCTGATCCTGAATGACCCCTATGTACATGAAACTCCTATACCAGATGGCATTTTTATATCCACCTATGGTGGCATAACCATCTATAATGACCCCATAGATTCATCTACCTCCAACACATCCACCTCATGCCTATTTGGACTCTGAACTGGTGCATCATGTATAGGTGAATGAACCACTAGCTATAAGGTTGAAGGACCACCCAATACAATAATAGGAGGTGCCCATTGTAACTCCTCCCCTTCTCTGTCCCTGTGGGCTACATGGACCACTACTACCTACTCCTGTGGCATACCCCTATATACCTGGCGATGGTCGTGAATAAATTTAATCTCACCTAGCGGTCGTGAAAATCTGGCTGGCTTGGTCCCTTGCCACCACTCCTCATATCCCTTTACAGTACCAAGATCTTCCACTGCTGGTAAAGGTGCCCATAGGATAACCTGTATCATCATCAAAACTGGATCTAGCCACATGTATGTTAGAATCATGGAACCCCACTCCTCAGACTCTCGTGCAGTATGCATGAGAATACATGGCGGCCTGTAGGAATGTCCTCAAATGTACCAAATTTTTAGATCACGTGATCTGGACGATACCACTCTATCATGTATGGCTAGCCCCCCATCAAATAGTATGGCATCTGGCTCTTGTGTAGCTATACCTGGTCTCCCTCCCATACCTCATACTACTGATATGGTCACCATGTGATATCACCTTCCTGTAGCTCATCTATCATGCACCTATACCAGTCCATCTCCCCTAAATGCTCCCTCCTGCCCATGCAAATATACCACCCATATACTGAAGGATACCCAACCCGACGTTGCTTCCAGATGCCAATCGATCTACTCACTACTATATGGTCATAGCTCCAAATATGTAAAAGGATGCCTAGTCCCATACTGCTACCTCCTCAGGTAAGATACTTATGTAAGTCGTAGTATAAACATGCCAATACCACAGGAGCCCACTCAAACATTGTCTCGTACTGCCACATAGCATACACCACATCTGAAAAATCCAATACTGAAATACCGACCTCCACCATCTGACAATAAAATACATCTGATCAAGGAGTATAGTAGTATCGGCACCCACTCTATGTACCCCTCTCTGAAATAAATTCCTAAATCTATCTGCAACCCTCAGTGGGGTGCATCCTCTACATCTGTTAGTAACCTCAATCACACTCCAGGCTCCCCCTATGCCATACCACCTACTCCCCTCCACGGGAAGCTGATATATATGGTAGAAATCCTCTAATGTCACGTCATCATCTCTCCCGTAGGTAGTCAAAAATTACTCGTCTCTGAGTGCCACTACTCTTTGCAAATGTCATCAATAAGCCTCGATCTGCTTGCATAAATGGCATCCTCACTACATGTAACAATCCTAACACATGCAATAATGAAGCCTCATCCTCCTCTGCCTCCTCGTCAAAACCCCTAATAAATGCCTCAAGGCAGCTTAAAGTCGATGCTTGAGTTGTACAACACCTAAAACCTCATGCACACATCAAACAACATATATTATGCCCCACCCATCATTACCCATTTTATTAATCCCTATTTTCAATAATACTCCCCTAAAAAAAATCCTAACTTCCAACACTATAGCATAGGTTTCCACTGCATAAGCATAGGTGCCACTTTATGACAAATGTTCCATCTCATACAAAGGCACCAATTCAGAACTTAAATGTCATTTTAGAACATAGGCACCATTTTTCCGTTGTCCCCCCTAGCACATATGTGCCATTATGCTTCCTTTCTACTTCACATTAACAAAATCACTACTATTTCTCACATAAGCGCCACATAAGCAAATTTAATGCATATGCACCAATCTGGTGTAAAGGTGCCACCCTATACCCCTCTCTCGGCGCATAGGTGCTAAAACATAACCCACCCTTAGCACATACGCAACAAACCCTATACTACCCTCCCAAGCGACGCATAGGCGCTACGATTGGCTCATAGGCACCATTTCCAGTGCATTGGTGTTGATTCATGCGCATAGGGATTGGTTTCATACCCCCTAGCACCTAAAAATACCCTAAAAACTTAAAAAAACCTCCAATACATGAAAAATTACAAAAACTAAAAATGCATAGGGTACCTACCCCAGGTCCATTGGTTGTCAGTCGCTAGTAAGCCCTCACTCGGTTCACTCAGTGATCAACAATCCTCACATAGGCCATAGTGCTCTCTCAAGGGATCTCGTTCTCTACTATACGTGGTGAAAATGACTCATCACATAGTCCCCAAATCCATTTTATACCCGTCGCGATGCCCTAAAAACTTCATAGAGCCTGTTCTCCCACATAGTTTATTTTTTCCTCATGTTTCTTCCTACCTTAACCAAATCCCCTCTTTAGCAAAAAAAATTATTAAAAAAATACAAAAAATATTAAAAAATCAAAAATCCAAAAATTATAAATAATCCAAATAATTATAAAAATTTGAAAAATCCTAAAAACTCAAAAAAAATTATAAAAAAATCCCCCAAAAAATATAACAAATCCAAAAAATCCAAAAAATTATTAAAAATCCAAAAAAATTGAAAAATTATTAAAAACCCCAAAAAATAAAAATGAAAAAAATTATAAAAAATGAAAAAAAAAAATTATCAAAAACTTATAAAATTTCTAATAAACAAACCACCCACAATTTAAAAATCTAACAATATAAATGCAGTGTGGGTTTTCGTTTGTATGTTTGCTTGCTTATCCGCATTTACATTTTGGCTGATCATATGAGGCCTCTTTTGATTCTCTTTCTTTTGTATAACCGATGATACGAGGCCACTTTTTCTTGTCCAGTGATATGAGGACCATCATAATTTTTTTTCCAATGATATGAGGACCATTTATTTTTTTCCAATGACATAAGGACAAGGGCATTTGGCAATTCAGTCACCACAGTCTTTATACCATGGTGCACCTTGCTCTATGCCACATTAATCACCTTTCTAATGATGATCACAATGGGTACTTTATTAAAGCACACTCCCTTCTAGCATTAACATTTAAGCCATGTCCTATTCATCGCTTAACTAACTATCCAATCTTCTTATCCCCTTATCCAATCAATACTTCATCAATAAAATCCAAGGCCTAAATCTACCATTCTCACCCCTTAGCTGGGGCATCTTCCAAAACCCCCTTATCAATCAATCAAATATTATTTATCATTGCTTCATCCACCATCTTATCATCAAAAATTGATCCCTCTCATTCAAAAAAAAACTCCCATCATCTCATCCAACATCTTATGATCCATTTGCACCCCTTGACTGGGGCATCCTATAATTAAACACTCCTCACAAACTTGACCCCTTGACAAGGGCATCTTTTAACCCTATATCTTCACCCTAGTCTGGGGCGTCCTTTATTCCATATTCTGATAACTCCTAATTATTTCATCTCCTACTCATATTCTTATGAATCCTCACTTCTCTAATCCTCTAATCAAATATCTCAAATCTTCTATTCCTTTGAATCCTCTAATCCTCTTAACCTCTAATTCTGACTCCTCTAATCACAATTATCCTCCCAGCTTGACAATCCTTTGAATCCTCACTCCTTTACTCCTCTAATCTAATTCTTCACATCCTCTAATCTTATACATCTTCAAATATTCTCATTCTCTAAACTTCACTCATCCACAAACTTGGTCCTTTCATCTTTTCGAGTAGTCACCTGAATCGTTTCCTCTTCACCCAACCCCTTACGAAGGCATCACCCTCACTATCTATCTCGTCATATCTATTCCTTTGAATGATCATTCTTACACAATAACCATTCAAAGAGGGGTAAAATTTAGACATGTAAAATGTCAACATGCTTATTTAGCAAATAACATACTCATTATACATTATTAATCCCCCCATCACTGACCATATAATAATTAATCATAAGATTATTTATTATTATCCCTATTATCATACCTCAATTGTTCCCATTTACTCACCCGATAATATCATCTCACCCTTTAATCATTTAATCCTTTATTAATATCTTATTATCTCATCATTAATCTTTATTAACTATTTTCTAGGAATTACAAATTCCTAATCACCTACCACCTACTCTACACCTATCCTACACCTAGCTTCTCCATCAAATAAATTCCCTAACCACAATTAATCTCACCTAATCCTATCTTAATCAAATGCTCCACCTCTAAATATAGAGGATTCTATTTCTAGAACCCTCTCCAAACATCCCTCCTTTATTCAAAAATTTAAATATATTTTCCTCCCCCATTCAATTAAAAATTCAATGAAGGCTTCTCTAAATTTCTAGAATTATCTAATTCTAGAATTCTACATTCTTCTCACAAATTCTCCACCATTGATTTTCCATCTACATGGAAATATCCCAAACCTCCATCCTTCCTTCCTCTACCTATAAATAGGAGTACCACCCTCTATGGAAACAAACTTATGAAATGGCATGTATATGTTGTCGAAATATCTCTAAGAAAACTCTCAATCTTCAAGCATTCCATCAAGCTAAACTATCATTCAACAAGGGGAGGTGTGGTCCAATCCATCCCACAAATCTAAAGCATTGCAACAACAATCTTGAGCACATCCAAAGCAACAAGGGATGAGCATTGGAGCTTGTAGGTAAGTGGAGGTATAACACTCTTTCTCCCATCTTATCATGTTCAATATGAGGTAGATGATAGGTGTGATAGCTTAGGAACTAGTTTAGTTTAGTTCTTGATTTTCATTTACAACTAACACCACTTTTTGTCTACAGTTTTGTCTAGAAGCTTATTGGTGAAAAACCTTCCCTTCAAACAGGTTCTCTCTTTAACCGAAAGCACTAAACTTCTTTACTTGTATCTTTTTACCATCCATATCTATTTAAGGTGTTGAACCATTGCATCCTACCAGTTGCATAAGGCTAAGACTTAGGGGAAAATTTTCCTTCCCAACAAGAACGATATCAACAAACAAGGAAAATTCAACCACAAATACAAAAAATAAATCACTTATTACACCTTTCCTCCTTCACATTATTTAGTGACAAGCCCACACTTCTTACTAGTAGTGTGAGGATGGGAAAGGAGGAAGGTATCACTACTCACCTACATTTTTTCTTCTATGTTGAGACCTTGCCTATTGCTAGTGGCATGGGGCAAGATGTAGGGGTAAATTCAAAAAAAAAATAACACAAAATAATGCCTTTAGAAAATATGAATCAAAAGTGCTTGATCATATACATCCCAAGAAGTTTCTCTTGTTAAGAGATACAACAAGTCCTACAACCAGATCTTTTTAATCAATAGGTCATCAATGGATCTAAGTCTATTCAAGATCTATAAAATGAATCATCTTGGAATCAGTCGGATAATCTTGACAGGAGATGAGTAACAAGTTCTTGATCATATACATCCCAAGAATTTTCTCATGTTAAGAGATACAACAAGTCCTACAACCATATCTTGTCAGTTAGCAGGCCATCAATGGATCTAAGTTTGTCAAGATCTATAAAGTGAATCATCTTGGTATCAATCATATTCATTTTTATATCATTATCTCCTTTGTCTCACGTACTTATTGGCTCTTAGTGTTGAGCCCTCAGATCTTACTAGCTATGTGGAGTTAAGAATGGGGTAGGAAATCTTAATTTTGTATCAAGTACAATCCATTCTGCCAATGGACTAAAATCTTTAACTTTGTTTGAATACGAGTGTGGATAGTGCCCTCCTTATCGAGGCAAAAATCCAAAAAAAATCTAAAAAAGATAAAATCTAAAAACAATATAAAATCACTCGTCACAAACTTTAAAATCACTCCCAAATCAAATCAAACATCATAATATTCATCGATTCGGTAAAATAACCAAAAAAATTCAAAACAAAAAAAATCAAACAAAAATCATATATATCACAAAAATAAATCGAAAATTCAAATAATCACAAAATCCTAAACATTATTTAATTTTTGAAAATCCCAACAAAATAATACAACTTGATCAAATCAAACTTTTAACTTATACCCTGGTGATCATTCCAATCATCTTATGACTATCACGATAAATTATCTTACCCCTTGCATGTCAATATCCTTGCTTTGGTAAAGTCAACTCAATCGTTTCCCTCAGATGTATCCTCACTTGGGGAAATCTCATATCCCACTTTATCCCTTGCATTTCAACATTATTACTTGGGGGAAAAATCCCTTCTTATTCTCAGATCAATCTTCAATGTAGACCCAACAAGAGTGTGATGAGGAGTAATTACTCCACTCTTCGGTCTAATCCTATCCCTCGGTATTTTAGCATTATTTCTTAGGGGAATTTAAATTTGTTTACTTATCACTTTGGCACGCATTAGGGGCATTGTTAATTGTCTTCCCTTCAAGTTTTGTTACATTTTTTATATTGTTTCTTTGGAAAAATTACACATATTTCATTATCATCTTGGTCTCTTTATAGCCATGGTGCATATTTTTACAGTGTATATTGGGTTTGTTATACTTGTTATCTTTTCTTTGTTGTGTGTGTGTTTGTTTGCATACATAATGGGTTAAACATCATGATTCCCTCATAAACATGGTGACAAATCTATTGTGCAACAACAAAATAAGGTTACTTTGACTTTCACTCTCTAAATGAAGGCTCATGCTACGAGTAAAAATCCCTCCCTTCCTCCTTTTATTCCTTGCCTTCTTTCTATCAAACAGTTGTCCACTGTTTTGTTGAGTCACTTATCTGCTTGAGGGGGCATCCCCTTATCATCCACACCCATTAGGGCATATAAATGCTTCATCAAATTCCACGTCTTCTGCATACTAATCTATATGCATCTACTATCTTTAAAAATCTATTACTTCGTAATAACACTTTAAAGAGGGGAAAATGCAGACACCCTAAAAATACATAACTATTTCTAGCCTATTTATCCATATCTAATGCATAATATGATGATTCACATTCCTTTATGATTAATTAAATTAATTCTATCATGGGATGGGGATGGGCTAGGCCAATTCACTGCACCCCCCGATTGGCCATAATGTGAACAGGACGTTTGGTGTGATTGGGATAAATGACATCACTTCAATCAAGTTACTGAAACTTGGATGCTCGAGTTCTAGTAGAACCTCTGGAGACACGTCAAGATTCCTTTTGAAAACTAAATTGAATACCTCTCAAGTCCACCAATTCTCATGTCGCCACTATCAAATAAACAAATGCTAATCTCTACACATCTACTACATAATCATGCAATTTTAAGGAAAGAGATTGTTACGCATAACATGGAACTGATAAAGGATAAGAGAAGGTGATTTACTATCTTAGTAGAGCACTGTATTAATCATCTGAGCTAAAGTATTCATAGGTTGAGAAAGTGATGTTTAGCAGTCATCTTTCCACATTTCACAAAATCTATCACTATTTTCTCAATCATACAACCAATACTCATTACAAACTAGGGGTGGATATCCCCTCAAATATCTACTATCTAGACTCATTCATCACAGGATAGAATGCTAATTTGGGTTGTTTTACTTATTAAGTTTGGTATTGAGTTTGCTAGTCAAAAAACACATGCAAAGGACAAATATCGGTATATCAACTAGCTGTGACACCTCTACCAGGATCAATAACCTCTTCATTTCAAATTAATCCAGAATGAAGATAAGGTTTTCATGATACTGTCGATACAACACCAGTCTTGGACTCTATTTTTTCATGGATCTTGTAATAGACAACCATGAATTAGGAGTCGGTATTCTACTCATTCACACCAGATGGCAATGCATAAATCCACAAAATAAACATTCTATTAGCCATTCAACTTGCAATGAATCAAATATTCAGTAGCAAGGTACAAAGCCCTGAATAGATGGATTGAATTTTTTCATATCATGGAATCTCTGAAGCAGTCTGACAATGTTTGACGATTCACTTCTAGTCATGAAATAAGTAATCAATATGAATACCAATTTAAAGATAAAAATCGGCTATTCCTTATAAACTTTTAGGCTGAGACAACCTTAAAGGTTGGGCTTTTAGTTGATCAATTTTCTAACAAATAGAAATCCTCACTTCCAAAATAAATCAACATGATGCAACAACGACTATCAGCTAATCTTATTACAAGGGTTCAAGTCCCATCAAACCTGCAACTATTGACCGTTTCTCAGAGCTTGAACATCTTCTAATTTCATGGCCACTACGACTTTGGCCTGATTCAACTACATGGTTTGTGACCTACATAGTTGGTCCTAGTAAACCTCCTTAGTATCATAGATATTCGATACTTGTACATCGATGACCACACTAACCTTGATAATAGGAACTCCTAGAATTTCTTCAAAGTCTTAAGGCATACATGTGCTTCGTGATTCACTACATCTGTACTCTACAAACACCCTTGTGATCCTGGGTGAGCAATCATTGACGGGAATTTGTAACTTTCTTCATGTATCCCTATAACAATTTTGGCACGAAGTACTCCAACCGGTCAATAAGAGCTACATTATTGATAGTTTTGGTAACACACATATAAGAGACATGTTTTCAGCAAAATCCTTGAAAATATTACGCATAGGTTACTATTATCCTGCTATGGATTATGATGCATCGTAAATTTGTCATTGAAGAATGTATGCACATTGGCAATATCAAACTCTTATGAGACCTCATTCAGGGCATCCTTCATTTCAAGCTCGTTTCAACCAATCACTACACCTTGTCCTTAATCAAATCCTACAATGACTGGGGGATCAGACCTTCCATAGGATTTTTGATCAATCCTACCTCATCTTGATGGCCATAAGTTCATTATCACCGCCACATGATATTTTACCAAATGGGTCAGGATACAATGCCTCTCTACATGTCACTCACAGGTTGCCAAATATAAATCCAAATTCATTATTATCTTTAGAACCAGGCCTCATCCATTTTCGAAATGGTTGGCATTCACTTCCTGCAGATTGTTATATGATATCAATAAGCTTCGTTTAAAAACATGACTAGTTAAATCCTTAGCTAAGCACTTCTCACCATCCATCCACTCATTGGTTTACACCTTATATGGCTATCCAGCATTGTCGATGGCTCAAGCTGAAGCTCCAATAAATATCATTGAAATCCATCCTGGAAAAAAATCATTGCAAAGTAATGGTAGTTGAGACTTTAGTGGATACACAAGGTCTGGGTCCTACCCTCTGGGCCTATCGCACATCCTAGTCGAGTACTCCAATAGGGGCCACTTGGCATTTTCATGTGTATACAACTCTGAAGGCCTTATATTAGCTATTCAAAAATTTCTGCAATTGTACCCCAAGAGTAGTGGGCACATCTTGAAACTTTGTTCCTTCGATGAGAAGGCATTCCCCAATGAGAATTTAGAGACCTAACTAATCTACAATTGCTGATGTAATTTCTTAAAGGTTTTAAGTTGCAGTACAGTGGATGGCAACTTCAAAGCACCTGTTCAGCTGATGTGTGTTAACTGTCAGAATAAAACACGGTTCACGGTCATGTTGTTATGTCTCATGTGCACCTATGCATCTAATATGTTGAGATCTATAACATTTCCAAGAGGAACCTGAAGTATTTTTCTTAAGGAAGGTTTCCTAAATAGCTGCCAACCTAGTATGGCTAAAGTTGGACTCAAAATGGAGCAGCAGATCCAATACCTGAAACATTGTTGTTAAAACAGGGTTGACTAGAAATATTGGCTGGTATTTGAGTTATAGTTATTTTAATTTTAATCATTTCCTTTGGATGTAAGTGTTATTAAGTTATAGTTGAATTGAGTTGTTTAATTCGATCGTAGGGGGTCATGTACATATCATAAGAGCTGGAAGTGTAAAAGGAAGTGACACAGGACTCAATGGGTGACAGAAATAATATCATTTATTCATGATAGAACTAGATTTGATGTTTCCCACATAAGCCTTGGGATGCAACGGGATGGGACTACTTGTTGATATGTGTTTCCAGCTTCTTGTCCAGGTGAGTGTGCGAGTAATCAAGAAACACTGAGACAACGTCGCAGTATACAAGGGCTTAGTACCTTGGAGATGGACGATGGATGATACGGGCGCAAATAAAGATAGATGCATGACAAAAAGAAGCTGGATCTGCAAAACTGAAACCAGATAAGATTACATCACAATATGCGGGGGTTTCCCTGACAATGCCAGTTCTAAGAAGATTTTAACTCCCTTGGAGGATGTCAACCCCCGTGTCAGACAAGATAATAACAGATCATGAATAGTAGTAATGGAATATAAAACAACAAGTAACTAAAATAACGAGGGAACTTAGCTTGTGCTCGTGTTATGGAGATGAATCTAGGCATCAAGATGACATGATAATGAGACACATGGCAGAGGTTTCTTCCTTAAACTGGCTAGAACTTAATATAAGTCCTCCTTTTCTAAGTCTTCTCTAGGCCCTTTTATTGGTCCGAGGTCTTCAATCCTTTCCTTCTCGTTCCTCTCTCTCCTTTTGAAATATGGTAGGAAAACACCCCATATTTATAGCTTAGATGTGAGACTAAACTGCAGGTTAAATGATACCTAGGGGTGAAGTAAAGTAGCCTGAGTTAGGGCTATGATGTGATCAATGTGGGGACCACGATGTTGAATTATTAGGTGTAGTGGGGGGCATGATTTGAATGGGAGGGTGAGATATAGATTCCATTTTGAAAAGAAGAGTGTCGGATGATATGCATTATCGAATTAAATAATTTGTGAGAGATGGGGAATGATGCAAAAAATTGAATTATCAAATGGGTTCATACATGGAGCCCATTGATAATCACTCAAATAATAGTTAGCAAATAGATAGGATTTTATTTAATTTAAGAGAAAGTGAAATGCGAGAATGGAAATTACGTGAATGTGAGATGTACAGAGGGGTAGTTATACCCAAAAAATAGGTGTCTACATTTGCCCCTTTTTGTTGAGTGGTTTGCAATAGCAAGCCACGAGACAAAAACAAAAATGTGTTAGATGAAAGATAGTGTCCCAAAGATGGATGAAGACATGACCAAAAGACCATATGCCCCAGGAAAAAAAATAATTGCAATAACAATAAAAAAAGTATAGCGTGATGACTCCAATATCACATCGGTAGAGGACAATTATGGTCTCAATGGAAACAGATGCCAATGTTATATAGACCAGTGAGTGGGTGAAGACCACTGCAGTATGGATGCAGACCAAGATGACCAATGGGTCATAGGAAAACATCAAAATAAGTGCAACTGAATGTGAAAGATGTGTGCAACCCTTTGTCTATGAGGAAGCGTGCAAAAAAAATCATGCATCCACAAAAGGGGCGTGGATGAAGATAATAATGCCCCAGCACAGGGCACGAGAAAGACAAAAAGTGAGTTATATGCGTTGACAAGTACAAGGATAAAAATGGTGGACCATGATAGGGCACGAAGATGACATAATGGGAGATATGTGTAAATAAAATTCCTTATGGGGAAAAATCATAAATGTGGATAAGATGAGCAGATAGGATAGAAAGGTGAGATAAAATGCCCTAAAAGAGTAATAAATATGATGACAAATCAGGTTTCATAGGAAAGATGGTATAAGTGTTAGCAAATTATAAGGTGAAGAAGACAAAAGAAGTCTTGTTTCTTTGAGAAAGTATGATAGAGATACTTTTGCGACAAAACAAAAGCAGAGTAAATATTCATGGAAGAGAACAAGAGTCAAATAGATGATGTCCATTATGGTATCTTCCAAGACAAAAATGTCAAAAGAAGATGGGAAGAGATTCTTAGAAATGGATGTGATGATGTCCATGCGAGAGGATTGACGAATATAAAAGATGTGACAGGGTCCTCAAAAAGAGAAGAGGTCAATGTGGTAAAGAGAAGAACAAGAATGGTAATGAAAGGGATAGATGGCGATACATAAACGGAGAAACATTGGCATTGACCGTGAATGCCAAATGTGAGGGATGTTGAGAAAGAGAAAAGGGATTAGGTAGAAGAATTGGTTGATTATGAGAAGAGCAAGAAATATTGAATATGAAGGCGATAGGGATATGGAATAGAGGGACGAAGATGGAGGAGTAGAAAAGAAGGAATGAAAGGGGATGTAGAAGATAACAAAGTAGGATTATAGAGAAATGGGGAAAGGAAGAAGGAAAAACAAAGAGAAGACAAGAAAAGAACAGAGTAGAGGATGAAATTATGGAAAAGGGAGAGAGTTATTCAAGATGAAATATGCATGATGAAGATTCGAGTAGAGGAAAACGGAGAGGTAATGGAAAACGAAAGAGATGATAGAGCAAAGAAGATTGAAGGAAACAAATCATAGTGAGGAAATCCAAGGAAAATAATATGGAACTGACTGCATGGAAATGCATGTGGATGATGATATGATAAAGGAAATGGGATAACACTGGAGAGTCAGGTTTTTGACGGGGAAGTAAGGAAGAAGCGCGAAGTAAAATGAGAAAGAAGGACGATGTAGAGGAAGTCAAATAAGAACGAAGATCAAAAAGGAGGAGAAGAAAACGAAGAAAATTAAACTAAAGGAAGTGAACCAAGAATGAAGATATTTGGTAAAGAGTGAGAAGCATAAGGAACATAAAGACAAACTTGAGGGAAGGAATGACATCTATTGGAAAAGAAACAGAGATGCATGAGATGAGTATATGTTGATGACGAGAAAATAGAGAGAAGGTGTACGATGAAGACAATGAGGAACTTGGCAAGGAAGAATGGAAGATGGAGAGGGTGGCGAGGAAAAAGAAAGGATGGGATTCGAGAGGAAATGTCGAGTGAATGGATGTTAGGAGAAATCCACCAATAATGATCAGTAGGAAAAGATGAGACAAAAGATAAGACAAGGCAGAAAGTAAACAAAGAATGGGAGGGGGAACGCCAATGAAGGGACGTTAGGAGAAGTCCTCCGATAATGATCAAAGGACACAAAGGAATTTGAGGCACTACATGCCCAATCAAGAGATAAGGGTTATTGTCAAGTTTGACCAATTACGTACTTTCCTGACTAAAGAATCCTTGTCCAAGAAATTTGGTAGGTTTATAATGTTTATAATGAATTTGAGCTAACATATATTAATCAAAAATTAGTCAAGGGGAAAATCATTGTTGAATGTCTAGCTGACAATCCCTTAGACTCTGGTGAACTGGTTGACCTTGATTTCCTGATGAATGTATCTTCCACATTGATAAACCCACAATTTCATCATTCCAGTGGTATTTGATATATAGTGAATCACATTGTGGACCGAACTTACCTAGAAGGGGCCAACTCACAACAAAGGAAACGACTTCATATTATAACTGCTAAGTGTGACATCATAGAAGAAGTCTTATATCGGAAGGCCTTTGATGGCATATTACTTAGATGTGTAGACGAAGAAGAAGTAGAAAGGATTCTTTTTAAATCCCACAGTGGAGTTTTTGGTGGGCATTCAACTACTCGAAAGATTCATCGAATGGATTATATTTGGCCCACGTTGGAGCATGATGTTGTGGAATATGTGCAAAGGTTTTAAAATGTCAAGAATTATCGCACGCCATGCATATCCCGACTCAAGCTATACAAGCTATACTTACACCTTGGCCATTCTCTGTGTGGGGTTTGGAATTGATAAGAAAATTATCTCCTACCTCCATTGACAGTCATAATGTCATTATTACAGCCACTAAATACTTCGCAAAGTGGGTTGAGGTCATGCCTTTAACCACAGTCCCTAATTCCATCATAGTGAAGTTCATTTTAAATCAAATCAACTGTAGATATGTCATTCCACAAGTAATTATCTCTGCTAATGGATCTTCATTCAAGAATGACGAGATATGTGGATTATGTGTGAAGTTCAAGATATCTCAGCACACTGACTCATTGTACTATCCTTAAGCCAATGGTCAAGTCGAGACTAAAAACAACACATTAAATGTCATTCTCCTCAAAATAGTTACAGAGAATAAAATAGATTGGCATTTAAAATTATTCCCTAGCTTGTGGGAAAACAAGACTTCCATTTGTACACTGACTGGGGAAACGTCATTTTCCCTGGTCTTTGGTACAAAAGTAGTGTTACCTTTAGAAGTGGAATTTCATAGTCTTCATGTGTCTTTACAAGGAATATTGGATGAGGATGAGTATAGAAATGTGCTACTAACATATTTAGAAAACCCGGATGAAAAGAGACTCAGAGTTTAACAACATCATCATTTTTATGCAGACAAATTGTGTCGACAATATAAGAAGAAATTTTGTGAGTGTCTAATCCAGGTAGGTGACCTCGTGTTAAAACTTGACAGTCGTATATAAAAAAATGTTAGTGAAGGTAGGAAGTTTAAACAAAAGTGGTTAGGCCCCTACTAAGTAATTGAATATTTCAAGAACGATGCTTACTATTTGTGTACTTTAGAGGGTGAGAATTTCAGCGAATTCGTCAACTCACTCCACTTGAAGTGTTTCTATATATAAGTATTACATTTCCACACTTTTATTATTACATTTTTACCCTATGTGTTGTTTTTATTATCATTTTGTTTAGATCAGACTATGGGTTTATTTGCTTTTAAACAATTTTTAAACTTCCAAACATCGAAAAATGTATCAATCACAAAATCTCTACAACTCATTCACATTCTACAATTATAAAATTCACATCATCATCTTGAACCATGAGACAAGTTTTAATATTGGTACTATAAGGTCTTGCATGCTTTATCCCTCTTATGATTTCTTCTGATTCAGATGTTTTTCACCTATATAAAAGCATATAATTGTGTCCCACTTTTTTGTAGTTTTTGTACTTTTAGAAAAATATGTCCGACATCCAAAACATGACCAAAAACATATATAATGACCAAACATGTATTTTTTAAGAGTTTAAATATACCAAGGTGTGAGTCATCTATAATTTACCTTATTTTTTAAAAAATTAATAGTATTTTATAATATTCTAAACATTTCACCTGGATCTTATGTTTTCCCATCTCAGGATGAGCCCTTGCATCTTACTGGCTGAGTGGGGCTAAGATTGGGGAGCAGAATGTTCCCTTACAACAAACACAATGCAAGGATAAGGAAAAATAAAACAAAAAAATGCATATATCTTCTTATCGTGAATAACCACATCTTTCGTCCCTCCTAGTCTTTGGTGGTGAGCCCATGCTTCTTATTGGTCACGTGAGGTTGGGAAAGGAGAAGGATGTCCATACTCACCTACATTTTTTCCTCGATGATGATCCCACGCTTCTTACTAGTGATATGGGGAAAGATGTATGGGGTCCATATACATACATACATACATACATTCATGCATGCATGCATATATATATAAGAATCCTTAAAACAATGAGAAAAGTGTTTGAATGTCATATAACTATGTCCCACTTTTTTGCAGTTTTTGTACTATCAGCAAAATATGTCTGACAACCAAAACATGACCAAAAACATATAAAATGACCAAACATCTATTTTTAAGAGTTTAAATATATCAAGGTGGAGGGCATCTAGAATTTACCTAATTTTAAAAAGTTTTAATATTATTTTATAATATTCTAAACATTTCACCCGGATCTTATGTTTGCCCATCTCAAGATGAGCCCTTGCATCTTACTGGTTGCATGGGGCTAAGATTGGGGAGAAGAATGTTCCCTTCCAACAAACACAATGCAAGGATAAGGAAAAATAAAACAAAAAAAATACATATATCTTCTTATCATGAATAACCACATCTTTCATCCCTCCTAGTCTTTGGTGGTGAGCACATGCTTCTTACTAGTGACATGGGGAAAGATGTAGGGGGTCCATATACATACATACATATATACATACATACAAATATATATATAAGAATCCTTAAAGCAATGAGAAAATTGTTTGAATGTGTGAATTTCCTAGGAAAATAATTTGGATGCTTATGTTAGGAAAGACAATAATTCCCTAACTAGATTTTTCCACTCAGTAGGCCATCTATTGATCTAATTCTAGTCAAGGCTTATAAGTGTAAATCATCTTGAATTTGGTAAATTAATCCTGATTGGAGTTAAGTTTTAGGTTCCCCAAAAGGTATTTTATTAAAAATCACATCTCTTGGTCATCACCCTCATTCTATACATTATTCATCTCATATATCTCATGTCCTTTTTGGCTCTTAATGTTGAGCCCTCACATCTTACTAGTTGTGTGGGGCCAAGAATGGAGTGAGAACATCACGATCATTACATCATTTATAACACATTTTGACATTGAAATGGAAGTTTTAAGCATTATCTGAAAAATATTTTTTTGCTAAGTATGATTTGTAACCATGCATGTTTCCATTTCTCACTATATCCTATTTTTTTACCCATATTACATTATCATCCATTGCATGCATTTAAAAATTCACAAAAATATATCTAACATTCTTAACTATCTTAGAGTGCACAAATGAGGTATAGATCCTAGATAAATAAGTGTATAAGAGGAGTTTCGAAGCCAAAGATGATAATTGTGTGTGTGTGTGTATGTGTGTGTGTGTGTGTGTGTCTGTGTGTGTGTGTGTGTGTGTGTGTGTGTGTGTGTGTGTGTGTGTGTGTGTGTGTGTTAATGTTTTAGTATAATTCCATCACATTGAAGGAAAAGTGTGGTCATAAATGCTCAATCATGAGACAAAAACCCAAAAATGATATAAGTACACAAAAATGAAACTGAAGCAATAAAAGTACTTGACCTATCCATCTATGTGAGACTAGTCTGAGAAGTGAAAGGTCGAGGGCTCCTAGTGCGGGTCCTATGATGAGGCCTGTGCTAGGCCCAACATTGAGAGCCTCCATGTGCATTGAATGATGAGTAGAGTTCCCATGAGAGACATTCTATGAGAGGCCGTATAGTGTCAGTCACCTCCACTGTGTGTAGATCATCCTCCTCCTTCGCATCTCTTGGTAGTTCCTTGACCTATTGTGTTAAGCATTTCAATATCTTTGTATCACAAATGAGAAAGCTCTCCTGCCACATGTCAATCTGGTATTAAAACCATCGATGTATGGCAGGTCAACATGTGTTGGGAGTCCTAGGAATCCTGTCAATAGAGTGTCTCAAGATATACTAAAGGTGATGGTAAAGAGATCAATGTTGGTCCATCTATTAAGATCCCACCATCCTGCAGTAGTGGCTATAAAACACATGCCCACAACAGAAAGTTAGTAAAATATTGTGTGTGTGTGTGTGTGTGTGTGTGTGTGTGTGTGTGTGTGTGTGTGTGTGTGTGTGTGTGTGTGTGTGTGTGTGTGTGTTTGTATATATATATGTGTGTATGTATATGTATATAAAATAGTAAATCTTACTAACATATAGTTAAAATATTTCTAATCTAAGAAGTCAGGGGAAAGAAATAAGAAAGACTACTCACTAGGATCTCCCATCGACCCAATCTGGATCCATGGCCACCTCCTCTATCCTATATGGTATACTTCTTTACCTCCTCCTCTAGATTGAATAAACTCCTCCTACTGCTTCCTCCTCATCTCTAGCTGCCTCTGCCTCCTTTCATACTACCCTATTCCAGTCAGGGTTTGACTCCTCCTCTGAGCCAGAAATATGTCTTCCACCTCCTTCTCCTTGGACTCCCCATTGGTGCCTCTCCAATATGTATGACCTAGGATAGTATAGGTCCTTCAGTTTAGATGGCTTATCTGATGAGCACCATCTAGGTGTCCTAATTACAACATCATGAAACTATCTATTATCTATCACTTAGTCGATGCATATGGATATCTCCCATGCCTCCTTAGTGCCTCTGAATATGGTCCCAACTGTAGGAAGGGCATCAATGTAGGGTAACTAAAACTATGCTGAGGAACCCATGCTACTAGATGAATCTCTAACTTGACTACCATGGTCGATTAACTATGTAGTAGTTGTACATGCAACTAGTGGAATCATCTCCTCTACCTCACTACCCTATCATGTCTTGGTATGGATGAGACACCATATAAATAGTAGTGAGAGTACTTGTCTGCCTATGGTGTAGTCTATAATGGGTGTCATATCCACCCATATAAATGGTCTGATGTTGACCATGATTTGTCTATCTCGATGCCCCTCTGATACGGAATCACTCTCTCATAAATCGATGACATGACCAATGTAGGGTGGCTAACAGAGGTATACCCACATCTGACAACTTGATACAAGTTGTGGTATGTAGCCCTCAACATGTCTATCCCCATGCAAATATCCTACCATGTTGCTCAATGCTCTGTACAATAGTTGCCTAGTAGGTTAAGAACTTGTATCCTTCCTTATCCATGATCAAACATGAGGCCAATATGCTAATAATAGGCTTGCACAAAGTGGGAATAGGGTCCTCCTCCATAGCTATTAATCTGACTCCCTACTTGGAACTCATATCAAGTGCCTTTGCATCCCCCAAATAGGTAGCCCATCTACGAGCCTCATCTGACAAGCTGGCACTTTTCAGCACTAACCTCCTCCCTGTAATAAGTACTCCCAATATTTTATAGACATCCTCTAAAGTAATGGTCCACTCCCTATGAACACCAGGGAATCAGAATGTGTTCTGATCCACATCCCATTATGTCAAAAAATCATAGAGAATTCAGCTCGTTGGGGAAACTAGTTTGGTCTGTGTGAACCGCCATATCTTTGCCCTCCCCAACAGGCCTATCTCGACCAGTGTCAATAAAAGGAGCATTGTAGAAAGTCACTCCTGCTCTCAGGCTCTACTCCATCTCATATAAGTCCCCTGCATAAAAAAAATAGAAAATAAGTGTATTAGACATTTGTTGATGCATGTAACAAACTCACCAAACCAAAAACACTAAGCAAAAATAATTAAATTCTCATTTTCTAGCTTTTCCTTTGCAATAGTTGCACAACCATCACTTTTAGCAGGGTGGCAGTTGCACAACTACCCCATTAGACAGAGTGGTAATTGTGCAACCATCATGGCGGTCACACAACCGTCATGATGGTTATGTAACTGCCACTTTGTGTAAAGCGACGATCGCACGACCACCGTGACGCTTATGGCATAAAAATTGGGGTCATGCCCTTCAAAGTAATAACTCTCAAAAATAAAAATAAAAGTGGTCAATTGACCCCAAATAAGTTACAAAATCTATAAGGCAACCCCCCAACAATCGTTTTGAGTATAAATTTATCCAAAATCTCCCCCCTAAAGTTTATTTCAAGGAAAAAATGTAGTTTAGGGAAAAACAAAGAATTGGTTATAACTTACTTGTTCCTGCCCCTTTGCCGCCACCACTAGATTTGTCGCCATCGTGTCTAAATTCTCATCATTTTGACTATATTTGTGAGTAAATGGTCACCGGAAATCCAGAGCTCCAAATTTAGCAAAGGTGTAAGACACAAATGATTTCTAAAAATAGCAAATTTACATATTATATATATATATATATATATATATATATATATATATATATATATATATATATATATCTGTATATAGTATTTTGTTCTTTTAATTTCATTTTGAGTGAATTGGTGCATGGTTGGCACAGACAGGGCAAGTAAATCTCTTACCCCCACACAGATGGTAAGTAATATTTTATTTTCATTTTAAAATATTCATCAAATTTTGTTTTATTACTGCACTTGATTCTCATTCTACTTTTGCAAGTAGCAGGAAGGCTCAACTAGCATCAAACCAACATATGGTTAGACAAGGTAATTTTCTAACCCTCCCATTTGGGAGCACCATTCTCAGAGATCAGATTTTAACCCATTGGTGGCTAAAACACTATTCCGAGGGGGCAATATATACACACCCAAAAATTACATGATGCAACATGTAAAATGTGACACATCTTCGATGATAACAAAAACCCCTTTCAAGGTAAAAATTAGATTTAGATCCCCTTTCTCTCTCCTTCTCACTCCTTTTGTGGATCATCTCAGTCTCCTCCTTCAAACTACAAGCTTTATGTGGATCTTAGACTATTTTTTGGCCCTGTTTTATTTGCATAACCAGTAGCAGCGGTTACATAAATGCCCCTCTAGTAATAGGGGCGGTCCTATCACCTTCGAACACAAAATTAAAACACACATTTTTGAACGAATTTTTGATTTTGACGTGATTTTCTCTCATATTTCTAAGTCAAAATGGTTAATTTTGGGCTTGTTGGATTGTTCTTGAGTTCCTCTTCCTCATTTACTAAATATAGTATGATGATTTGTCCTTCCTAGGTTGAGTCATTGTTTCTTGGTTGAGATGTGTTCTTGAAATCTTCTCCTCCAACAACTTATAAAAATAAGATTTTCATTTGTATCATGGGTTGGGAATTTGATATTCTATTGTGAATTGTTATGTTGTCTGATTTTGGAGAGGGATTACACAGATAGTCAGTTCATCTACTATGTTCCTTCCTTGTTGCTCACATTCCAGTCATCCTCTTTGCACAAAGTCAGCCACATTCAATTTTCTTTGATTTTCTTGTTATCATTCACCATTCTTGCTTCCCTAGATCAATTCGAACTCACACATTGGAAGGGGATTTGAAGTTGTGGAGACACCAGATGCACTACATCTCTGGAAATAGCTACCACAACACAGTAGTAACCGGTTGGAGCTGCATTTCATTTCTTTGAAGTTTTGATATAATTATTACTTGTAGGAAGACAGAAGTTGTGTATTTAAATGTAATTAAAAGGGGAATATTTCATCACTTCTCGTGTATTCCAGTGTTCCTTTTCAAAATACTTCTTCCCTTGATATCCTCTTCCCTGCTTATCCTTATGGATCTGCTCAGGAAATGGGTTGGAGGAAATTGGTATTTTATTTCTTCATTATTATTTTCTTCCATTTGATTTAGAAGAAGTTATGTCGGGGAATGTTATACGACGAAGAATAAAATTGCTTCTTAGAAGTTTTCTTCTTCCTTGGAATTTGAGGTAGAAATTTTAGAAGAAATTATGTTCTTAATAGATAATATACTTTCTTTTAATCTTCTTGTCATTATAGTAGTCACGCAAAAACCCACAACAGAGGAAAAATCACACCCGGTTAATCCCTGTTTAGATTTATTTTAATTCCGCAAGTAATTGTAGATTTATTTTAATAATTGTATATTTTATTTCTTTTAATTTCTTGTGTCTGTAGAGATAGTTCTTTATTTCTTTTAATTATTCCTGAAAACACAAAAATATTAGGAAGTTTGGATTGTTTTAATTGTTTTTTTATTCGAAAATCTTCATCAAAAGCACTTTTAAAAAGGAATTAGAATAGTAGATGTATTTGTTTTATTTAAAAAATAGCGAATGTAGTTTAATTAATTAAAAGGAAATTTTAATTGTCTTTTATTTAAGTTAGACTCCTTTTACATTGTTTATTTAAAGTTAGAAATTTAGAATAGTGTAGAGGATTAAAACAAAAACAACAAATTTAGTTATTAAAGGCTTAAACTACCATTTCATAGTCATTGGCCCCTTTCGACTAGTTTCCCGGCCTCATTTACCTTACTCATGAGTTGGTGTTCTCACATGACCATTCCTAGTCTGGCCCAACCTCGTAGGAGGATATTTGAGCCAATCATCCATCCACTGGGGATAGACCGATATCAAGGAGACATAGATATGGGTTTACGAGCACTAGCATTTATATCTACTCTTTTTCCCACTAAGATAATTAGCCAGCTAGATGCCATTAACGAGCAATTGACCATAGCTCATTAGTTTGGGCCAATCAAGCGAACTAATTCAGACACTCAAACCCTTAATTGTCTTTTCATGTCCTTTGATCTTGTCCTTGCATGACCCTCTCTGAAGAGGAGTATTTGGAGATGAACGGATAGTTTCCACAAGTCCGACAACTGGGTCGAGATGTTTTTCAGTATTACGGACATAGATCGAGAGTTATGCTCGGTAATTATCCTTGACCATAGCATCACGCTTATAGAGGTTAGATGAGCTTTTGCTTCCCTTGACGAATAGGTTCATTACTTACAAGTTGATCGATTGTGTTTATCTCCACCCTTGAAACTCAATTCATTACCATCCCTATCTATTCCATATCTTAAAATACTCAATGATCCAATACCTAAGCATGAAAAATCAGCTCTTTAATCCTCTTCAAATCATGCTTATCATGTTGTTCCTCCTCCTTAATCTTCATATCATCCTCTTGGACTTCTTTTTGGTACTATTGATCTTCCTTCACCTATTATTACTATTACTAATGCTAATTTTCATGCCTCTTTTTCATCGCATAGATTACACATTGATGCTTCTTGTCAGTTGGATTTTATGTAGTTGAATATGCCAAATGGAAGCACATAAAGACCAAAAGCAGTTAGGTAAATTCACCTTTTGATAGGGTGAACTTCCTCTGCTTTTAAGAGGGGAAGATCCCTCGTATGATGGGCTTTATTTTTGTATTTTTGGTGCTTTTAACTAGAAAGCACAAAAGGACAACAAAATTAGGAAAGGAGGAAAGAGGGGGAAAAGAATACAACCATGTAAGTATTTGGAAAGACGGATAAACTTGAGACACAAAATTTTGCAAATCTACCTATCAAAGACTCACAATTCCTTCTTGGTCATACAAGATCGCCATAATTACCAATCCGGAAAGATGAGAAAGAGGCATGCAGATTGCAAGCAAAGAAATGCACAAGGGAAACATCTCTATCTGGCACAAAGGCATACAATTAACGTGAAACCTTGAAAGAAAAAATTCTTTATCTCCTTCAGAATATGTTGACATGGCATAAAGTCCATGCATCCTGATATCCATCACAAAGTTTGATCACCTGAGCATCAATCACACTATGAAGGAACAACAACATTAATAATTCAATCACAAGCATAATGACATATTTTGCAATTGAGAATCATTAACACAACAATAAATAATGCATTGTATTCATGAGGGAAAATGTGTGTACACAAAACTAAAACAACATTATCCAACAGAGGCAGATAAAATAGTTCCCAAAAAAGATTGGTGAGAGGAACCCCTTTACAATTGCAATACAACCTTTTACAGGCATTATGCTCCCAAAAGTAGTTATAAAACTACCAAGCCTATCTCTAACCCATTACCAACCTCAAGTTGACTCAACTTGAGTATTTACAAATAATGATATTTAATTAATTTGATAAACAAATTAATTAAATACATTTAACATTATCATTTACACAAATTTTATAGTTAATTACATTTTAGCATACATTAATTTTTTTAAATTCATTTTTGAGTGTTTCCATCAAATTTCCAATTGATCTCAATATCCATCAAGACAACACCAAAGTATTATGCAGCAGGTTTGCATGAAGTTCTCATTATTATAATATTGCCAGTTGTATCTTGTTACTCATTTACATTATTAACTGGCTAGTTTGAAATTCCAGGCACATTTAGCTCTTTAATAACACAATTCTTGCTACAAAATAACCCCAAAATTCAATTAAATTAAAAAGATGAAACACCATCCCTGCAATTTTATGTTTCATTAAGAAATTCTTGCAAACAAATCACATGCTTTCTATGTTGGTAATTCCTCTTGTGGTTTTATAACATTAAATGGATTCATATTCACCATTTCTGGCTCATAATAAGATCCTTGTGCCTTTCCAAACAAATTACTAATATTTATACCTCATGACTGGGAAATAAGATCAAATGCATTTAAGATTATGTTGCATGCAAATGGATAGTGTAATAACATGGTCAAGAATAACTGGGCCATTTGGTGGGAAGTGAAAAAAAGAAAGCAAATATTGATGATATATCTACAAAGCCACTTATGGTCTAGCCACAACACTTATGATAAACTATACTTTCATAAATTAAGAGCATTCGCAAATTGCAAACTCTGAACCAGGATTCCACACAATATATGCCTATGAATGATCACTTTAGCTAACAACCTTTGCGAATCGGAGATCTTGATCATCCAAGATAACATCGGTGTCTAGAATTTCCAATTCCTTGTACCATGAGGTGAAACTGATGTATTGCTTTCTTATGTTTTCAAAAAAGCCAATCTCTTATGCATATTGATCAAGCCAATAGATTTACTTCTCCCTTTTTCCCTACAATGTTATATTAGGTGGATTAGTGATACCATTAGGAGTAGAAGTAGATGAGAACCAAATATCTCTAGACATTTGCTTTGTTATGCAAGTCCCACACTTGTGAAACAATATTATGTTGTGTTGAGAGTGAATTCATGTTCATAATAGGACACTTTCAACCTCTAGCAAGACCATAAATTGATATAATTGTCTCAACAACCCAAAGATGGTGATATTGTGGGCTAGTTCGTTCTTCAATAAGGTTGTACCTTCTCCTACTAATTTGAGTTATCATCTCCCCTAACATTTTTATCCTAGTATCTTCAAATATCTCCAGCAATGAGCATACTTTTAGTGACTTTGTATAGTTAACTCAAAATTCCTTGTTGTTAGGGCATTCAAGGATGAAATGATTCTCTATTTCAATTGATCCTTTGGTGCACAAAAACATATATCATCTCCTCTCATTCTTCCTTAGGGGTCACCCATCTGCTTGTCTTGCATATGAGTTTGTGGGAATTAGATCTTAATTGAGTTATGAGAATCATCTATATCCATTTGATTTTAGCACCTATGTATGCCTTTTTGCATTTCTATTAAGTTGTGTTAAACTCTATTAGATATTGTTGTCCTTTCCTCCTTGCTTGCTTTCTCGACATGCCAATTCTAAACCTTTCATTTAAGTACTTTTTAATACTTTGTTATGGTTTGGGAATTCATTAAAACTAATATCCCACCCACTCATCCACTTCTGGTTTTTCCTCATCCATGTGCTCTTTCTCATGTGTATATCTTCTTCCCTTACGTACCTAGGCCACATGTTAGTTTTTATGTTTTATGTTGTTTCAAGTACTATAAGGACCTATCCATAGTAAGCGTCTCTAAAGGGAAAGTGTTTGCTTCTACATGAAGACTTTCTTATGGAACAAAAGCCTTGATTTTGAAGTTGTTTGTAATTATGCAATTTTTTATCCTTTTTATTCTTCTCCATTCCAAAACCATTATGTTTCTAGCCCATTGTTCACCTCATATAACACCACTAGGATTACAAGTGACCAAAATAGGACATTGGTATTCTTCCCATCCCATAACTCTACATTTATGCATATATTTTGTAGTGCATAAAGAGATCTCCATTCACCACGTATTATTTTCATTTTACATGAATTTAAATTTTTGCGGAGTTCTATACCAATATCCTTAAAGTGACATCAATCCTCGAATTGGAAGTTAAAATAGTTTTTATGTTTTAGGAGAGAAGGTCGTTATCTTGGTTTTGCCAATGTTAACCTACATCCCCACCTCTTTATGAAAATTGTAAAAGAGTTATAGGGCTTGTAAGTGCTTTCTCAAATCTTGGATTATTTCTACCATTGAAATTAGATCATTTAGTGTATGATAAGAGTTTTGCCACATATTTGGCGAAGTGAACCCTTCCACCTCCATTTTTTTCAATACATTATTCTACCTTGTCAATATATAACCCAAACAAAATGGGGGAGAGATGGCAATCTTTCTTGATGTCTATTTCACTCGTGAAGCACTCAGTCAACCCTACTCATGTTTAAATCTTGTCCTTGACTTGCTCATTTTATTTTGCAACTATTTCCCTATAGTGAGTTGAGATATTTAGTTCCTCCATTCTCCTCTATAGTTTTCTCCTCAGAACAGTGTCAATGGGCTTCTTAAAATCTATGAAACAACACTAGATTTCATCTTTCTTATCCCAAACCTTCTCAACTTAGTGTCTTAGTGTGACACCATAATCTATTAATGATTGTTTTTCTCTAAAACAACTTGTCCCTTTGTCCTCTTACATTTTTCCTCATCCCAATTGTTAATCATGCATTCTATCATGCTCCCAAAAAGCTTTGTGAAGAAGGGTTCGACCATTGTGGTTTGATAGTTTGAGGGATTATTAACATCTCTCCTCTTAAACTAAGGTATGGTTGGGCTAATTGTTCACTATGTCAAAAATCCATTTTGAATGACCTCATTGAATGTGTCTCTAGTATAAGTCACTCAAATTTTTACACCACACTTTAGATGTTTTGCTTGCAAGTTGCCTATGTCCCTAGCCTTGAATTTTTACACCAAACTTTAGATGTTTTGCTTGCTAATTGTTACGTCATTTTATATGGTTAAAATCCATATGTATTATTTATTTATATCTTGTTTTTTATGACGATATTTCTCCCCCAAGGTTCTTTTATTATTACCAGTATTCCCCCATGCCCCTTGCTATTTTTTGTTATCTTATTCCATACCACGACTTTATTATATCCTTCGAATTTTGGAGTGTTTCATCCATCATGTTCATGTGTTTCCGTAAGAATGATTATATGTTTATAATTAACTATGGACCGTAACCCAAGTCCTCTTCTTTAAGGGTATGCTCTACAATTCCTACTTAATAATGTGAGATGCTCCTAAGTAGTCCTTATTACCTATTTGTTTCTAGTATGTCAACTATATATATAGCCTTGCACTTTGTTGAGATATGTCCATTTTCCTATATAAGGATTTCCCATTGTTTAGGTAATGCCCATTTTCCTTCCTTCATTGTTAGATTTTTCAAAAATAAATAAGACATGTTTGACAATTGGAAATAAACCTTGGGATGGAGGGACTTGAACCCTCACAGTTTGAAACTCTATCCCAATTAAATATACCACAAATTGTTATTTTTCGGTAAATCAATTCAAAATCAAATTTGGTGATGTGGTGAGGTCATATGCAACACAATGATATTTTTTTAAGTTCCAATAAGGCACACACGTGGCCTAATGCTCCTCTCAAGTTAGGCTGCACAACTACTATTGTATTTCCCATAATGCCTCTATAAACATAATCTCTTATAAGGAGAGCTAGAAGAGATTTGATTTTAAAGTGTTTTGCGGTTAACTTTTACCTTGCCTCAGCATCTGTTGAACCACAACCCTCATGTTCAACGCATGTTACACTAGCAATTACACTCGAGCAATGCAATACATACACCAATATGGAGGACCAAATGAGAAACAATGTAGGAAGAAGCGAGGCAGTGAAAAGGGGGATGGATGAAGGAGAATTACAAAGGAGGGGGAAATGTTGGACGGAAAGTAGACAATCCTCTTCTTTCTTTTAGTAAGTCACATGTGGACCACTTGTCATTTGCACAAACTTGTGGAAGGAGAAAGGGAGCATGATGTGCGATACCTTTAGGAAATGTACTACAAAGATAGCTCTAAAAGTAATCTCTTGTTTAATACTCCCAATGTTTAAGCCAACTTTTTTTTATGATAGTGATGTTATCGCCAAGTTTCAAACACGTGATCCGGCATTCCCCTTATTATTTTCTCTTTTTTGGGATAAAACTCACAACAGTGTTCACCTTGCTCCCGACTTGTATATGTCGTTCTTCCTTCCAATAATAAATGACAAAATGGATTCATTATTATTGTGGCTATTCATGATAACAATCTTCCTGCGAATATGCGGCTTGAAATTGTATGGAGTTGTTTATGATATGGGACTTATTGTATGAAGCTAGCATTCCAATATGGGACCTCAAATTGTATGACATTTTTTTAGACTAATACCACCTGCCTATAATTTCGACAACAAGAATGTTTTGTCAACGTCTTTGCTTATGTGAGAAAACAACAGGGACTGGGACTCACCTTCGGCCTCACATAATTGTGTTGAATTTGGCACAGAAACAAACTGAAACTTATCAGGTCATTCATTATATATCGGAAATAAATTTATCAACGAAAGGCTTGAGAATTTGCGTCTTGGATTATCTTTCTAATGAATCCTCACGTGTGGCATGAGGCACACACAATGCAAGTGGATTAAAATGGGATCCAACAGGGGAAACTAAAGAAAAATGTCAATGCACCGTTTGTTGAATATTAAATCAGTGTTAACAAAAATGTCACTTTTTAATGGTTTTGTTTGTTTTTGGGATTACTACAATTACATTATTGTGTGTTTTCATGATATAAGCATTGAACAACAATAAAAATATGTTAACACAATGAAAATAGAAAATACTTCAAGACATAAAAGAATGGTATATCAAGATTAAGTTTCGACACATTGCAAGGTCACAACAAATTTGATAACTTTAAATATTATTTATAAAATATAGGAGGGATACATCAAATCATTGGGGACATCAACTCCTGGCACACTACCAATCAAAAAAATTGCTCTAGCCATTGCACAAGCAAAAATACCATAGCAATATTTTCAAAATTGAAATTCCAATAGTGCTCGAAGGTTTAGAAGGAAAAAACATGTGTACACATTAATTGCCCTATAAGCATTAAATAGATATATATTCTTACCTAGTACTAACAAAAACACAAAACAATGGATAGCGGTGAGTGGCACCCTTACGAGGAGAATAACATGAAGCAGAGATGTCGTCTCACAAAATAGCTTGAAAGCCTCACATCATTACCCTCAATGTCCACATTCTCCCTTGCTGCTCAAAATTGTTCAATGAAATCCCAAATTTGTGGGTCGTGTGTAATTGACCACATGTTGACCATGGCAGTGGTACGTGACAAGACACAAACATTCCATGAGCCACGTACTTGTGTCATGGGGAAAGAGGGTGCATTCACAAAGTCTCCTTAACCACTGACTACAGATAGGGAAGCTTGCACACATGTTTGAAACCCTCAAGCTTCTGCCTTGCCCACAATGCCCTCCAACATGTCCTACACCTTCCTCTGCATGGCCCACTCTTCCAACAACATTGTTCTCTGTGCAAAACGTCGTAGCCCATTGTGCATAATGAAAGGATATGATTCATTTGATCAATGAACTATTCTACAAATGCAATCGTGACCGTTGATCTTCCTTGACAGCACCCTTCACTTCTTATAGGGAATGCTTATCAACATAAATAGGAATATTTTTTAAATCCTTTTCGGAATAAAATTATTAAAAACCGAATTCTTGTTGTAAATTCATGTCATTAAGAAACTAAATGCTATAATTATGCCTTCGATACTAATAAAGAGCAATTTTAAGTAAATTAAAATGTTAGCTTTATCTCTATTGTTAACTGGAAAGCACAAGCTTCAATTAAGGTTGAGACATATTTCAAAATACATCATACATATAGGTCCTTGTTGAAAGAAACTTTATTGATAATATAATCGAAGCTGTTTAATTATTCTTACCCAAGCTAATCAGAACATATATACTAATCTCAAAAGGAAAATATAAAAACATCTAAGAAAATAGTTTGGGCACTACAAAGATATTAAAAAATATACCTATTCTTCGGTTCACAAGATGAATTTGAAATACCATATTCTGTCTTCAGAACCTGAGCCCAACAGCAGCCTGGAACACGTCACATGGCCTTGTACTGTTACTCAAACTGGAGAATACTATTTGGTGATATGATTCACCCAAGAAGATGAACTTAAACCTAATCCAATTGGGAAGTTCAACACCACTATAAAAGGCAATTCATGGTCAATTGATGAATGCACTTGCCAATTGCAGTGTGCTGTAATCTGGAAAAAGAATGGGCATGTAACCCTTGTCTGCCACAGAAATACTCTTGGGATTGGGTGGACTGCAGTCAAGACTCTTCGCCAAGGATTATTGCAGTGCAAGTCTTCTAAGGAAACATATTTTCATATTTTATTGTGATAATTGTGATTGATAATCATAGTCAATGATCTGAGAAGTTGTTACAGGACAGCTATTGTTGGGTTCATTGAAATCGATCCACCGGTTAGAACTGGGGGCATGCAGGGTGAAAGATTGGGCTTTGACACCCACCGGGCAATCTTAGCACCTTCCTCATTTTGCAAGATTTTGGAAAATTGATAAATATAAAGAATTTTATTCTACAGAAAAAAAAAGTGCATTCTCCTGATGGCATTCTTAGACTTGCGGTCGGGACATTCTTCAAGCTGGTAGTGTGACTTATGCACATTCATGGATTCTGGTAAATTGTTCAAACTGGTAGACCATCTACTGTTTCTAATGGCATTATTAGACTTGTCTTGGGAAGTGTGACTTTTTCTAATCAGTTGAGGATGGTTGGGGTTGGATTCTACTCTTTAAGGTAGCTATTTTGTCATATAAGATTTGTGTGCATAATATTTGTGTTAAATATTGCAGTATCTAAGGCAATGAAATGCTTTGCCAAACCAGGGGTTGCAAGGACACTCCAAAAAGATAGGGCTGTAAAGCACTACTTGTTTGTTAGTAGTGGCAGGTGTTGCAACACTTTGAAATATTACTGCAATATCTGTGTTCATAAACTTAAATCAAGCAGAAAAGGCCTTAAAGGTAAGTCATCTTCCCCTTGTTTTCTATTTCCCTTTGGATCTTCCTTTTTAATAAAAAGAAACAGAAACTTACGTACTTCGTTAGAGCCAAAATACAGGGAAAACAGTGCAATTCATTTACAGCTTGTCAAACTGGATGGATGCCAATCATTTAGTTAATTAGAGGTAAGAGTTATGATGGGGTGGCTTTCAGAGGAAGATTGGAAAAGGTAGATATGGACCTGTTTTTCACAGTTGTTTTCAGTACAAGGAAGTGACCGTCAAAAATCTTGTCCGATAAATCACATCAGAATGTGGCTGAGTTTTCTACAGAGGTATAACCAAGGATTCATTAATACCCACTTTGCAATACAAATTATAAACAATTACCCACTCTAATCCAGAACATCTCTTACAAAAATTATGCAGAGCGAAAATTTAAAATCTTTAATGTATTTGAAAGAGCTTTTGATCATAGTCAAAATTGAAACCAACTTTTACTGCAGCGGGATATGCTCTCCAACTTCTATTTGCTTCATATTACTTAGTTAAATCAATAGTTTTTGAATATTTATCATGTCTTTTACATGCCATGAAGGCAATAAACCCCTGCTATTACTCAGACAAGGCATAAGAAAAACCAGAGTGCACAAGGAAAAAGGCAAAAGGCAGAGTGCACAAGGAAAAAAGCCGTTTCAAGAAATGGCTACTTGGGGGTAAAAAAGGGTCATGTAAATGAACCTGGGTATATAAAGATAAATCCTATAAAATAAATACAAAAATTAGAGATAACATTTACTTGATCCGCTTGAACACAAAATCAATTTTGAACTTTAATTTCTGGTCCTCCTTCATGAATTGATGATAACCCTTCTTAGTAAAGAATACTGAAAAGATTGGATGTCTACTTTAGTCCATTGTCATAATGAAACCAGTTTCATGCCCCTAGAATTGGAATTGGCTTTGGCTGTCTATTTGTCATCTTTTGCCAAGTCTTAGGATGCATTACAGAGTCTCAGAGCATATTACTGATCTGAGTCAAGTCGGCAAGTTTTGGCAATTTGGGTGAGTCTAATTATGAATGACACGAACCTAAACAACATTGTATACTTTAGTCAAGAAAAAACATTAGCACATTTGTCTAAGTAAAGCATTCATTTACACACCTTGATTAAATTCAGTGATCTTGAGTAAATTACTAAATCGTACAACATTTCTGCATGGGAAGTCCACAAGCCATGTGCTTGATAGAAAACATGGAAAAAGAAAAATACTATATGAAATCAATATATAGATCAAGAGATATAATCTGTTCTCTAATGTAAACACTAATAATAATGAGGTTTGCATTTAGTCGTGGTGGCCATGGGTAAGGCCAGTTGAGGTCATCTCATGCATATAGCAACTATGATGGCATAAACTGGCACACTAATGCGTATCAGGTATACAAGCAACCCTATAAGAATATCTTGCTTCAGATCAACATAATATGCCAATGACCCACAAATAATGAACTATCCTTACTTTCAGTAAATTTTCTCCAATGATAATACTTTGGCATGGACTACATAATTTCAATACCTCTAGAACACAAGGATAAGACTTAGACCAGATTGCCCTATGACACTTCTATGATGTCAAAGCAACACCAATCATCTCCTGATGGTTTGCCATGTAGCAAAATTGAAACTTATTACAAAAAGTCTGGGAGGAGAAAGATCAAAAACAACGAACTCCATTTGTTCCAAATACTCTTGTTCAATCCGATTGTTTTCTTTTATATTCAAAATGGTAAGTCAGAACCAGAACCATCAAATTCGGAAGCAAACCCACTCTGACACAAAAAGCATTATGATTATTACAGCAAACCATATGTGAAGCAATAGAATGGAAAGAATTTAAACAACTCCAACCTTGAAGCTATTACAAAAGTAAGCTTTCCTTGAGAGAAGAAAAGGTACTAGCTAACGCTATTTATTAGAAGCAATAACAGTCCCATTATAGAAAAAAGTTTGGCTTCAGCAGTTTACCCAACATTGCGACTCTCCTTGTGATATATCTGGATCAAGACACAAATTTATTTTCAACTTATCAGCCTTCGGACTAGCTTCTCTCATGCATTGTGTAATCTTCATAATCCTTCTAGACATTCTCAAAATCTTAGAATTAACACCAACAAACAACATAGAAGGTGTCAAGCCACCAGTAAACCTTGATCAAGAAATAGTTTGTGTCATTCATCCAAACTTGCCTCACTGCCTCAGAAAGTCCTTCGGAAAAGAGGTGTGAATCTAAGACGGGACAGTTTCACTAACAGTATGTAATCTTTATACAGCCATGTGATGGCAGCAAATATGTTAGGACAGTTAGTAGTCTATTATGCATTCAATTGCCCACAGTTTCAATACCTTCAAAAACCATACACAATATATGGAATGCCCACAAGCATTCATTATGATGAAGTATGAAGTTTGTCGACTGCTTTTGTGCTTCTTCGCCCTGTCCCTATCCCTTCTCCTTCACCTCAGCTACTTTGAAAAACCTTGGTGCCAATTCCACCAACCATTTTGGATCTACAACAGTAACCTCCCGCATGTACTCTTTTGTAGTCATTACTAGTTCATGGTAAATAACGGAATCAGGCTGCTGTTGGAATAATGCACTACTAGGATGAATATAGACTGGCTGATTCTCAACTAGTGTTCTATATCCTTCCTGAGGATCCTTCCTAGCTGCATGGAAGAAAAACCCTGCACCAATTGCCTTCCTAATCTTAGTAAAGTTCCTTCCAGCACTCACAACATCCAACTTATACCTGCAAAATCACACATGTATGTAAGAATCCTAACAACCATCAAATTTGATATATCAGAAAATTACATAGAGATTGTGTGTGCAGAAATGGAAAACACGATGCTCTTCAGTTTGTGAATCTGCCTTTGTCAAATGTCCTTGTAGAGAACAATTACAAGTAATCATGATTTATCAACAGGTCATAATCAGGAAATAAATGCAGTAAGCACATGCAAAACTATAGAAAAGTCCACAGTATACTGCAATGTATATTAACAAAACTCCAAAGTTGTCGACTCAAAAAATTAAAAAAAGACAACACCAAGGAGTAATATGTTACAATTCAATAGAAATTAAATAAACAATATTTCAAATATATATCAAGCACACCTGTCCATAATGGTCAACAACTGCTTTCTCACATCCTGTGCCCTCCTCAAAGAACGAGATTGAACAAAATTCTCAAAACACCAGGGACCTGAGAAGTTCTTAGCCTTCCAGGCTTCATACACTGCCAACAAAGTTAAATGGTCTCCTTCTGGCTGGAAAAACTTTGCCCTTTTCTGATCAGCCTGAGCCTGCTTCTCTCGTGGCCTATAGAAAATGTTTTGTGTCTGAAGCATAGCAATTATGGTTAAGATCTCATCACTGCAGCCCAGATCCACACTGGCAAGAAGCATTTTTGACGAAGGAGGTTCTAACGGAAATTCTGCCATCTTCCTACCAAGCTTTGTTAGAAGACCCTCCTCATCCAAAGCCCCTAAGCTGTACAATTGTTCCATTGCAGATATGAGAGCTTGAGGAGGAGGGGGGTCCATAAAATCAAAAGAGAGCAGGTCATTGATTCCCATGGCTTTCATAGTAAGCGTTGTCAATCCAAGGTTTATCCTCTGTATTTCTGGAACAGTTGTAGGTAACATCTCATTGCGATATGCACTTTCTGTATATAAGCGATAACACTTTCCAGGACCTGTACGACCAGCACGTCCAGCACGTTGCTTGGCTGATGCTTGAGAAATTGGGGTGATAACCAGAGAGTCCAGTCCAAGTTTAGGGTTGTATACATTTTGCTTAGCAAAGCCAGGATCCACAACATAATAGATTCCATCAATGGTAAGCGAAGCTTCTGCAATATTGGTAGCAACAACCACTTTCCTTTTACCCGGGGGAGCAGGATCAAAAATTCTTGACTGCATCTCACTAGGCAGAGCACTGTATACTGGCAGTATGATTAGTTCAGGAACATTCTTCCCCAGTCCTTTTATTCGCTCATACAGAATCTGACATGCCGTATCGATTTCCTCTTGTCCTGTTAAGAAGAGAAGAATATCACCTTCGGGTTCTGTCAAATGAATTTGCATAACTGTGATCAATGCAGCATCTAGATAGTCACTTTCTGGTTGTTTGGTATATAGTATCTCTACAGGAAATGTCCTTCCCGGGATGGTGAAAATATTGCAATTAAAAAAGTACCCTGAGAATTTCTCGGCATCTAAAGTTGCAGAGGTTACAATGAGCCGGAGATCAGGTCTGCGTCTGATCAGCTGCTTCAGCAACCCAAACAAGACATCAGTATGAATTGTTCTCTCATGAGCCTCATCTAGCATCACTACTGAATACTGAGATAGTTCTTCATCAAGTAAAATCTCTCTAAGAAGCATACCATCAGTCATGTATTTGATCACGGTTTCTGGCCCAGTGCAATCCTCAAAGCGGATGGCATATCCAACCTCCTCTCCCAACCGACATCCAAATTCCTCTGCTACTCTTTTTGCCACGGACATGGCTGCCACTCGGCGCGGTTGTGTACAGCCAATTTTACCTCTGGTTGTGTAGCCCGCCTCTGCCAAATATTGTGTTACCTGAGTTGTTTTCCCAGAGCCAGTCTCTCCAATCACAACCAGAACTTGGTTATCATTTACTGCCTGGATTAATTCCTTCTTTAACTTATAAATAGGAAGACTCTGTCGTTGTTCCTGAATTGATAGCTTTGAGCGCTGTCCAAAAGTGGGCGCTTTTCCTAATGCATCTTTCTTCCACTCGGGCATGTCATATGCAGAAAGGCCCACACCTCTCAACTCCTGTGCAAGATGTCTTTCACCCGTTTCTGGCATTGGGTCTTCCCATGGTCGATTCAAATCTTTTGGAATAGAATCCAACATGGTCCTCTGCTGCTGTTCTCGAAGTTCCCTTCTTTCCTTTGCAAGGGCTGACTGCGTCATGGCTGCTCTCTGCAATGACCCATCCGGATTCTTAACAATTTTCACTGGTGAGACATCAATAGAGTACCGTGTCTGCCCTTGTAAAAATGCAGGCTCGTCTTCGTTCATTTCAATCTCAATATCTTCCTCAGTGCCCTCATCCTGATAAAGAATGCCATCACCGTCATCATCGTACATGGGATGATCCTTTGCATCCAACACTCCAGCTGCAATCAACTGTTTTGCTTCCCACATTTCTGGTGAGCTCATTCTCTTCAGGGGTCTCCTGGAAAGCATGTTTTCGTCCTCTTCAACAATTGTTATACCTGAAAGCCCAGTCCTCTTCATGGGAGGCCGATTTGAACTAAGAGGATTTGCTCTGAAGGCATCATCCTCAGAGGGTTTCTTCATAGGCAAAAGATCCTGACCGGTCTTCTGATCCACATCCCTCATGGAAAGACTCAATTTCTGCCCCGATATGGACACCACCTTCACCCAAACCTCCTGATCTCTCTTCACAGCTTCCTTGGCATTCACCACCCTGCGGTTCGCAATCTGCCAAACATGAACCAAACCCTCTTTCCCCCTAAAGTCGTTCAACTGGACAAAGCACCCTGTATCCATCACTCTTGAAACCCTTCCCAGGTACACCCCAAACAATTCAGCGTTGTGGCTCTTGCGGCCGAGATCAATAATAAACTCTGCCAAAACATTATCTGCGAAACCCACATGGGATTCCAGCTCTGTACACACCTTAGAAACCAGAGATAAATACTCCAGTTTCTTCATTAACCCATCTTCAATCACCATTCGTATAAAAGCTTAATTGCAATAAACAAGGAAGGTACAGTGTTTTACCTGGCCATTACAAAGAAATCGATAAATACTCCCAAATGAAACTCGGGCCCTCTGCTCGCACAATGAAAAATAAATTCTTTTGACAAACGAAGAACTTGCTCTTGAAAAACCAGGTGAAGGTGGAATCAAAACGCTCCATGTTAGCTCCTTCTGTCATTCTAACAACCAGTGTCTATAAAAATATTTATCTCGTCTATCTGCTTCCTTGTTCTCTCCCCGAGGGAAGTTATAATGGCGAAGGCATGTAATTATATATAGCATCCATTTCGATGCAATAATTGTTTTTTTAAATTGAAAATGGTTTTATTAATTCGCCGTTTGAAGTAAAGTGTCAAAATCAGACAATGTTTTCTTTTTCCAGTAATATTATTCTCTCCTATGCCAAAATAAATATATAATATTTAGATTTTATCTGGCGTGCAATTACTAATAATACAAAAATACACTAGTCAAAATGTTAAACAAGAAGAGACAAAGGACCCCAACAAAAAATAGGTCAAGAATATAAGCATCATACAAAAGAGCTCTCTTAAAAGGAGGGAGAACATAAAACTAAGAATCTTGATTATTGTCTTAGAGCATTATTTGACAATAAAATTTGAAGGTGTTCTTTTATCTTTTTGAGTGTGACTCATGCCTCCGAACTTTTAATGTTGAATTAGTATATCTGCGAATATAAGGAGGACAAAATTTGAGTTTGTTGGATAGCTAAAACAACACCATTCTCGACATATAGTTATCAGTAGCGATTTCTTTAAATATAAAAGAGGATAATCAGCTGACAAGTGTTTCAGATGACAACGAGGGTGGAGGGGGAGAAAATACCTACCAAGGCTTTTAATCAAAAATTTTGGGAAAGAGTTTTAGAAGAGAGAAGCAAATGGAAGACCAACGCTAAGAGGAGGATGGGCAATACCAAAAAAGATGAGGAATAGTTTTAAGAGCAGAACAAAAGGTGCATTTACATGTAGCAAGACCAAGTTTTGATAAAGGCCAACCGGAAGTTTCATATACAGGATACGCCATCTCAATAGTTGGCATTTGCCTCCATAGGATATTGCAACATTGCATAAGTCATTCGCTACCATTGATAATCAGAGAAGGACATAGACCACTTGGTATTAATAGAATCTTCAAGTGGGAGCAAGTATTGAATAAGTTGATACAAAAACTTTGGTGTCGTTGTGTTTATGGTTGTTTGGTTTGGCCCATGCCAATATTTCCAAGGGGTTTAAGGGTTGTCATTGATTTTAAGGAGAACCTTAGGCGGAGTCAAGTATAAAATTGAAGTATATACATGTTTAAGTTTGGTGGGCAAATTAAACACGTGGCACAACATGTTCCAAGAGAGTCAATTACAAGTATATTTATCCCATATGTCCTCAACTATATTAATGCCTTTTTGTAAAGGATTTTACTCTAAATTCAGGTTAGACAGTAAGGGAAGGTCATTAGATCGAATTATCTGGTTCCACCAAATATTGGAAGTGGAAATGCTCAATCCATGTCAAGGAGATTGATGGCACCATTGGAGAAAAGGGGTCATTTCTTGCCAAGTTGTCCAATTACGCCTAAGAGGAAGGGAAACAAAAAATCAAAAAAAAGTACATTGACGCTTTTATCTTCCCATGAAGTGGAATTCCAAGAAACTTTATATAAAGCTCATTAGATTCGTTCCATGACAAGGATCTTCCAAGGCTCTATACCTTGAGTGGCTCTTGCAACCCATTTCATAGTAAGGCGTTTTTCTTATTATATTCGGTCAATAATTTCAAGCACAAGAGTAGATCGTTTAGGTTGGGTGTGAAGTTCCCAAGAGATTGATGACATCCCTTTCTTACCAAAATTGTTGTTCCAAAGAAAGCTTTGGACCAATTTTGTGATCTTTCCATATGTTGATTTTGAAGGGAGCCAGTAAGAAGAGTAGTATGCATGACTGGATTAAAAAAATGTGATTGATGACAAGTAGCTTAATAGTCAGGGAGAGGAATTTACAAGACCAATTTTCTACCCTCTTCTTAACTTTATTGAGCACCCGATCCCACATGTCCCGAGGAGAAAGGTGAATACCCAAGTATCAAGCAATCTTCCCTTGAGGTATGATGTTCCAAGTTGGATGGATCCATGTCAGAGTTGGATCACTTTTAATGAAGATGACTTATGTTTTATGGTTGCATAACTTGGGACCAGACATGTCATAGTAAATATCAAGAATTGATTACGCATTATCAATATCATATTCAAATTTTTGTAAAAAGAGGAGAGAGTCATCAAAAAGGTGATAATTAAGAGCATAAGAATCTTGTGGAAGAGTAGTGCATTTAAGATCTCCTTGATGATAAACTCATATGAGCATATACCAAGGGCATCAACAACCACAACATACAAGAAGGGAGTGAGTTGACAACCCTGCTGAATGGATCGCCAAAGGTCAAAGGATGTTGTGAGGCTTCCATTAACCATGACCTGAGCTTGTGCTTTCTATAGCGAGGTCCAAGTTCCAGCTACTCAAGCTTTTTAAGGATAAACCACCATCAGCTTTGATCATATGCTTTGTCAAAATTAATTATAACCAATATCGCATCTTGATTAGAATCTTCAGCCCATTGGGAAATTTTTGAAGCATAAAGAAGGTTATCCAAAATATATTTTCCTTTTAAGAACCTAGTTTACTCTTGACAAATAATATTTTGGGATTTCAGTTTAAACTCATAGTAATAGCCTTTATAATGATTTTGTAGGAAACATTGAGAAGAGTCATGGGGCGCCAGCCACATATCCTATTCATATTTTCAGCTTTAGGGATAAGTTTGATCAAGCCATGATTAATGATAGCCCCCAAGGATCCATTGTCCTTCGCCTCTTTTTACACATTAAACAAGTCCATCTTGAGGGTGGGCCATAGAGCTTGAAAGAATTCAACTGAGAAAGCATTCAAGTCATGGGCCTTCTCAGTCTTAATTTCCCAAAGCACTATTTCAAGATCAGTTACAGTTAGATATCGCTCAAGAAGATGACCGGTAACATAATCCACTTTGCATGGAAAACATTCACACATCCATTTTTCCAAAAAATATCCATACTCGTCAAGGTAGTGATCTTCTTGAAAAAACATACTATAATGTTGAAAAAATACTCCCTTACTATCATCAAGTGAGTGGGGATTCATTTCATCCTTAGTAATGATGCATGATTGTTTATACCCTAATTAGATTTAACATGAAACCTAATTGATTTTAGTGAATTAGTGCACTAAAGGATGTAAGGGTTAACAACTTGTGATTATTTTGATTAATTAACTTCCAACATTAATGACCACAATAAGAATAATGTTTTTATACTTGTAATTGATATGTTAAATAAGATATGAACTTGGAAATACGAAGGAATGAGTACACTTTGTTGATTACAAATGATTTTGGAAACTTTTGGGAGGATGCACTACTGGAACATGAAGATATAAACTTGATGATGCTTTGTTTCTGGGACTGTAATTGAAAACTGATTGGGGCAAGACTGTACAAATCTTCCAAGGCCATACCGTATAGTCTTGACCCTCTTGTACAGTATTAGACCTGTTTGGTTCTAGGTTCTATAACTTTTGAACACTATTGGTTGCCTAAAACTATATGTCGTAAAACCCTACTTTGTCATCATGTTACAAATCTCTCTAAATACTCTAATCATCATCTCAAACCATAACCGTGAATGGGAAGTCCTGTAAAATAAACATTAGTCAGGATATGGGCACCCTCGTGCACCATTGACATTGTCACTACTCCAAAGAGGCTTCAAACCACACATCACATAAGAAACAAGCCATGAGTAAGGGTTCTCCTGTAACATTTTTTATATTTTTAAAAAATATTCTTTTTCTAGAGGATTTATTTTTTTTATTGGTGGAAAATGTTCACATTTACTATCCTAATTATTTTAGACAAAAATGCACGATAAAATAATCTAAAATACTATTATAACCAATTTAACTTTAGTTATTTAAATATGAGAGATTAAATAGTGGCTAATTTATTATACTTTCTCTACCTAACATGGGATATCTAAACGAATGCAACTAGATTGGATAACTTCCTTTGACAATGTTTGAATTGAGTTTTCTCTTACCAAGATGTTTGGGAAGGGATGTTTGAGTGATTGTAGATGTGAGAGATTGATGGTTTAACCTAATAAGAAGTTTCATACCTATAGAGATTGCTTCCATAATGACTATAAATGTGATATTGCAAGATTTAGTGAGCCTTGGGTTCCTTCTGCAATTGTAAGAAGTGAGTGTATAAGTGTAGTTCCATAAGATTTCCAAGTTAGCAAATCAGGTAGTGTTTACTTGCTTATATAGGGTTTTGTAGATGGTTTATCTAGGAAAGGTTGGCCTAAAGAGATTAGAAGACCTAACAAAGGACATGAATTCGAAATCAAAGTTATAGGACATGTCAGTCGAAGATCGTATAAGTCGGTCATGACCGGGCATACTTTTCTGGGCAAACTATATGGTCCTGTCTAGGGAAGGAAAACATACAATCTAAAGTTTGGAAGTCATTACTTGATGTTTTTCTATGGATTTTGTGCATTATAATTTCAAATTTTGATGACATGTCATTGTATAAGGATAAACAAGCTAAAAAAAACCTTGGAATGTGTTAAGTGAGAATGGAAAATGTGTATTTATCTTAACAAAAATGCATTGTCAAAACTAGTAGTGTCAAAGAGTGAATTGCCAAATTTGAATGTCTACATTTGCCTCCCCTTTAACTATGAAATAAAATTAAATGCATAAAGAAAAAGATACCTGAGTGTGTAGACACACTTTTTCTTCGCTCGAATGCTTGTTTTGCATAATCTCATTGTGTTTGGTATTGGCATGCTCCATGGTGAAACCTGCAACACAAAGTGTAGTCAATATCCATGATAAAGAATTGAAATTTAACTCAAATGTAAAGTATGATATTAAATATTTGCAGAAGATATGTAAAAAAGGAAGAAATACTCTTATTTATTTGTGGATGGGGGAACACTCATGCTTTTCTTGTGTTTGAAGATATGATTTGTTAAACTTTGTAAACATTTCTGAAGGATTGGAGGTGATCAATCCCCAATTGTGCCAAGGATAAACCAAAGTGTTAAGTGTATGCAACCCAACATGAAATATGGAGGAGAGAATAAGAAGAATGAAGTATTGAAACACCCCACTCAAGAATAAGACCAAGTATCAGATTTATTCAACAACTTTGATATCTTCCCCTTTGAGTATTAGAGGAAAGGAAAGTCTACCTACAAAGAACTAAGTCGCTTTGATACCTTCCATAACCCCACACACCACACCACTAAAGACGGATCTAGGATCGATTTTGTAAATAAGGAGACATATTAGAAAAGATAATAAGTGTCCCCATGTGCCACATAAATACGGCAATGTACTAAATTTTTGATGGAGGAAGGAGACTTATACCCCCAAAATTCCTAAAATTGTACTAGAAATTGAATTCCATGACGAAGGAGTGAAGTACTTCATGCCCCCTGAAATGATCTAAACTGAGTCTGAAACTATTCTAAAAACCTAAAATTGTAGTTAGAAATCTAAAACAGTTGAGAAATTTGATGTAATTTCCTATGGGAAAAAACATGTGGTTAGTTCAAGACTGTATTATATGGTCTTAACCAATCTGTATGGTTCTGGACATGTGCCTTTTGTTTGAATTTTTGTGTTTGTCTAGATTTCTAAGTACATGTTCCCTATAAGTACATGTATCATACCCCAAAACTTTGCATGTGTATATTGTAAGTGTGGAATATACCTGACCGAATGCCCCCTCTTTTAAGGCAAGCACAAAAAGCATGCCAAGCACTTGGCTCAAAAGAAAAGATGCGTTCTTATGCACTAGATGTCTAAAAAACTGTAGGAGAGTGTAGGATGCTAAAGAAGTGGCCACCTTGAAGAACATGTACCTGTAAAAAGGAAGGTGTTTGTGCATGGTGGAAACCATGGTGTGCAAGAAAAGTAATGATGACTATAGATAAAAAGAATATGACTAAAAACAATAGTAGTATAAATGCATGTAGGAGAAGATAAGTACAACAATAATGCAATAATATGTCACAAGTATGCAAAAAAAAGTCACACCAAAGGAATAAAGTTGCAAACATGAGACACCCATGGTGTCACGAGATCATTTAAGCACATAGGCCTAGAAACAAGGGAAAGCAAAAGTAAACAAAATAGGCATAACACCATAATATGGGACACCCACGATATTGCAAGAAAATCACAACACATAGGCCACAAACATGACATGCTCCCCTATCACGATGCATACTCTCTCTTAATGAACAAGATCACAAAGCCACTCACCTTGTCTTTGACATGACAGACCCACACTAGGTCATCATATTCTTGACATCAAATTAGGGACTCCACTTTTGTCTTCATAGTTTGAGCTCACCATGTGAATCATTAGGACTCTTAGACCATATGATACCAATATCACTTCTCGCCACTAATTCAATAAAATATGAATGCAAAGATTGTTATAATGATATAAAATCAAATACAGATGCTAGGAAATTTTATTAGATGTAATTATGAAAGTAATCAAAAGAGATAGGGAATTTACCTTAATTTCACTTATCCCAAAGTGTATCTGGATTAGATGAACTGATGGAATATCAACTCAGAATGTCACAATCATGCTGAGAAATCAATCGGAGATGTTGAGAACACCTAGACATGGGCGCTTGGGTAAGGGCAAGGATGCCTACGGATGCCCTAGACCTCTGTGGGGCACTAGAGTCTTCCAAAGATGTTGGAGTTTGGTTTCAGCACTGTCGCTAGGATTTCACACTTGATCACCGATGATTGCCTGTATGTGGCACTTAGATCGCCGAAGTACTTGTAAATATGCAACAAAAATAATCTCCTGTAAAACCCTCAAACCACATCAAATCTTTAAAAAGAAAGATGTAAAATGAGGGGTTAGAAAATTCTCGGCTATCAAATAAGTGAACTTACAACCGAGCATTGCACTACGTCTCAAACTCAATGTAGTTTTATGTGTTTGTGTTCACAATAGTGCTCCTAGGTTGCCCTCGTGCCAATGATGCCAAGATAGAGGGCGGTAGCTAGATAGAATACAAATGCGTGGATGGAAAAATGAACTTCCCCTTCCTATGCAGTGTGTATGCAGAGTAATAAGCCCAAGATGCATTCCCTTTGATATATAGATAGATATCCCCTTGATATAAATTTACTGCCATTATAATCGTATGTATGTTGTTTTTATATAAGGATTTCTTGCTTGAATTTCGACACTAATGACCTGACATGCTGACTAGAACCTCAGGATAATAGTAAGAAAACCAAAAAAGGCCAACCATAAATGCCAAAAATATGATAAAAAATAAAGGGGACAACGCCCAGGTTGGATAGGAGCACCTGGGCACTAGTGTCCATTCCTGGGCGCTAGTGTCCAGAGAAAACTAGTGACAAATGTGTGAAGACTGATAGACAGGGATCCCTGTGACCTAACCATAACTGGGTATATGAGTGACAAATGCAAGTGATAAAAGTAACATAAATAATCAAAGCAAGCAGATGGACTAGGAAGTGTGTCACCGGTGAATACTTTTCTTCCTCAAGATCCATACATAAAACAACACACTTTGGCGGTATAGTAAATAGTGGTAAGTGCATGATTTTTTGTCTACATTTGCCCCCCTTTATGTTATTTGAATGAAATTCAAGTAATGTAAAGGAAGTAAGGGACATGCTTGAAAGAAGTCTGGAGAAGCCCTGTCACAGAAGCACATGCAGAATAAGAATATATAGCATGGTGAATCATGGATCAACATGTCGGTCCATGTGGCATAAAAAGAGAGAGACAGCAAACCATTGTGAGGAGCACTTAGTGAGATTGATGATTTCAATTTTTGGAGAATTCAGATATTTTGAATTTTTCCTTTGATGGATATTTGATGGTGTAGGGAGTGATCAGTTCCCAACCCGATTTTGTATATGTGAAAAACTAAAAGATTTGGGCATCCTGCCTCTAGAGGAAGAGTGTAGGGAGATTGATCTAGTTTTACTCTCCAAATTTAACATCTTCAAAGGGTCTAGCCATTATAGATGGAGAAAGACAAAAATTTGTTCATTTTGATCTAACAAGAATAACTCATATAGGAGCAGTATATAAAAGGCAATGATGTCTCATTGCCCCCACTCCAAGGGTTTCACCATAATGTGTATGATGTTAGATGGTTTCCATGCTAGGTCATATGGATGCGATAGAAAATGTAAAGTGATTTTTCCATGTTAGGTTGTTTGGGGAAGATACGAAATGATGTAGCTCCCAAGTTAGGTCATCTGGGAGAGATAGTAAATACGATGTGTTGTGTCGATTGATTGATTTGATTCAAGAAGTGGAAAATTGTGTTGTGATTACTTATGTATGATAGATTACTCATGGAGATATTTTTCACTGGTTGCCCCCAGATTAGGTCATTAGGGGGAATCGTTAGAAAGTGGTATGAAATGTCACATAATGTGTGAGAAAATTTTCAATAATGACAAATTTGATTTGTGAAATGGTCATATAGCAATGCGAGGGGGATCATAGGTGACCCTGATTGTATGCCTCCCCTTTCGGAAAAAGGGAGAGTGATGGTAAGAACGAATTCTGGACCAAAAGTAGATGTGTAATGATGTAATAGTGAATGAAATGAAGTATAGTAGATGTCACAAAATTATGTGTAGATTGAGTTGAATTTGTTTTAAGTTGGAATATAGTGTTGTGAAATGTGTACAATATGATAGTACACAAAATTCTAAAGAGAACGACACGGATGGGATAGAAAATAGAGTAGCAAAACTCAAGATATGAGCAAAATCGTGTGATGTGTATTAGTTGGGAGAATGAGCACAAATAGTGACCATAGTAATATAGTGATTATTGAAGGTGCTATATATAGTAATAGTAAAAAGTGATTATTAAATTCATTTGAACCTTGGTTGAGTGTGATTTCGAGCTCTAGGTGTGTGAAGATGCCGTAAAATAGAGTAGCAATATTGAGTCAATTTGAGATGGTGGCAGAAACCGTAGCGTCGTGTATGATAGCAGAGTTGGTGAGTATGGCTATTTTCAAAAAATGTGTTGAAATGAGTTATTTTTCGGGAATTTTCGTGAAATTTGAATTTTTGATTTTCTAGGCATTTTTGACCTAGGCAAGAGTGGCAAAGGCGCTAATGACCTTCAAGATGCTAGCACCCATATGTAGGCGTTGGTGACCTACTCCTAGGCACTCGTGTTCTGCTCCTGGGCGTTGGCGACCCAGAAGGCTTGGTTTTAGCCTAGAATGTTATGAATGTAAAGGATTGATGTTTATTGATGCTAGTATTAGGTGCATTTGCTTGTATGTAAGGTATTGATGTCATGTTTGTTATTGTTTTGTGTTATGCAAAGGGATATTCATTCGAGAGAGTTCTGCAATGGTCGTAATTTGAGTACATTGTTGGGATTGGGTTTATTAGACGATGAGTGGGACATACTAGACCGTGTTGGCTTGCGATGCATAACAAAGATGGGGGATGTGCCCCATAATATGCCGATGATTACTTCATTATGTAAATGATGTTGTGCAGACATGTGTACTTTTTGGTTACTTACCGGGGATATGACAGTGACCCTGGAGGATGTATATCACATATTGCGACTGCCAGTTATAGGTGAGAGGGTCCAGGTGATGGCCGTAGACGATGCTCAGAGGTATTTTCGAACATCTAGGTGGTATTTTATAGGGACACAAGTACAGACTAAGACGCACATTAGCTTGGATGTCATACTGAGGTCAGGTGATCCACGATTGTGGAAGTTTATTATAGTTGCAATTGCTTCATCAGTGGTAGTGGAGGGTGGTGGTGTAGGCATATTGTATAAGATGCATGATTTTTTCATCGTATAGAGGAGGATGGGACTAGATATGCTTGACACGATGTGTATTGGCTCATTTTTATAAGAAACTATACAAGTTCATGCAGGGGGAACATGGGGGTCGACTAGGAGCCACCACATTGCTACATGTATGGGCTTATGGGAAAATTGTGATATTGAGGCTGCTAGGTGGGCCGCATGCAAAGAGGGCGAGACTTTATGCATTCGTTGTGAGATGGGTAGGTTTCCAGAGTAGGAGGATGAGCACCGATACTTATAGATCGATGTTGGATCGGATGGGCCCAAGGGCCATTATATGGAGGCCATATCGAGCCTATGGAGGGTTGCTAGAGGATGATGTGAAGCTATGATGTTTTCATTGTTCTATGTGGTTAGAGGACCGATGCCCAGGGGTTATCAAGTTATTCCAAGAAGAGCGTGTATCACGGTAATTTGGTATTTCTATGGATCTGCCCCTAGAACCGTATATATGGGTGCAAGCTACTAGATCATCAAGGAGAGCAGGGGCGAGGCCAAGACCCACAAGAGCATATTTATTTCCTCCTAGTCTAAACAAGGCAGATGTGGTGATATAGCCGATACAAGTTGATGACGTGGGGTGTATTGAGGTATATAGTGCATGGTGGGTAGTGCACCAATTGGTGTTCTTATTTTCGATTGTTGTGGATGCAGTGGGAGCACCACCAGTTGGAGGAATAGAGGGAAAGGTACCTACCCTCGATGGTGATGGTGTAGCGGTGGCGATAGCAAAGCGTAAGTACTTGTATAGTGATAATTGTGGTTTATTGCTTAGTTGATTGATTGGCGTTGTTGTGTATAGTAGCTAATGTGTCGATATATGGATGTAAGTGATGCACATTGGTCATTGATTATGGACACATCCATCCTAACATTGATGTGGAATGTGCTTATTGATGTGTTTGTTGGAGGTGGTATGCTCAAGCAAGTAGATGTCATCGTGGGTGAGCATGCACATTTGTTCAAGCTAGTGGCGATAGCAGCACCGACATGTACCGTGTTGTTGAGCGAACATGATGAGGCACATCTAGATACTCAGAGATCTAGGGATGTAGTAGGAGGATGATCCTTAACGCATGATGTGTTTACACAGTATGGAGATTCTTAGAGCATTTGGTCGAGTAAGCATTATTACATAGGCAAGTTGAGAGATATAGGGGCCGCAACTAGCAGCGTAGATTGAGCGGTGAAGCATCTAGTTCTAGAGCTCCCGCAATGGTATATAGTGATAGAAATGACGATGTATGATATGTATTGATGTATTGATGTATAGAGGCTTTCCCCCCAACGAGTGTCTTTTTGTAATTATGATTTTGATTTATATATATATGGGTGATTGGCATATTTGTGTTGTATTGATTTTTTTATGTGTGATGTGATGATTTTTGTTCCAATATTGATTCGTGATGGTGGATTTGTATTGCATGAATGATTATGTGACGGAGATGATGATGAGTAATTCTTTGAAATTTTGATTTTATGGATGATTGAAGATAAATAGTATGTTATGGTAATAGATGTATGTAATGTATAGCACAATAGATAAAATTAATGAATCATGAGATGATGTGAAAAATATGTATAATGACATATGATATTGTGTGTAAGATTAAAGGGGGGAAAGAGTGATTCCCCCCAACATGTGCGTATTGGGATGAATTTTATTTATATAAGACCCCTCAGCAGTCACAAATGAACTATATGTGTGTGTCATCAAGAAATGGTATAATAGTGTACGCTAGATAGATTTATCAATAAAGTGTATAGTGTAATGGTGAAGTGAGGTTCTTATTGTAACAGATCCCTCAATAGTCATGTAAGAACCTTAAGAACACGAGTGCATCATCAAGTGGCGAGGTGTACAGGAATCACCTACCAAAGACCAAGCGGACGCAGAGAGGTGGAAGCAGCATGAGTGTATGAACCAAACTGAATGTTCATTGAGATAGTGCTAATGATGGGAGATGCAATGATGGGAAGCACATATGTCAATGGCTTAGGAATCCAATGTGAAGTATGAGCATTGCACAACGGATGAGATGGTGTAGCGGTGGATGAATGAGATGAAGAGTGTGCATGAATGAAAACTTTAGGCGGTGGAAAAATAATGACCTTAGAAGCAGGCGGAGGTGATAAGTGGACCAATGTAGTATCACGCTTATGCAAAATTAGAGAAACAGACCGCTCACGAGAGCGAGAGACAAAATAAATGACACCCTTATCTTCTAATTGTTGTAATTTTTCATAAAGGGCACAACGGTCACTATCACGATGGTCATTGATGTGATGATAATTGCAATAAGGGCGATCACACTATCGTTGCAAGTGATGAGGAGGAGGATGTTGATTAGAATGTAAGTGATCAAGTGCTTCTTATCAAGCAAAGCACACATCACATTATGAGGCTTAGTAGCATGTGAAAAATGTAATGTCTCCTGAGTAGGAGGTGCAGAGGCCTTAAACAGAGACCCATGCAGTGGAGGCGATGAAAAATGCTTGTGCAATGAAATAGACTGAACTTGCTTGTGGGGTGGAGGAGATGGAGATGTTGGAGGATGCTTAATAGATGAAAGAAAAGAAGAAGTAGAAGATGATGTAATAGCAATAGAAATAGCATGAGGATCTATAACATTTGTAGTAGTTAGATCTTGTTCTACATCAATGACCATATAGCATAATAGTGTAAATGATTCACATGTGTCATATTGCAAACACTCTTTTAAAGTAGGAATCAAGCCACGACAAAAGATGAATTTCTTCTCTAAGTCAATGGGCTGAAAAACTAGCTGACGCATGCAAGCATTGAAATACATAATATAATCAATGATAGGTTTTGTCTTTCCTTGATGTGAGACAGGTAAGCGATCATGTGTGACTTTAGACCCATTGTTAATGATGAAGTGTCGAAGAAATATCTCTTCCATCTCACAATAGGTATTGATAGATCAAAAATGTAGATATGTGTACCATTAGAGAACATCATCGGTAATCCTATGATGGAATGATTTAAGCAATAATCGATTGTTCAACTAATAAACCATAGCTAAATGGTAATGCTTGAGATACATATATGGATTTCCAGTACCATCAAAACATGAAAATGTAGGCATGATAAAATCTTTAGGGAATGTTGAGTTGTGAATATTTTTTGGAATGGGATTTCCATGTAAATAATTGTTATCAATAGAAGTATAATATACTTTGCTTTCAAGAGTGAGAGATTGGACTTGAGATTTTAATTGTCCAATAGCATGCATGAGTGATACAATATCATGTGGAGGAATAGTAGAAGATGTGAGAGGTACATTTAAATTTGAAGCTTGCCATTATGAGTGATCATAGGAATGGCAGAATAATAAGTGGAGGATGTTGATGCTATAGGCACACTAGATGCAGGTGTGGAAGAAGTAATACATGGTGAAGAACATCAAATGTCAATAAAAGCATTGGAAATAGCATTGGAATAATTAATGGAAGACAAAATAGTAGAAGGAGAAGAATCACCATGCATGTTATTAGATACAACCTCAGAAGAAGATGAAATTGGAGTAGAGAATTCACATTCAGCAATGTGTAGGGAAGTATATTCATTACTAACATGTGCATCATTAGTAATGACAAAGTTTCACATGTAAGACTTTGATCAAGCATATCATCAAAATATAATGAATTAGAAGAATAATTATCATGAGATGTATCTTTACAATCATTAGAAACATTTTTAGAAATGCAAGGAGTATGAGATGCAACTTTAAAATCATCTTGACTAGCGTGATAAATATCATCATGCCAATGATTTTTTTCTACATTACCATGATCAAGACCAAGCATATAATCAATAATAGCATCCTCGAGAGTTTCAATAGAAACAAAATAAAATGGAGTGGTCATAGTGCCTATGGAATAACATGGAGTACATCCAGACAAATTTTGCTCTTTAAAAACAATGCTAAGAGTAAAATGTTTGAAACTAGTAGGGATCATGTGTTCATTAGCATCTAGAAATCTTTGAACATTATCATCAAATGTAACATAATGATAAAGATAAATCAAATCAGCCTCAACACCATCAGCAATGATAGGATTAACACTCACATGATGCATAACTTGCCTAGGATAAGGAGAACTTGTTAGCCAAAATAAGCTCCCCTTATTTTTGGGTTAACTTACTACATTTTGTGCTTCAGTCCATATTTCATACAATTAAATCATTCAAAGGTTTCTAGAAAATGCTCCATCAGATAGATAATTTCTTCCCCTTTCCAGAAAGGTAAAGAACTCTTTCTAACTCCTTGTATTTTTTGAGTTATGGCTCAACGGAGTTAGAAGGGAAAATTTTCCCAAGGCGGACTTGCGAAGCTTGGGAGAGTTTTTTGCCAAAGGAACTCAGACCAGCGAGGCATCAGAGGAAAAAGTGAAAAATTTCCTTTTCTTCTAAAAGGCATAAAATCAAACTGCGACCCACTGTCCCATCAAAAAGCTAATGCGGGGATGTAGGACTTTGGAGGTAAATTGGATTTTTTGACTTTTTGTCAAAAAAATTAAAATGGAAAAAAGGAAGCCCCTGCCTCCGCCGACCCCAATGGATGCCACGTCATCAGCGGATTTGCAGGGAAAAAGTTCAAAAATCACCCAAAGCCAAATTTGCAGGAAACGTAAGGAAAAAACGCAAAAGGCCATATATTTTGATCCAAAGCTCCATTTTTGACAATCTTGCTACCAATGGAAAGATCTGGAGATTCTCTTCATCATGGAGTCTTCAATTTTTGATTTTGGTCGAGATTTGTGGGAGAAAATTGCAAAATGTGATTTGGCATGGAAAAAACGTAGAACCAGTTTTCAACCTCCAAATTTAATGAAATATGGGTCTTTTCTCCCTCGAGCAGACAAAAAGGATTTGGGAATGGAATTTGCAGATGGAGCCTTGACTTTTTGACTAAATTTATGAATGTTGTCGATGGTTGGAGCAGAGAATCATATTTTCTCGTATTTTTTCCTCTCTTTTCACATTTTGCTATATATTGTAATAGAGGCACATTTTTCAAGAAGTTAGGTAGTGGTTGTTCACTCTTCTTCTCTGCCTCCCTCTTCTTTTCTTCCCTAGGGTTGAAAATGGAGTTAGAACCTCCTCCCCTTCTCTGTAATGGCATTTTTTTGCCTCTTTCTCGTGAAATGGTGCACTGTGTAAATTTGGAGCAATAAAAACATGTTTTTGTGATGCATTTGTCCATCCTTTGCTCGTTTTTGGTTGTTTCTTCTTGCCTCTCATTGTTACATGGCATATGTACATGTTTGAATGTCATTTGCAAGTTTTGCAGCTGTGTTTTTAGGGATTTTGGAACATTTCTATGTGAATTCCATCTCTGGTCTGTGATGCACTTGTCCATCCTCTCCATTGCTCACCTCTCTTTGTTTCCATGGCAGTTTTGATAGATGATCAACATTTTCCTTCTCTAGTGTATCACCGTTTTAGTGTAGGCTTTGTTTTTTCCAGTTTTCTTTCTCTCCTTGTCTCCTTGGAAGTTAGATTAGGATTAGATTAGCTTGCCTACACTGGAATAGCTTGTGACAGGTAGTTTAGGAAGAGGAACCAACCTTCTTTGGAGGATCATTCCCATTTGTAAGTTCCACAGCTTGGGGAATGATCCAATGTTATGCAAATCACACCAAATGACCCTGCCTTAGAAAAGCATATCCATAACTCATTTGGGGGTGATGTGATTTCGCACTAACAGAACTACTTTGAGCCATTAGTGGATCCTAGGAAAAAGAGTTATAATCTATGGGTTCACCAAAATGATTAAATAAAATATGAGTATTTTATTAAAATATGAATGCAAAGATTATTATAATGGTATACAATGAAATACAAATGTTAAGTAATTTTATTAGATGTAATTATGAAATCAAATGATAGAGATAGGGATTTTATCTTAATTTCGCTTATCCCAAAGTGTGTATGGATTGGACGAACTGATGGAACAACTCAGAATGTCTCAATCACACTAAGAAAATTTAGAGATGTCGAGAACACCTAGACACATGCATCTGGGTAAGGGTGAGGGTGGCTAGGGGTGCCCTAGACCTCTGTGGGGCATTGCAGTATGTCGAAGAGGTCAAAATCTAGTTTTGTCACTATCACTAAGGTTTCACACTTTCTCACAGATGATTTCTTGTATGCCGCACTTAGATCTCCAAAGTACCTATAAATATGCAACATAAATAATCTCTTATAAAACCCTTAAACCACATCAAATCTATAAAAATAAATATGCAAAATGAGGGGTTGGACTTTCCTCGGCTGTCAAATAAGTGATCTTACAACCAAGTGTTGCACCACATCTCATGCCCATTATAGTTTTATGTGCTTATGTGTACAATAGTACTCCTATGTTTGCCTCATGCCAATGGCACTAAGATAGCAGGCGGTAGATAGATAAAATGCAAATGTGTGGATGGAGTCTTCTGAAGATGTCAGAATATAGTTTTAGCACTATCACTAGGGTTTCACACTTACTCATTGATGATCGCCTATATGTGGCACTTAGATCACCGAAGTACCTGTAAATATGCAACAAAAATAATCTCTTGTAAAACCCTCAAACCACATCAAATCTTAAAAAATAAAGATGCAAAATGAGGGGTCGAATTTTCCTCGGTTGTCAAATAAGTGAACTTACAACTGAGCATTGCACTACATCTCAGACTCAATATAGTTCTATGTGCTTATGTGTGCAATAGTGCTCCTAGGTTGCCCTCGGGCCGATGACGCCAAGATAGCGGGTAATAACTAGATAGAATACAAATGTGTGGATGGAAAAATTAACTTCCCCTTCATATGCAGTGTGTATGCAGAGTAATAAGCCCAAGATGCAGTCCCTTTGATATGTAGATAAATAGCCCCTTGATAGAAATTACCCGCCATTATAATGATATGTATGTTATGTTTACATAGGGATTTATTACTTTAATTTTGACACTAATGACCTAACATGTCAATTAATACCTCTGGATAAGAGTAAGAAAATCGAAAAGGCTGACTACAAATGTAAAAAATATGATAAAAAACAAAGGGGACAAAAGCGCATATGTGCTAGTCTTCGGTCCTAAGTGCTAGTTTCCAGAGACAACTGACGACAAATGTGCGAAGACTGATAGACATGGATCCCTGTGACCTGATCAGAACTAGATGTATGAGTGACATATGCAAGTGATAAAAGCAACATAAACAATCAAAGCAAGTGGATGGACTAGGAAATGTGTCACCAGTGAATACTTTTCTTACTCAAGATCCATACATAAAATAACATACTTTGGCAGTATAGTAAATAGTAATAAGTTTGTGATTTTGTGTCTACAGCCACAAGCCCAACTCAACATATTCCTAATACCAATAGACCAAACTCAACTACCAAATGCTATCAATTGTTAGAAACAACGAACGTCTTTTTGCTTACCTTTCATATGCCAACAACACTTCTATCTCTATCTGCACTCTTCAACATGTCTATATTCTTGCAAAACCTTCACACACCTTCTTGAAGCTCATCCCTTTATAAAATACTACCATGAATGTGAATGGTCTGATCAAGTCATCATACAAGACTTTGTAACACATATTCACTCTCCTTCTCATAGCTACCTCAAGTCTTCATAACATCCTTGTATGTCTAAGAATAACTTAATGTAAAGGAATTACTTGAATATAAATGCAAATATGCCAAAATATATAATATATTATTAATCCACTTCAAGGGGGCAACCTCCTAAGTCTTACAATAAGACACTAACTCGCACTCTTCACACCTATGGGGAAGAATTACTCACCCATATATATAGGTATGATTTTGAAAGGTCATACCCATTCATTAATATTCGTTTATACCTAATGACTAACTAATGAATATAAGTATCAATGTTATATAATTCATATGTTAGCACACACTTATATCTATACATGTGGTAGGTTAATCTCTTATCATGCCCTTCCCCTTTAAAACAATGTTGCCCTCAACGTTGATCAACTCAGGATGGTGTTGTAGAAAATCATCATATTTTGTCACCTCTTATGCCTTCATTTCCTCTTCATCTCCTGTGTCTTCATTGGCCCTTTCAATGTAGAATAATTTCTTTTTAGCACATTTATGTCCCCTATTCCATTTTCTATCACAATTGAAACATAAACCTTTTGCTTGTTTTTCTTCAATTTGTTGAGGAGTCAATCAAATAGGTCGAGGGAACAATTGTAATGATCCCATGGGCTCTGTATTAGTATTAAAATACCTCCTTTCTACTATCTCTCTTTCCTCAGCCTACCGTGCAAGTATCACGGATTCAACTATAGAACTTGGATTGAACACGTGCACATCTAATTGGATATTATCCTTCAGGCCTCCTAAGAACAAATCATTTAGGTTTTTTTAGGGATATCATCCACCCTTAAGGATAAGTTCTGGAATTATTTAATATAATCGTGTATTTTCCCCATTTTTCGTAACTTGGCTAGCTGGCTAAAGTAGTTTTCTGTTACATTATTAGAGTAGTGTAATTGCATTTCATCTGTGAGTACTAACCAAGTGACATTAAGACCCTTCTTTTTCTTCTGGGTATAAATCCATCTATACCAAATGAATTTCTCTGGCGCGAGATATAAGGATGTCATTATAACCTTATGTCCACAAGGTATTTGATGTACATCAAAAAAATCACCATTTTATTTATCCAAGTTACTAGATCCTTCCCATCAAACTTACACATTTCTACTTTTGGAAACATGTTCCTTCCCTTTTGTGCATTGTTATATACATTGGCATGGGTAGAAGATCCACCATGGTTTGGTTGTGTATAAATATGTGTTGAAGTGGGTTGAGGTTGAGAAACATTCAAGTTTAGAACAAGGTGTTGCATAAGATCATCTAAGAATTGATTGATCTACGCCACTTTAGTGTTCATATCCAATATAGAGTTACGCACCTCATATTTGATCTGGCTCACTTTATGATCCGTCAAGAAAAACCCAAGAGAATATGATCTATCTATCCCCATTGTTGATTCCATATCATCTTTATAATTTGTTTTACCTAGAGTATCAGAGTTTTTGTTCTTGCCCCTAGTTTGGGGACCTGCCATAACAAAGGGTTGCCTTTACACAATTCAATTTGCCTTGTTTGACCGAATTTGACCAACAAATTTCTCAAGGTAGATGACCTCAAATTTGAAAATGTAAAGAATATACTTATTTAGAAATTTTAGGAGCTTTCCAAAAATATTAAAAAAAATTCTAAAATTCTAAAAAATTCGGCTTATAGATCGATTTTATGAAAAAACATATATATGCAATAACTTTCACAAAACTACAAAAAAAATTCTAAAATTTTCAATAGAGCTTTATAATATATATCCCCGGATGTGGTTAAAAAATATCTAAAAAATTTACAACTTTTCTTGATATATAGCAAAAAAACCATTCATTTCCAAATTTGATGCTCTGATACCATTTGTAATGGAAATACTTGAATATAAATGCAAATATGCCATAATATATAATATATTATTAAGACACTTTGAGGGGGAAACCTCCTAAGTCTTACAATAAGATACTAACTCACACTCTTCACACCTATGGGGAGGAATTACTCACCCATATATAGGTATGATTGTGAAAGGTCATACCCCTTCATTAATATTAGTTTATACCTAATGACTAACTAACTAATGAATATAAGTATAAATTTTATATAAGTCATATGTTAGCCCACACTTATATCTATAGATGTGGTAGGTGAATCTCTTATCACTTAATGTCACCATATTTCACAATGCCAAGTTCTATCTCCAGAATTACTCACCTTTTTGATAAAAGATACAGTTGATTTTATTGAAATCTAATCTTGTTTCAAATCTTCCACACTCTCCCTTAGACCAAGCATCTCAACAGTAACACACCCATGCTTCTATTGACTAATGAATGTCTTCATAAAGCCTAATGAAGACACCCCTTTTTACATATCTCTAAAACACCAAGAATTCAAGAGATTCCCATATCTTTGTCACCTTGCAATCATGAGGCTAATAGTCCTTCTTTAAGATCCTTATGTTCTTCTTTTGCACTTCTGGATTTATTTGTATCTTTGACTTGAATTCTTCATCATCCTTCTAATCAACAATTTGAGAAGATAACAAATATTCTTAGAACTCTTCCATATCAAGCTTATGCTTTATCTTGGAAAACAGTCTATCTTAGCTTCTAGAATCATCAGAACTCAACTTGAATATCTTTGGCTCCTTCTTATTCTCTTCGTCTATGGGATTTGAATTCATAATATATGTCTTCTTATCTTGAACTCTAGGAGCTTCAACCTTCTTTTTTTGACAGAATCTTGCAATATGACCAATGTTATGAGAGGTATAGCAAACAACACTCTACTTACCTCTTGACTGATGTGAAATGAGATTACTCCATGATGGATTAACTCTATTATCCATAGCCCTATGGCCATATTCATTGCATGAATAATAATATCCTTTAAAGGAACTTCCATAATACCATGAGTACTCGTTTTTTGTGTTCCTTCTACATTTTTTTACTCTATGACCAAACAAATTACATGTATATCAATAACCATCAAATGAACTTGCATACCTCATGGAATTTGGTTGTTTAGCAGAATTTTTCTTCATGTTGTTCTCGAGGTTGACCTTCTTGTTCTCATTAGCCTGAGATGGTTCATGACTTTTCATTCCAGTCATCTCTTCCTCCTTTTGACCTTCTTTTAATCCTATACTTGTCTTTTCATTATCAGACTTTTGTCTACCCATCATGTCATTTACAGCCTCGGTGCTCTTCTCAAATTTCTCAAAGGTCTTCAACTTACTTGTTGTCTACTTCAATTCAGCCTTCAAGGAATCCATCTCCATTTTGAATTTGGTGTAATCTTCTTCCTTATATTTTACACTTGTTCTCACCAACTTAACCTAAGTTTCCAACTGCTGGATGATCTCGTCATGTTCATCACTCGTGCTACTGATTTGTTCTTCATAATATTTGATCAAGGACTCAATTTGTGGTTATTTTTTCTTTGTATCTTTAGCTCATCTAGAGCACTTATCAGTTCTTCTTCTAGGTTCACCTTTGCCTCTTCATCTTCTGAGTCTTCATTGAAATATTAAAATGTTGAACTATTCGATTCTTTGGCCATGAATAGGACTTAATTGTTATCATGCTTGGCATGGTCATCATCATTATCAAATGAATTATTGTCACTAACATCAGAGGAACTGTTGGTGTCTTCTTTAGAATAGAAATTCTTCTTGCTCTTGAAAGATCCTTTTTTTCCATCATTCTTCTTAAAACTTCTCTTGTCATGCTTACGAGACTTCTTGTCCTCATTATGATGTGCATCATGTTATTCATGCTCATACTTGTTCTTGTTATGACATTTAGATGCAGAATGACCAATCTTACCACAGTTGAAACACTTAAATGGCAATTTACCTGTGTACTTACCTAAGCCTCTCCTTATCTTTCTAACAAACATGGCCTCTAAATTTTCATCATCAATCTCTGAATCAAAATTATATTTGATCTTCTTACTTAGTGCCTTCTTTTCAGTCTTGAAAGAAACATCCTTCTTGGAAGATCTTCCACCATATGTTCTCATCTCATAGGCAATCAAGATCCCATGAAGCTTGTCCATATGCAATGTTATTAAATCCTTATATTCTTCCACAACATGTACCTTAGAGTCAAACTTAGGTGTCAAAGACCTCAATACCTTTTAGACAACTATTGAATCTTCCATCTTCTCTCCTAAACCTCTAATGATATTGACCACTTCGTCAACTCTCAAGAGATAGGCAGTGATGTTCTCATCTTCCTTCATCTTTAGGTTTTAAAATTGTCTTCTATAAGTATGTAATTTTACTCACTTGACCTTGATGTCTCCTTCATAAATGGTTTGAAATTTATCCCAAATTCCTTTAGTTATGTCACAATGCATGACCTTCACAAAATCATCCTCTAAAAGACCACATAATATTGCATTCATTGCTTTATAATTTCTTTCGCAAGCCTTCTTACCTGTTGTATCAATTGGGGGTGTAGTAGGTATAGTGTAGCCAAAAAATATAGACAAAAAATCTATATACTTGGGTACATTTCTAGGTCCTAATGCATACTAATGTATACATGATTCCTAAGCAAGAAAACTAGTGGTTGATAACTTCTTTTGGGCCTTTTGCTTTATCTCTTGCACTTTTATTGGCCTTACACATCTTACAGCTTTGACGAAACTTTACCGATTTATCTTTTATGGTCTTAGACACTAGCGTGCAGTTAGGATAGAAGCGCTCAGGCGCTCCTGAGCTTTTTATATTCTTCTTACTCTTCGGGGTATTTTTTACTTCTCAGTCACCTTTTAAAACTTTGGGCCGGCCTTTCAGTTGTCAATTAAAAAATTCAAACAAGGGAATCATATATATACTTATTTGTTGCTCTCAAATAAGGGGCCAAACATTATAAGCATTATCTATCATCACCTAAGCTTGCATCAAAGGAAAAAGAGAACTATAAATCATACATCTAGCACACTCATACAAGGGACAAGGGCTGCATCAATCTGCATACACAACATAAGAGAGGATTTCATTCTATTCCATCACACACATTCTACATACTTGGTGCATTCTAGATCTAGCCCGCTATCATCGTGAAACTTACACAAGGGAATCCTAGGGCATCATTACGCACACAATCATGAAGACCTACATATATTTTGAGATGAAGTTTAGTGCTCAGTTGTAAGTTCACTCTTGAGGTGACCACCGGGGTCAGTATGACTCCACATTCTGCATCATTTTTATTAAATTTGATGGGTTTTGTGGACATGTGCAGTTAGATATCTATTTTACAGGTTATAGGTACAACTGACGATCTAATAGCTGAATCAGAGTGACAAAGAGCAAGTAGAAGCGAAGGTCCTCCAACCCAGAAAAAGACCAGAACCTGAGCATCTGAGTGGACACATGCGCCTAGTCCAGTAACTGTCACCCAGGCTCTCCTGTCCAGCATAGATCTGAGTTCTATAACCCTCATCGAGCATGTAAGATGTTGTATCTAGTCTGTTCTAGCAATTACTCAGTCTAGATCATCTCCAGATTGCATGAAAATCAACTAATTCATCTTCCTCTTTCATTTGCTTAGGATTTCATATTTTTGAATGCTTGTTGTTTGTCCATTACTGTATATTATCATTGGTATATTATTCATTATAGTATGTTACTTTGAAATTAAGTTTTAATACAATTTAGATTAAATCATTTGGTGAACCCATACACTCGAACCCTACCTTGCTTCAATGGCCGAGACTTATGAAGCCTTTACCAATGAAGACCTAGATGATCTCTATGCTCATATTATTGCACACCCTTAAGACCTAGACCTCCTATTAGTCACTGCCTGTGATGAAGCCACATGGTTAGTTGAGCTCAATCCTACAACCTCCAATGATACTTTTCTTCCTCTTGTGACACTTCCTCCTCATTCCACCACCACTCTTCCACCTACATCTATTATTCTTGTTTATATGCCTACTCCTACCAATCACTTTACCCTCCCTATTACTTATCATATAAGAGATGCCTCCTCTTCGAGCACTCCTGACCTAGCCTCATTATACCATGAATTACAATCCCGAATTCACCAATTGCATCAAGCCTCTTCATCCTTCTCTCCATCTCTAGATTCTTCACTTCTCCTTCATAGCCCTTTCTCACCTGTCGTATCCTCTTATCCACTTCCGCTTGACTTCGTTACACCTTAGTTTCCTATGTTCAATGGAAATGGAAACCCTCAAGAGCACCTTCGATCCTTCCATGTTGTATGTCTTGACTATGTTGATGACCTTACATTGTTGGCCAAATTATTTCCTCGAAGCTTAATTGAATATGTTATGTGTTGGCACTACGATCTACTTGTCCATTCGGTAACTTATTTTACAGATGTAGCCAATGGATTCCTTGCTCATTTTTCTATCAATATCAGTACTAAGATAGCCTTTACACAATTATCTAAAAACAAACAAAGAACCAATGAACATCTTGTGGAATATGTCTTGAGCTACAAGAACAACCTTGCTAAAATGACCAATTTCCTAGATGATTCAGAATTGCAAGATCTATTTGTTCCAAGTCTTTTGAATCCACTTCAATATAGTGTTGTTTTCGAGACATCTCCTTCCTTTGATCAATTATGCCATTGTTGATGAAATAATGTGTCGTATGATCAATTAGGTGTTTCCGCCAATGCTCATGAGGCTACACCCCTCCTTTTTATGTATGGGGAGGCTCCCATTACTGAATGTAAACTAATCTAATCCTATCTAAATGATGTGGGATGACCAAATAGATCGGGGATCACATAGGCACACTTCACTGAACCTACAACAAAGTGATTGTACGGGATACAAGAGAGGAAATTACAGTTATGACGTATGAAGGAGAGAAATTAATAAAAGGGATTTTATTGTTGTGAGTAGGTGTAGACATAAAATCACGCACTTGGGTACATTTCTAAGTCCTAAAAGAATAGTAGCATGCATATGATTCCTAAGCAAGAAAACTAGTGGTTGACAACTATCTTTGACCTCTTTTCCTTTTCTGTTCCTTTCTCTTTGGACTTACACACCCTACATCCCAGTCAGGACTTTACTGATTTATCTTTTATGGCTTCAGACAACAGCACCCGGCCAGGACAGAAGTTCCTAGGTGCTCTTATCCCCTCTAAGCGCCCCTAAACCTTTTCCATCTTAATAACTTTTTTAAGGTATCTTTTATATTTTGGGCATCTTTTTCACTTATGGGTTAGCCTTCCAATTTTCAATTAAGAAATTCAAACAAGGGAATCATATAAATACATAGTTATGTGTTCAAAATCAAGGGCCAAACAGTAAGCATTACTATCATCACCTAAGATTGCATTCAAAAGATACCTAAAACACTCCAAGGCATTCATCTAGCATCCATTCAAGGGACAATGGTTGCATCAACTCTGCATACATGACATAGGAAGGGGAAGTTCATTCTATTCCATCCGCACATTCTACTACATTGTTATATTTAACTACAACCATATATCAAGTGCAACTTGCACAAGGGCATCCTAGGGCACAGTTTCTACACACACTTGATAGAACTACATGGAGTCTGAAATGTAGTTCAGTGCTCGGTTGTAAGTTCACTCTCGAGGTGACCAATGGGGTTATTCCTACTCCCCATTTTACATTTTCCTTTTTAGGTTTGATGTGGTTTGTGGGCTTGTGTAGGTGAATTATTCTTTTGTAGGTTACAGGTACCTTCAGAAATCCAAGTGCGAATATCAGGCGATCAACAAGGAACAACTATGATACTCTTGCAACACATAGAAAAATAGATTTTGACTATTTGCGTAGTCACGGGTGCCTAGTAGTGGTCTCCAGTGCCCAAGTGCCCATGTCCTATTGTGGGCACTCGTGTCTAACTTTGTTCGTGAGTTACAGGATTTATGTTGAGCATTTATGAAAGTCTTCTCAACTTGTTTAGCACTTCTCCTTGCTCAGATCAATTCCATATTATGTGTAAATCAGTTAAGTCCTCTCTCCTTCTTTGCTTAGGGTTTTAATATCATATCTTAGTTTACTTGTTTCATTTCTATATTTCAACATTTATACATCATTTGGTTCAGTTGTGACTCTGTAATATTAGATTTAATTCAAATTAAACTAAATCATTTAGTGAACCCGACAATCAAATATTTTTTGGATCCTTCCACCATGAGTATCTCCATCCCTGACTTCTTACAGGATAATCCTAATTATGAGACTAAAATCCAATCTTTTGTGGCTAATACTCACATTCCTCCCAATACTCCTCCTAACTATATATATCATCAGTTCATAACAACATTTTCTTCTCATCAAGAGAATATTACTTTCACATCTTATACAATCACCCCTCCTATTTTTTCCAATGATCTTCCCCTTTATATCCAAGTATGCATTTATAACATTGGAGTTAAACAAGCACTAGTCGATAATGGATCCAAGCTCAATCTTTGTAATGCCACATTTATTCAACATCTTGGCCTTTCCTCAGTCGATGTCATCCCCTCCTCCATTTATCTTTGTGTCTATGATTCTACTACACATCCATGCATGGGCGCTATCACCTTACATCTACGGGTCGGGCTAGGAATTTAATGCACCGATGAACTATAGAAGGAACAACATGCACGGCATGAGCATACTATTGTTGTTAACCCTGATTCAAGTAATGTCACCTAGAACAATTCATTACACTGGCTACTCCAATTATATACTACAATGTCGGTCATTCCCATACTCCTATTACTTTTTCCACTCTTGCACCTACCTCTACTACCCCTACACATATCACTGATGAATTGCAACTCAAGCAACCTTCTCCCTCTACCACTGACATGCTTCCTCTCTATGGAATTATTTTTACATTGGATGTCATGCCACCTACTTCATCTCTCCAAGAGCACTCTATGTTGACACCTCCTCCTTTCACAGGCACTCATTTCTTACATGACTCTTATTGGCCTCATATTCCATTTGACCCTAGTTGCTCTGAGATTGTCTGCACACATGATGGCTTGGCTTGGCTAGGATTCAAAATTGTTGATCTCCTTCCTCCACCTCACACTCCTCACCTTTATCATGAATGTGTACTCATTACTAATGCTTATGGCCTCTATGTCTTCCATTTTTTAGTCTTCCTTGCACGCACTCCTAGTTCCTCTCCAATCACACTTGGGAAGTCTTGGCTCTATTACATTGGTGGCATGTTGGATCCAAATCATATTGATATCACATTTCCCATGCCCTTTGTCTGACTCTCTATTTGCAATGACTCGTTATTAGGCTATACTCAAAATCTAACTCGTTGGTATGCGCACAATTGTCCTTAACCTCCTCTTAGTGATGAATAATATGTAGTGGGTATGTGTAATTTATGTCACAAAGGCTTTTTATATGATCAGCCTCACACTATTGATTACCAAGTATCCAATCCATATCGTATTGGTTACGACCCTGACACAGACAATCTTCTAGATGATTTTACTTGATCTCTCTACATCACACACTTGGGGGGCATTATGATTTCTTCCCCCCTTCGATATTTATCAATTGTTACTAGTCTCTACACTTATGCTTTATGCTTCGTGCTTCACCTCTACTCTTTCTTACAACTCTTCCCCACTCTGATATACGCAATATATCGTCATTACCCTATGACGCACTCTAGTTCCACTATTCATACTCAATTGTTGAGGGTCTAAATCTTAAATGAAGCTCACCATATTCACTTTGCATGCTCTATGCTTCATGATCTATCTTTCTAGCGCACATTTTCAAACCATTTCCCTATGATCCACTCTATTTCCATGGTTCATACTCAACTATTGAGAGTATAAATCTTAAATGAACCTCACCACATTCACTCTTGACACTTTATGCTTCATGATCTATCTTTCTAGCACACATTTGTAGACCATTTCCCGATGATGTACTCTTGTTCTATGGTTCATTATTGATTGTTGAGAGGTATTTTATAATTTAACCTCATCTCATACACATCCACTAGGGGGTATGATGTTCCTCCATTGTCACATACTGCATACCATCCCATCATGGTCACAACATTTGCATATCTTTGTTGTACTTACTCTTGCTTACTTATACGTACCTGTACACTTTGTTTTCCATATTAGACGGATACTTAGTATGTCAATATATTTTCTATATACACATGTGCGTTCACTTGGTCTTTTGGAATGAAGGTACATCTCTTACAAGTCTTTACATGCTACAATGATGCTTGACATTGTACCTCTTACTAGTCCCACCGAGGCTCATAGGGGCATCTACTTTCTCACACATAACAAGTGTTATCATTTCATCATATACTACTTCATATTCTTACTAGCACACTACTTAATCCATTTATACATACATGCTTTGACGTACTCTTTATCTTTCTAACTTGCTAACGGGTGCTTCATGTGCAACATTTTCTTTACAGGACTATATGCTACCATGGTTGTCTGATACACTTTGATTTCTATTTTTTGTTATTGTATGCCATTGTTTGTGGGTTATGCCCTATGTCTTGTTTGGCCACTAGTTGTATACTTTTGGCTGCTTCGGCCCTGATTGTCTTGTGATATTGTGAGTGATGTCCTATGTATGAAACCTACTTTTTGCGGTTTGTATTGTTCGCACACTTTCTTGTTACATTATTATTTTATCACATGATTTGTTTGCACTAACAAATATTTTCTAGCCACTTTGTTTGCATGTGCTTTGGTTTCTACCATGTACATCCCCTACCCCCTATAGGTATCCACTTCAGAACATCATAAGTTCCTCTATTTTGGGCCGCATAATCCTATTGTCGTCGCATGCACCCCAAATAAGGGGGGGGCATACATTGGGTGAATAAAATGCCCCTACAACAGGTCAAAACTAGATTTTAGGATAGCCTAGTACAAGAAAAAAACATGAACATAGTCACAAAATGGCCTAAAACTAGACTTGGGTCAAAATCACAACACAGACACCAACTCCCAGACTCAGACAGAAGCATCTGGGCACCTCTGTCCTCCCCTAGGCACTAATGTCCTGGGGGAACATAGTCATCTTCTTATATCATCAGAGTTCACAAAAGCCTTCAGAGAAATTTTACAATTACAAGCACAGTCCTTCAGTCACAACATGTATGCAATCTCCTACAATCAATTTCAATCAGAACAATCAATATCATCAGAACTGATTCGAACAACATGAACAAACCAAGGATGTACCATCTATAGTGGTGCTTATCGAGAAGAATCATGGAAGGAGAGTAACACTAGACCTCTCTCCCCAACACTTTCTCTTTGGCGTGAGATCATCCAAAAAACTTGCACTTGGCATGAGATCACCCAAAAAACTCACACTTGGCATGAGATCGCCCAAAAAAATCGCTCTTAGTGTGAGATCTCCCAAAAACATGCTCTTCACAGCATTTTCATGACACTTTTCTATCCTTTTACACTGTTATAAATCGGGTGCATTCCTTTACACACTTTTACATAATTTTACATACTTATACACATTTTTCTTTGATTTATCATTATTGGCGAGAAAATTTGTCTTGTGGACAAATTTGTGGGTTTCAAGCCAACACTATGGGAATCTAAGTCCCTCTACTTGAACGGTGCAACTTCCATAGGTACATGCATGAAATATGGGTTTCAATGGTGATCTTTTGACCAGAGATCCAACAAGGGCACTACACTGACCTTGTGGCAAAGCTAGCAATGTCTCGTTAGAGAAGAAACTTTGTCTTAGAAAGGAGGAGGGGAGTGGAAATGGAGGGAGGAAAAACTAATGTTGTGAGTAGAATATCATATGCCCACACACATTAATTAGAAATTTCATTCACATGCATTTAGAGTTATAAAAAACAAATCCCTAGGAGAAGCTACAAGACCGAATGAAATTCATTGGTCGCAAGGTACCAATCAATCCCTCAATCAAAAAGGCAAAAATTCCTTCTTTTATTATTGAAGATAAAACATAACTTGTACAGAGCTTTCAAAATAGAGGAAAATCTAAAGAGAGGGGAAAATAGAAGAAGTATGGCATTTTCTGTCTTTTCTAGGTATAGAGCACTCTGGTATTTTTTTAAATCAATTGCCAGCCCCTAGAATGAGGTGGAGAAGCCATTATATTCTTCACAAGAAATCGTTACAACTTCACAAATCCTCAACGCCTTTTCAAATTCCTCTATTGTGAAGAAAACTCTCATGGCGAGCTAAAAACCAGATCTTGCAAAGCAACCGTTACATTCAATTTTCTACTTTAAATATAGACCATTTGATTTGCTCCTCTAATTCTAAAATTGGGCCTTCCACGTGGCAGGAAGGGATTGAAGCGGTTACGAGGGAATCCTTTCGCATTTTGTGATTTTCGTGAGATTTGGAAATTTTGAACAAATTGGCCCACAGCCCCGCTTTGACTTTTCAACTTAGACACGTGGCACATTCTTATTGGAAATGGGATCGCGGCCCTTTTCTCAACATTTTAACCTTTTTTGGAAAAAGGCTCAAAAACTTAATTTCCTCCGTTGGCCCGTTGTTCCACTTTGAATTTTCAACAATGAGCTCGAGACCTTGGCGGAGCCACAAAGCATTTTAGAACTTTTACTTTGCTTTTGGAAATTTGGTTAAATTTCCAAAAGTACCCCGATGGCCCGCTCATCCACTTTGAATTTTCAATGGCAGGCTTCACCTTTGACTTTTTCCCTACGGGCTCAAGCTTTGACTTTTTCCCTGATAGCCTGATTGGGGCTATGGGTTACTTTTTAACTTTTCACCTTTTTTACAAAGAGGCTCAAAATCTCAAATCCCCCTGATGGCCCACTCGTCTGCTTTGACTTTTCAACGAGCTTTGCCTCTCTAATGACTCCAACCATGTGGCGATCTAGTGTTGATTTGGTAATTGGCCCTTTCTGCCCCACCTTCAGAATTACATCATTTCGACACGTGGAGCCGTACGCTAAGCCTTTCATACTTAGACAATTTTACCTTCATTTTGTACCTGGGACACGTGGAAAGCCTGTGCTTGATTGAATATTGTTTCTTGGACCCTGCCCCTGGAGTTGCATGATTGCAACATGTGGTTGCTTCAACTAGATTTTAAAGTATGACCAAACTGCATTCAATTAGAGAGACCCAAGTATCACTTAGGGATGTTGAGGAAAAATTTGACGGAGAAAGAAATGCACATCATTCCTGACTGTGGAAACAATACACAAAGGAAGAGAACTTCATCATTTTGAGTTCAATTTTTGGATTTCCTTCATGAGCCAAAAGCATGAAGGAAAAATAATGATTTGATGACCTAGGCCATAGAACAAGTGAACAATTTCGATCAAAAAAGGAGGTTGCAGAGAGGATATTACGTGCACAGACCAGCAAATGGAGGATTTCTAAAAACAAGCAAAATAGAGGTTTAAACAGCTCTAGGGAATGACTTTTGCTAATTTCTTGAATCTCTAACTTGGCTTAAATATCAACGAATGGTATGAGCCCAAAAAAATTGAATTTGGCTATGAAAATGCAAAGCGGTTTTCAGGAGACAACAATCATATACATGAATTTGACTACATTATTGCTCTTCTTTTCAGGTCCATCCTTACAAGAAGTAGCAACAACAAGTTATAGTAACACGGTACAATGCATACGCTTCACCCCTAGGGTCACTTTTCTTTCCTAGTCTCCAAGCTTCACTTTGTAATCATTTCACACTTCACTTGTCCACTCAACATGTTATTCATTGCACGCTCTACAGGATCATAAGATATGCATCTTTTATCTACTTTATGTTATCGAGTATTCACTCAAAAAAATAAAGTGGGGAAAATGTAGACACAAAATCATGCACTTGAGTGCATTTCTAGGTCATAAAAGCATACCAACATTCATATGATTCCTAAGCAAGAAAACTAGTGGTTGACAACTATATTTGGCCTCTTTTCTTTGTCTGTCATTTTATCTTTGGTCTTACACACCCTACAGCCTAGTCGGGACTTTACTGATTTATATTTTATGGCTTCAGACACCAACGTCCAACCAAGACAGAAGCACCCAAACGCTCTTATCTGATTTGGGCACTCTTGACCCGTTTCCATCTTACTCACTCTTTTTGGGTCTCTTTTATCTTTTGGGCATCTTTTTCACTTATGGGTAGGCCTTCCAGTTGTCAGTTACGAAATTCAAACAAGGGAATTATATAAATACATAGTTATGTGTTCAAAATCAAGGACCAGGCAGTAATCATTACTAGCATCACCTAAGATTGCATTCAAAAGGCACCTAAAGCACTCTAAGGCATTCATCTAGCATGCATTCAAGGGACAAGGGCTACATCAAATTTGCATACACAACATAGGAAGGGGAAGTTCATTCTATTCCATCCACACATTCTACTACATTATTACATTTAGTTATAGCCGTTATCAAGTGTAACTTACACAAGTGAATCTTAAGGCACAATTTCTACACACACTCACCATAACTACATGGATTATGAGATGTGGTGCAATACTCAGTTGTAAGTTCACTCTTAGGGTGATTATCGGATCAGTCTGACTCCCCATTCTTCATTTTCCTTTTTAGGTTTGATGTGGTTTGTGGGCTTGTGCAGGTGAATTCTTCTTTTGTAGGTTACAGGTAGCTTTGGCGATCCAAGTGTGAATATCAGGTGATTAATAAGGAACAATTGTGATATAGTGAAAACCAAATTCTAACTATTTATGTAGTCACATGTGCCTAATAACATTCTCTAGCACCAAGCACCCATGTCCAGCTCTATTTTTCAGTTGCAGGATTTATATTGAGTATTTACGACAGTCTTCTAAACATGTTCAACACTTCTCCTTGCTCAAATCAGTTCCAGATTGTGTGTAAATTAGCTAAGTCCTCTCACCTTCTTCTTTTCTTAGGGTTTTAAATATCATATCTTAGTTTACTTGTGTCATTTCTACATTTAAAAATTTATACATCATTTGGTTCAGTAGTGACTCTAGAATATTATATTTAACTCAAATTAAATTAAATCGATAGGTAATCTCAGAGTTCACACCCAATAACTAGATTCATTCAATGTTCAATTAGAAGAAAGAAATACTTAATCCATTAGTGAGATTAAAAAACCCAAACACACAGTTCTCATATTCATTCATCAAAGATACAAAACTTTTTCTTGATCATTATGCTTACAAAGTGCATAAAAGAGAGAGATAGAAGAACACATGAAAAAAGAAATAGGAAAAGTAGCTTTTATTTCTTGTTTTAGTGATACAAAGCTCCACACCCAAAAGCACAATCCACATTTTCTACAAAATAGAAATTGTCATAATTTAGAATCCTTTGGAATGGAGACGCCGTCCTAATTTATAGCAATGTGAATTGACTTTTCACTTACCCCCCACATGACTCTTCATGATCTTATTCACTTGTGAATTTACATCTTCCTAGGAAATGAGAAATAATTTCCCTTTTTCTAAATTAAATTTAATTTTATAATATAACTTTAGAAAGTCGCTTAAGTGAATGAGACAAAATACAATGATTACGCTCAATGAAGAATTAGAAAGGGGAGAGAAGGAAGAGGGAGAAAGAGAGAAAAAGGAAGAAGTTGTGATATCCGATGAAGAATCCCCTCACGATATAGATATTTTTTGATTCATGTGTCTTGCTATTGCTTCTTGAATTCCTTTCTAAACTGAATTACTCCAAGTGCCAACTTATCTTCCTTTAGGATGTGAATGCAGCCCAACACTTTGGTCCATGCCCCAAGAATCTTGTTAATCTTCTTGCACTAACTAATCCATCATTCATGATCCTTTACAATTTCAAAAATCTAACTCTTGATGTTGGCCAAGAACTCTAAGTTATCTTCTTTGAAGGAAAGAGAGTCACCCGCCTCTTTCTTGACCAATTCTTGGAATGAAACAATAAGATATTCCAATGTTGAATCTTCAATGAGCGGAGAGAAATCAAGTTTTTCAACACAATTATAGGCATCATTCAAGATCTCAAAATCATGTTGTCTACAAGAGTCCAACTCAGAGATTGCATTTTTGAGCATTCCATATCTCGCATGCATGTTGTGGATCCACACTTTAGAAAAGTTCTCTGTAGTTGATGTAAACACGTTCTTACTCACAAGAGTGTGAGAGTCAAAGGATCTCATCTCAAACACCAGTGGGAACATCTCATCCAAGTGAATTACCTCTTTTTCAAACTTATCATTTGCTTTCTTTACTTCTGATAAAGTTGCAAGAGCGTACTTGATGAGAGAGATGACATCTGGAAATAATGCCTTGCATTTCTCAATGATTTTCTCGATCCACTTCTCGTTAGCCTTCCCTAGAATCATGTATCTTTGTGCTTCCTTGACCACCTAAGGATTAATATTATTGATTGGAGGAATTTATTCTATAGGGAGAGAATTTATTAGATCGGGCTCCAAGAAAGATTGAATGTGAGCATTAAGGGTCTTTACCTGTTCCTCCAATTGCACAATTATTTACTTGTACTCTTCATTTTGAGCGAGGAGGTGGGAAGTGGATTCCTTGAAAAAATGAGAGTCACCCTTGTGTGAAGATTGACCCAGTGAGATGCAAGTTAACTCATATTTTGATGGAGTCATGTCCTTAATGGGCATTTCATTCTTAGTTCTATCAATTTCAACATACTTATTACCTGAAGTGCCATTGAAGAAGTGACATGTTGTTTAGGCCTTCTTTCTTCACTTGGACTTCACTGTTCCTGAGATTACTTTGAGAATAGGTATGATATAAAGTTGCAATGTCCTTGGCTCACTTTCAAGCATTTCTTGAATCCATGGAAATGGCTCTTCAGGAGTTGACACAATGTTGGTCACTGGAGCACTTTCGAGAGCTTGTTGTAGAGATAAATCTTGATCATCATGGTGAATATTTTCCATTGGGGAAGACATACATGGATGTCCTTGAAGAGAAAGGTTCTGACATGAATCGCTCTTGTTTGATAGCTCCTTCTTGCAATGTTTTAGTTCAACTAGCTCACCTTGAACAACTCATTGAACCCACTCAAACAACCCAACTCACTTTGGTCAACTATCCCAACTCGTCAAGGAGGTTTGGATGGCTCAAACTTGGTTGATGAGTTATGATGACCCACTTAGCTTTAATTTCAACTAAGATCTTGACTCTTTTCAAATATTCTTTCACTGCACAATGCCCCTGGATTTTAGCTACTGCGCCCTGTGGTGTTCTGCTTTGCTACTATGATCAAAATGATGTCTCCAGACCTCTGTGAAAGATGAATTTAATTTATTGAGCTATGCCACCTCTTGGAAACCCTTCCAAGATGCCAAAAAACAACTAGATGACTTAAAATGGAACCTACTACAACTTTCTGCACCTAGAACGAAGGCTTTCTATTTTTAGCAGGTTAAACTAGGACATGTTATTTTGGGATATTTCACTTGTTTTGCTTAAATTTTAAATTATAGATCATCTGACATACTTGGTTCACCTCCACTGACAATTTATTTCAATTTTTAGAAACTTTCTATTTTTGGAAAGTTGTTTTTTTCATTTTGCTTTATTATGTTTTTTGCCTTTTTGTCCAAAGTTGTCTATTTTTTCATTTTCATTGTTCCCTGAGTGTACTGATATGAGGGGACTTATTATTTTTTGTAAGCTACTATTTTTAGAAAGCAAGGATGTCAGATACTTAATATTTTTTTAAACTACATTTCTCCACCTCAGATTGTGGTGAAAATTACATCACTGAATTAGGTTCACTTCTGGGACCTCGTGCTCCAAATTTCACCTCGATCTGCCTACTGGAATGTCTAGAAACTAAAAAAGTAAGAACTAGGGCATAAAAATAGGATTTTATTCCATTAATAATCAGATCATCATCTTCTCTATTATTACCATCTTCTTGAAGGTTCCTGGATGGAAGACCAACTGAGAAAATTTCACCCGATTTTGTTTACTAATTTGTAAGATATGAAATTTTCAAGTTTTGATGCATATAGTGGCTCTAAATGAATTTTTATAGGGTTTTTGGATGTATTACAGGTTTAATGGAGCTATTGAGAAGAAAAAATGGAGTTATTGATTGATAAATGAGGTTAGAAAATTTTATTTCATGTTTAAATCTTTCTGACATCACTTCTGGATCACGGGAGAGAAAGAAGTGAGTGGAAACAATGTATAAATAGTTTATTTTTTATTTGTAAAGTATGGGGGGTGGGGCACACTTTGTTTTCCCCACTACCCCAGAGAAAGTTAGGATTGTTGGGACAACAAAACATGCCCCCTACTCTGAGCATGCCAAGTGGCAAAATGAGATTCAAGGAGATAGGGAGGTGAGAGAGAAGCACTTTTGATCCAAAAACAGTTTTTACGCCCTGGGTACCGTTTAAATTTTTTTTGGATGCTTAATTTTTCTGATTTTAAAATTGATCAAGAGTGATTATTGTATCACTTTTGAGTGTCTTGAAACCCCAATTTTTCTAATTTCTCTTAAAATATCAATTTGTCATTTAATTCATCTTTCGTAATTTAATTGGAAATATTACAAATCCATCAAAATTCTGATCACAAACTGAATCTGATAATGCATTCAATTTGATTTTTTAATCCGAAATTGATTCTGCATTTACTTATTTTGTTGTGGATAATGGATTCTCAATTTCTAACTGATCTAATTTTGTAGTTAATTTCTTTTCTTAATCAATTTAATCAATTCCTTATAGTGATTTTTTTATTTGATCAAAAGCTTCAAAAGACTTAAATAAAATACTCCACAGATTTGATAACGGAGTTCACTCGATTGGGCTACATATTTGGATTCACTTAATCGTGAATCGATCTATTTATTATCAATATAAGTATTTAAACTTCACAAATTTACCAATAGATGATAATACCTGTATTTAGAGCTTAAAACAGATTTGCAGACTCTGATTTCCTATTAGATTTTGTCTACAAGTTCACGTGTGGCTCTACAAGCTCTCCAAAGTACCCTTTCCATGCAATTGTGTCTGAAAAACACCTACACCAAGAAATATACCACACTTCATGGAAAAATAAAGACATTATCATCTTTGTCTTTGAATATTGAGTGATTCTTCTTTTTACACCGAGTTCTCAAACTGACTCTAAGTACCTCAAATTCTCAAATCTCTACAAACTGGTCACTATTGCCTTGTACACAGTCTACTCAAAGATTTGGTTCAAATATGACTAAGCTCATATTGTGATTTGTCGAGCCCTCATGACTCAATGGTGAGCTATGTGTTTTGTTCCTCGATGGTCTCTGGGTTGAACCCCCCCTTCTCTATTGCCAGTAGTTTGCACTCTAGTGGGTAAAATACCACATGTGTCAGGTGTGTGGGTGGTTTGGAATTTAAAAATAGGTATGCCAGCCTATTAATACATGGTTGCGGCCACACCTGCAACTCTTTTTTCCATGTATAAGTGGTCGGTGGCATTGTTTATCACCCAATGGGTGGGCCAAATTGGAAGGTGCCAAGTAGGTTGTGGCTTGGCTGTTGAATCGCCACTTATATATGTGTCGCCACATAGTTTGAACTACCCACGTTAGTTGGGATAAGTTTAATGGATAAGCCCTCCACGTGGGAAAACTTGTAGATGGAGTAGTCCACGTTATATAAAGAACTAAGCCTGAAATGTGGGCAAGTTAATCGGTCGAGTGGTGAGTACCTCGCTGGGATCGCCGAGTTATCAGATCATACATGTAGGTTTGTTTTTCATAAGGCCAAGTATTGGCCGAGCCCTTGTAAAAGACTGGGTTGCTAATTAGCTTGGTCGAGCTGCTCCAATGCAATGCAAAATTCGACCTGTATTATAATATGATTTCCCTATAATATAAAATCACACATGCAAGGGATATAGACATATAATGGAAAATATATATAATTGCGCATCAATGGTGCTATGAATCAGAGGCCAAGTCATCCCTTCATTAAAAGAGTGTGTCGAACCTGGCTGAGGGTCCCCAACCAACAAATAGTGGGGCCCACCATTTCTTAATCATGTGTCAAAGACCAGAGGCCTAAAATATAAATGTTTACTCCTCATACCAATTATGCCACTTGTCACATTTTGATTCATCCACATCATCAGACCTGTGCATAGTCCCTATTGGTTGAAACTTTCAGCAGACCATAACTTGCACATACGAGCTCCATTTTTTGAGTTCTTCATATCGACAGAAATCTCTCGAGATGATCTTCGGTGCTGCAATGATTTAGGGAGATTTAGGGATCATATGTACTCAAAAAATCCTCTGGATCAACATTAGCACCCGGGAGGAAAATTTTTGGGTTATGTGATGAACCTGGGAAGGGGATAAGGATGGGGCACAATTTTTGTCCCTAGTGTTCCTAGGACAACTGCGAAATTAAAATACACCCAAGGGTTTTCAAGAAAAACTTATCCAATTTTCAACCACTTAGCACTCATTGGGAAGAAAGAGAGTCATATGAGAGTTTAAGAGCTACAACTGAGGGGTGGAGCGTATTTTTTTGTCCCCAATGTCTTCACTATCCTTGGAACATTTGGGACATTCAGGACACCAAAATGCACCACCCACCCAACTATGAAAATGACTAACTCCCAAAAACTTGAAATCACTTTTCTCATAGTTCCAGGAACTCTTTTCAGGAAAATAATTATGTCATTTTGACTCCCAAGATTATTTCAAGATTAATGGCATGGTTTTCAAGACCTGATTCTACTTTATTATCCAAAAAATGCTGATTTTTTATCCAGGACCACAAAGTGAGTCTCTTGAAACTGAGATGCCTTTAGAAGCGATTAGGATTTGAGAAGAATGTGAAAACTCCATCATGTAAAACATTGAACCAGATTTCCATTGATATTTTTTTTACCCATAACTCTTTATGGAGCTCCCGGAATCATCTTACGAAGCTCAAGCACCTTTTAGATTGCTTAATCCTTCAACCTCAAAAACCCACTTTCATTATTATTGTTCCCAAACCTATTAAACTTTCCTAAAATTTCCTAAACTAGTTAAAATATGTTGTTAGCTCCTAAACACCACTCCTGGATGGTTTTGAGCCTTCAACTTTGTCCCGAAGGATACACACCTATCCTGGAAAGACCAGAAATAGCCTTTCTAGGCCTACCGAAGAATCCACATTTAGAAGCACTGCACTAAATGGAATGAGTCATCTTGTTTTGAAATTTCCAACAGTAAGAAAAGTACACACAATACATATGAGGAATCTCAAGGATCAGGATGGGAATGGTACAGAGGGCAGATTGACCCAGAGAGAGGGTTTCCAAGAAAAACTTTGAGACTTGGGTTAAGTTGTCATGTTTCAACATCGAATTTTGCCCTTGCAAAAACACATGACAATAACCATACACTCAAATTACGTGAAAGAAAGCTAATATCTATGGGAAAATTGAAATATTATGATTCTTATTCCACTTATTCCAATTTTAAGCTAAATCCGTATTCAAACCATCTCCTAAGCCTACCAACGCTCAAGCTATTGTCAACATTGTTTCTCCACTTGCCAAGCTTTAATTGAAACCCACAAAGTGCACCTTTACTAAGTTGTCATGCGAACCTCAGTTCATATTACCACAACTCACTGAAAGCAATCTAATTACTCTCCCTCTACCACTGAATCTAGATCCTTTTCGACCATGTGGTCATAACTACAATGAAAATACACACTGTGATTACCACCAATGCAAAGGCCACTCTACTAATCATTGTTTTAAGCTTAGTCATATCATTCAAGATCTTATCGATAACAACGTAATTGAGCTCCAAGAGCCATATACTAATTAAAACTACTCTAATGATGATAAAAATACTTAGAATCTTCAATGACCCAGTAAAAAATCATGACAAGTCCCATCTACTAATTCCTTTGGTAATCATACATATCATGTTATGCCTCCTCCTTCATTAGATGCCACTTGATTTCCTCATTGTTCTTACTGATGACATTCCACCACTCAGTTATCACCTTCTAAGATCATGATTACCATAGAAACTACATTTTCCTCTAGTTTGTTGCATATTAATGCTTTTATTGGCTACTTATACAGTTAACAAAATACCCTGGTTTATCTCTCTTGGCTCTTTCAAATGCATGCTTCTATGGCACTCTTATTAGATAATTAAATGTCTAACTTCCCAAATCACATTTCTGAGACCCCTAAGTCTTATTACATTCATGTCATCCTTCCTCATCACTATTGGGTCTCTTTACCATACTTACACCATTCTTCATTACATATGTAAGTAAAGGGTATATGAGATGGTATTAGGTTTTCCTTAGCTCTGAGATACCTAGGCTACCCCTTTCTATGGTCCACTTATGTGCTTAAATTCATTCATAACAAGACAATTTTTTCACCATCAAAGGAATTATACACCATGCACACCATTACCTTGGCCCATTCTTTGCCTCTATTTTTGTGCCACCAGTCATGATCATATAGGCCTCATATACACATCTCAAGTCTAATGTCTATCTCTGCAGCTTTCTCTCTCCATTCATATATGGCCCAACATCATGACCCCATCATTCTCACCAGTCTATGTAATCCACCTCATTGACCTAATTCCCCATAATTAGATCAACCCATCCCCATAGGTGTTCTCTACCCCCTTCACTATACCCAATCTCACCTCACATCCACATAGATAGTCCTCTTACACCCACCAATCCCAAACCATTATCACATGGCCTTCTTTGTTCTTTGATATTAGCTAATGGTTCCCATGCACTCTTCACCAACATCAGATAAATATTCCATAACTTGCAAACTTGGGGGGAAATCGTTATCACTTATCCCCCCCTCCATCACTATTTGATGTCTCTATCATATACTCTTAGTTCACTTATTACACTTCATTCTATATACTTCATGACTAAAATCATTTTCTAGCATATACTCTCCCCACACATACTTTATCATATCATTATTTGTTGACTTACACTCGTGTTCTATGGTTCATGTTTGACTATTAAGGGTTGTAATTCATCCATAATAACTCACTTTTCACATCCCTGGCTACTCTTTTTTGTTTCATGCTTCATGACTATCTTTATGAACATTGTCACATCTTTGGTTCTCATAGTTTATCATCATTACCGATGACGTGCTCTTGTTCTATGGTTCATACTTGACTGTTGAGGGAGTAATTACTACATTAACCTCATCATCACACACATCTATACTAGGGTAGCACATATCCTATCATCCTACCACACTTATATATCATAGCACATCATTACATGCACACAACATCTTTGTATCATATTGGTTGTATTTACTCTTATTAGGTTATATTATTTTACATGTTACACTTTGCTGTCCCATGCTAATTTGGATGCTTAGTATGCCATCATATTTTTCTATACACACACATGTGTGTTGCGCTTGGTATCTTGAGGTAAATGTAGGACTTTTTTCATATTTTCACATGTGAAGCATGATGCTCGACACTACTCTTTACCAGTCACATCGAGGATCCTAGGGGGCATCTACCTTTTTTCTACTATCATACTCTATCACAACACAAGTTCTATCATTTAAGTACTTCACTAATTGCTTGGCACTATCACTTACTCTTCACTGATATATACATGCTTTGACATACTACTGATGATATTTCTAATCATTTTAACGGGTGCATATCATGTGTATTATTTTCCTTGTAAGATTATATACAACTGCATGGTTATCTGTCACCTTTTGTCTTGTTATTACTTGATATCATTTGTCTATTGTTTTTAGGATATGCCATATGTCTTACTTAATCATTGCTTTGCTTTTGGATACTTCTGGCCCTAATTGTTCTTGTGACACTTGTAAGTGATGTTCCATGTATGTAAGCCCACTTTTCATGATTCCATCTTGTCTTCCTAGTTTATTATTACATTATCTTTTATTGCATGTTAGTCTATTTTTACACTAACGTTTGATTTACTAGTCCATCATTGTTTGGCATGTGCCCTTGGTTTCTACCATGCACATCCCTTACCCCCTATAGGTATCCACTCTTAGATATGCATATCAGAATCATGTCTAATCCCTTCCTTTGGGCTGCATTTTCCTACATTCATCGTATACACCCCAAACAAGGGGGGAAATCTATTGGGTGAATGAATCACCCTTTCAAGTAGCTCATAGCTACACAATTATAGAACAACACAAAAAAGTATAGAATTAGCAATATTACACAATCATAAAATAATCAAGAATCATACATCAGGTCACATAGACACAAAGCAGGACACTAGCACCCTTTAGCAAATAGATAAGATCGGTGGGCACTTGTGACCCACCATGGTCCTTATGTCCTGGGGGAAAAAATAGGTACACTTTCTTAGTTCAACATGGTTTTCAATAGTTTACAGTTCAGTTCTAGAGTATCAAACACTTCTCTCCAATGATAGAATTCAGTAAATCAATTACAATTCAATTACATTCAATTATAAATGGTTACAATCGGTTACGAATCAAGATGTGCCATCTACATTGGCAATTAGGGAAGCATCATGGAAGGAGATAAAAATAGACCTTTCTCCCCAAAACTCTTCTCTTAGCATGAGATCAACAAAAAAACTAACTCTTGGCATGATATCTCCCAAAAATACTCATCCTTGGCGTGAATTCACCCAAAAAACAATCTCTTGGCTTGAGATCTTCCAAGAACAAGAACCTCACCTTTCAGAAATAAGACACTCCAATCAAGAAACATCTCCAAGATAAAAAAGATTACTTTCTATCATTATACTCTCTGTATACACCATGTGTGCACTCTTTTCTTTATTCATACACACTTCTATGCATTTTCACTTGCTCAGATATGCATGTACTCTTATTTTTCATAAACGGGACTTTGACTACTCTTCGTTCTCTTCTTTTTTAGGTTCATCCTTATACACAACAAAAAGTATCTCAAATCTAGCAATAACAAGCTCCAACAACACACAAACTATGCATACACTTCTACCCCTACGGTCTACCTCCCTTTCCTAGTTTCCATGCTTCACACCACAATCACTTCACGTTTTATTTGTCCACATCAGCATGTTATCAGCTACACTCTTCTATTAGCTATCACAGGGTACTCATCTTCTATCTACTTTTTGTTATTGAGTATTCACTTAAACAACATAAAGTGGGGGCAAAATGTAGACATGAAAATCTATGCACTTGGGTAAATTTATAGGTCATAAATCATACTAATATATGTATGGTTCCAAAGAAATAAAAACTAGTGGTTGAAAACTTACTTTAGGGCATTTTGATTTATCTCTTGCACTTTTATTGGCCTTATATATCTTACATATTTTTCAGAAACTTTATTGATTTATATTTTTTGGCCTCATACACTAGTGCCTAGATAAGAACAGAAGCGCCTAGGTGCTCCTATGTCCTTTCTGGGCTGCTCCCTGACATTCTTTATCCTCTTCTTACTCTTTTGGGTCTCTTTTAGTTCTTGTTCACCTTTTAAAACTTTGGGTCATCCTTTTAGTTGTTCAATTATGAAATTCAAATAAGGGAATTATATATATACATAGTTATTACTCTCAAATAAGGGGCCAAAGCATCATAATCATTATCTATTATCACCTAAGCTTGCATTAAAGGAAAAAGAGAATTACAAGTCATATATCTAACACACTGCATATAAGGGACAAGGGCTACATCACTCTATATACACAGTGTATAGGAGGGGAGTTCCATTATATTCAATCACAACACATTATATATACTTGGTACATTGTATATCTAACACTACTATCAATCTATGTAACTTACACAAGGGAATCCTAGAGCTTCATGAAACACATAAGCACACAGAACCTACGTGGAGTCTAACATGTAGTACAGTGCTCAGTAACGTAAGAGTTCACTCTTCTGAGTGACTATTGCGGATCAATGTCGACTCTATATTATAAATATTTTTTTATTAGATTTGATGTGGTTTGTGGACATATACAGGTAGTTATCTATTTTATAGGTTATAGGTACGACCAATGATCTAATATCTTACTCAGAGTGACAAAGAGTAAGTAGAAGTAAAGCTCCTCTACCCCGTAAGGAAAGACTCAAAACCTAAGCATCTGAGTAGAAACTAGCACCCAATCTAGTCATTAATGCAACTAAGAACTCATGTCCTCACTATGGATGCTTCTATCTAGAACAATTCTAAGTTCCAAAACCCTCATCAATCCTTAATGATGTTGTTCTATAGTCTGGATTTTAGATAATTACCCAGTCCAAATCATCTCTAGATTGCACAGAAATTAGGTAAGTTCATATTCCTCTTTCATTTTCTTACGGTTTCAAATCTTTGAATGCTTTTTACTTATTCATTACTATATATTATCATTTTTATATCATTCATTACTGTACATTACTTTGAAATTAAGGTTTAATAAAATTTATATTAACTCAACAACCATTGATTGTCATATGTCATAACCTAATGGCGTTATATAGTTCTTCAACTTGATGCTCCAAAATGCATAATTGGTCCAATTCAAAAGAGGATATTTATTGGTATAGAAACCTCCTTGAACATGATTTCTCATCATACTTGTACTTCAAGGATCACCTTCAAGTTGTTAGCTACTCCAAAGGACCTATTATGATACCAATTGTTGGAAGCACAATCACTAAGGGGGGAGTGGGGGTGAATCAATGTCCCTTAAAATTTTTACTTCAATTATCTTTAATTTTACTTACCTTGCATGAACCATTCAATAAGCCATCATTATATAAGCAATGTAAAACCATCAAAGTAACATAAAAACTATCCAAATGAGCATGAAGCAATAGAGAACACACATGAACACAACATATATGTGGGAAACCCTCGAGGGGAGGAAAACCCATTGATATTTGTATTAGTAAAACAAAAATCAAGATTTACTGAAGAACCAACTCCATAAGGAGCACCATCCACTAATTTATCAAGCAACAACTTGACTTTAGCAAGCACCCACTTGCAAGGAAGCTACAACTCCCCAAGATTTAGTGAAGCACCAAATCCACAAGGAGCACCAACCCCTGGGTTTTAGCAAACACCAACTTGCAAGGAAGCACCAACTCCCTAGGTGACTCAGCACCAACTCAGCCACCTCTGAATGTTTTTCACATTCCCTTTTTTGTTGATCAACTGATGATGACCCTCTGTTAGTTGTTTTTCTCTTGATCACACCTCAAATTGCCATAATATGCATACTCGCTCTTCTTTCTTCATCACCTTCTCATATGCAAGGATAACCTACCCTTCATAGGATAACCACTTTATATTTTCAACATAGACACATTCTTCATGGTCTTTATGACCTCATACACCTCTCTCTAGCCCTTTATGGATCGCTTCTTACATCCACAACTCTATAGGCTAAAAATTGCCTTTACATGTATATATATGTGTATCAAGAACTTACAACACTAGGTCGGTCAAACATCAATTAACATGGCCATGAAAAGACCTCAAAACATCTAAAACACAGAATGATCACAATACAACCTTCATTTTATCGGTCATTACATAATTTTTCTCAAACTCCTTCATTAGGTCTCAAGAAGACCTAATACACTAAGTCTACTACATAATGAAGCAATTCTGATCTTCGTGAGAAACAATAGACATATTCAAGACTTAAAACCTTTCAAGAACATTGGAATGTCCTCTTCATGCTTCATCCATGCTTGAAAATTTCTACATCATCTATTCATACAATGAAAACCCCCTGAGAGAAAAATTGTCTTATTAGGACTGCCTACCTAGAAAATTTGTCTTACAAGATGAAGCTTGTACAACCTTGAATAAATCAACCATGAAAAATAAATCATGCAAACATAGACTACATGACATATACAACATCACCATCTCCATTACATACTTCAATTCAAGTCATAAGGGCTCAATAACATCTCTTCTCCAAGCACACTCAAAACTATAAAACTACCCCAGGAACTAGTCACAAGAAATTGACCTCATATGACCACTTAAAGGCTAGAACTTGTCTAGAAACCATCTTGTCCAATGCAAAAATTGAGAGCTACAACAAATTCTTCAGAAAAAATATTTTTCTATGGGCGATACTCATATGACAACACAAAACCACATAGAGATAGTTGGGAGAGTCTACTAAATGATCCAATCATCAAACTAGGCAAACCAAACCATTCTAAGCCAGTTTGAGTAATATATCTCCTATCGACTTCAAGTTAGGGTTTGAGAAGGGTTTTATACCTATTTTAGTGTTAATGGTTGTTCATAAATCATAGGACATTAATTCCAAAAATAATGCTAGGATATTTTAGCTAGGATTCTTTCCCATATCTCTTTAAGATCTTAGGTTCCCATGCAGATGTTACACGTGCCAACGAGCATCAAAAAGTGCACTTTGAGCTTGCATTCTTTATTCTCAGAATTCAGTAAGACCAAAAATGTCATATCTTGGTAAATCCTTTAGCCTATGACCTGAAACTTCACCAACATGTTTGAATCAACATGCCAAACCTCTATTTATGCTTGTATTTGCATACTCACCTTGAAAAATAATCATCACTCCTCATTAGGACAAACAGACCTGAAAACCACTTTTCATGCATTTTCCTTCAAGTCAAGACTTCAAACTTTAGAAACACACCTAAAATGACATGATAAACCTCTAACAATGCTCATACATGCATACTTTCCTTGGAAACTGAACCTCATACCTCATTAGGCCATGTTTTCTTCATCTTGCACTTCTACACCTTGGTCTTCTTGCTTCAACTAACCTTATAACTAACTTGCATACCTTTTCTTAAGCATTCTAACCATGTTCTCATGCTCAAAAAATAATAAAACAATATTCACATACCTAAAAAACATCCATGCTTCATCCATCTTCCATCATTCCTCCTGACAAGGCTTCCTACACTTGAACTTCAACAATGCACCTTCAAGAATGACCTGACCTCTGCAAGCTAAGCTGATCATGACAACCTTCATGTTATCTTCAAATTCTCTCTCTCTATTCTCAAGAACCTCTGACATTAATGACTCATCATGCTTTACCTCAACAAGAACACTCAACAACTCTCCACATCATCATTTGGTATTAACCAGGCACATCTCCATCCTAACATCAATGACAACTCACAACAACATCTTGACATCAATCATGCACAACATCATGACATAAATGACATCATTTTGACATCAATGACAACTTACAACATTATACATTGGTGTATGTTTCTAAATATTGAATATTTAGGTGACGATTGAAAGACCCGCTAGTTTGAGTGTGTCATGAGAAAAAATCATATTAGCATTGTTGATGGAATGTTAAGTGCACGAATGTTTGCTTTGTTGAATTTGTAAAATATTTACACAAGGGTGTTATCATAAGAAATAATCAAGAGTATAAGGAGGTGAATTTATTGGGGTTTTATATTTATCCATTTGTGTAACTTTATGCTCGATAGCTACACGTCGAGAAATATATGATGCTTCTAGTGAAATAGTGTCCTCTTATTCATCAATAGGCTTTAAAATTGACAAAGGCTTAGACACATATCAAAGGTGTTTATAATAAACACAATACTAAGTGGGATCAAAGTCGTCTATGTCGTCAGAATTGAGTAGTGGCAATGAATCAATGTTATCCATGAGATTATTCTACACGTTTCCCCTGATAAGGTTGGGAGTTGTGGTGGCAGAAGATTTTATAGCAGAAAACTTACGATTTATCTTGTATGTTCATATTCCTGTAGGGATATACATTTCATCGTCATTGAAATTTGTATTTATATAATTCCATCCATACATAGTAGGTGTCACCTTACTAACAACTAACACGTTAATAAGATCATTTACATTTTCATTACAATAAATATCATTATTTAAATGAGGATCTATCACACCTTGTTTTAGAGAATTAAAGACATCCGCAAAAGGATCAATCAGTGTATTAATTTATTCATTATCATTAGTATCAATATTAGATTCAACTCCCCTCATGGGTTTCAAACCTAATGTGCACAAATGTTCATTTGAAATATCAAATGGTTCATCAACACCATATCCATTGATATCATCATCCAAATTAGACCCTATCTTACTTTGTTGTGGAATATTAGAGATATCTATAGAATAGGTTGTTATGTTGCCCCATGATTGGGCTTTTGGTGGCTCTAAGTGCTTTGATATGGTGTGTAATTGTTGATACTCAAGTGGTATTGTTTCCATTATTGTTTGCACAATAGTATGATGTTATTTATTCACAAAGATTAGTTCTTTCAAATAAGGTATTGTACTCAGATCCATTTTGTGAGGAGATGACCTATGTTGTATATCCAAAGGTATATCATGTAGTATCACATTATGCTCATCCGATATAGCTTTTGGTACTCATTGAGGTTTGGGTACTTAAAATGAATTTGTAGAATAATATCACGTGTCGAAGGAAATGAATCCATCATTCTCAAGGTGTTGGATTTTCCATGGTAAAGCATAACAATAATTGTCACAGTGTTCGTTAATTCCATGATAATTAAAAAATGACCGACCTTTGGTTTTTGTAAGCCAATAGTGGGGGTGTTAATTAGTAGGTAACAAATTGATTAAGTGATTATCGAGTATCTCATATAGAATATCATGTTATTTAGATATCTTTTCAAACTGAACAAGTGCTTTCTGTTGTGGTTTCCTCAGTAATCAAGATTGATCTTGTGGAACATACACATTGGTGCATCTATGTAGGAATTTCAATTCACTTGTATGAGCACATGTATCATGCATAATGTGTGTATCACATTGTTTATCAGTGAGCTTATAACTATATTGATCATGATGTATAGAGACATTATGGACTCATGCGTTGGAAGAATCCTTTAGATGTGATATCTCCGGCTTGAGAGATGTGATCTCAATATTCATAGCTAGAAATTGAATTTAAAAAACATGGTAGTAATCTTGAATAGACTCTAAGATATCCTTATGAAAGGTGTTGTCATTATTAATAGGAGGAGTTAAAATATGTCTCTAAATTGAATCCACATGGGGAAGGTGTCCTATTATCAAGGAACATTATTTCTTGTACTAGTTTTGTGAGATTATTTTTACATGTTCGATGATGTTGAAGTAAATCATACAAGGAGACTTGAGAATCTGTAGTATGGGCCCCTATGGTAGAAAAATGATAGGATAAACTCCATTTAAGGAATAAATAATAAGAATCAACACATGAAGGGTCGTTAGTTAAGAGATTGTAGAAGATAATGCCCAAAAGTGAGGTTGAGCAAAAAGTGACCGTTGTCAAATTAATAAAACGACCACATACGGAAATAAAAAATATATTTTACGAAAAAAAAGAGAGGTATTTTAACATCCAGACATTTGAAACAATAACCTCTTGGGGGTTTGCAAAAAATGTATCTTTTTATAATTATGCCCTAATTACTAAAAATAGTAATTTTGAATTTCTGGAAAATGTGCTAAGAATCAGGGTTAATAAAAAAGGTTTTTATTGAATATATAAAAATTAATAATAACATCAATGAATTTTGAAAATAGAGTAGTTATTCTTAAGATATGCAATAAAAGGTGAGTGTGCAATTAAGATCCCTTGAAAGAGACCCAAAGGGTAGGAACGACCATGAGACCCTAAGGAAAATTGTGCAAACCAGAGTTAGGAAATATGATAGATGAAAATAAAGTGTGGATATGAATATACAATCTATATATGAAACCTTAGGGAAACTAGGGTTTGAGCCAAAATGTTTGATGCAAATGTCAGATTCGCCAAATGTTTACACCTTTCTTAAAAATAATAGATTGTTGAGTTAAATATAGTAAAAGGATGTAAGGGGAGCTACACAAGACTATATTTATTAATTAACTTCCAACATAAATTACACAATATCATAACAACGCATTAGTTCTTGTAACTAATGTATATAATTTTCTATGAGCTAAAAACACAAGAGAATGAGTGAACTTAGCTAATTACCGATGGATCTGGGAAGTTATGGGTGTGTAAATTGTTGGAACTGGGAGATTTGAACTTGCAAGTGCCTCGTTTTTAGAACTGTATCTAGAAAATGACATGGTGCACAATCATGCAAATTTGTCAAGACTATCCATACATTTTTACGCCTTCTGTATAATATTGACACTGCCATGAATCTTGCTCTGTAACTTTATGAGATTGTTACCTACATGACAATGTTTGTCATTTCCAACCCCTGATTGTCACTCATGTTGTGAATCCATGTGAATATTCTGAGTAAGATTTCAACTCTTAACCATGGGTAGGAGATCTTGCAAAACAAAAATTATTTTTTTTAATAAAATTAAAGAGGGGAGTTTATAGAGGCCCCAACCCATGGAAGTGTATACAAAAACATATACGATATAACAAAAGATATTAAACTTATTACATTAAGTTTTAGTTTTCACAAATTCTTTCGTAAAGATCGGAAGAGGGTCCAAAAATTTATCCTTTCGAGATACAAACTCCCTACCATCAACTACATTGAAAATAAATTATATATCACCCACCATTTTATGGGACATCCCTAAAGTCATGAGGTACAGAATGCTAACTCGGGGTCCATTGAGGATTTTTAACAATTTTGACTTCCTTTTGAGAGATGAGACCCATTCTAAAAGGTCATATCCCCCTTAAGCAATGGCTTCTTCCCAGGAGGGCCTTTTTGTCTTGGCACTGGAATTGATTTAAACCCACCATCTAGCATGCTCTGTGTAATGCAAAAAAAATTCCACACCGATATAGTGAATTTCACAGCTGCTTTTTCAAGGGACAAAACCCTCTTCTCTAGCGATTCTAGATGCTGAGAGACGGGTACCTTCTTGCCCCAAACCTTTCCTATGAAATCAAATTGTGGGAGTTATTTTTCAAGAACCTTTGTAGAAAAGTAAATTTCCTAGGTTGTCAAAGTTTCCACCTTAATGACTGGTCAATGAGGCAACCAAAATTTTTGCAGGCCTTCTATCTTAATATGGTCTTTTAGATGGAGGAGATGGTGAAACAAGACCTGAAAGACTGAAAATGAGGGCATCATTCTTGCTAGCTTAGTGATGAAATCCAGTTACACTATTGGGTAAATGCATGGAAATGGGGAGCCAAAAGGGGGTCTTAAGTGGACATTCTTTCTGAATAATAAAAAACTTTAACTTGTAGAATTTATTTGAGATAGTTACACTCAAAATTTGAAGATGTTATAAAAACATGAATTGTAGCATTTCGAGTCCAATTTCTAAAGTACTTTTTTTATAAAAATGGTTAAGTGTAAGTGTGTTAAACATCTCAAATGTCAATAGGTGCCCTTTTTTGTAAAAAAACATAGTAGACAGTCAGTCGTGCCCCCCCCCCCTTTTTTTAGCACTATTTTGTATTTTTGAAAACCCTTTGGTAGAAAGATAGATGGGAACATCTAGTTTGGGATATATTTTTTTAAAAAAAAATTAGTATTTATTTTTTATGATTTTTCAAGTACAAATTTTTGAAAATTAAAAAATAATGGATAGCCAGCTGTGCCCCCCTAACTACCTCAAAAAATATCGAAAATAATATTTTTTTAATATGTATAGAATTAGTCCTAGTTTGGGACTGTATAATTTTATTTCGAATTGGAGAAGTGAAAAAAAGATACATGACAAAAGGTAAGCATTTAAAATCACTAAAAAATAGAGGTATAAAAGACATAGTTTGAAATAAATATAAATGGAAACCTTAGAATAGTCATAAAACTATAAAAAAGTGTACATTTAGAAAGAGAATAGTTTTTTGACGTTGTAGGTAAATTTTTAAGAAAGATAGAACACGTTTTTGTAGGATTTAACATGGTGGAAGGTGAGTTTTTGCATATTTTGTCAAAAACACGCAGGTTGTGTTGTTATAGGTCCAAGGTGCAGGTTTGGAAAACCAAAGCAATTCCAAGCCTACAAAATCTTGGTTTGGGTGCATAATAAAGGGAAAGTGTATGTGTTAGAATGCGTACGCATTCCGTGGGGTATAGGCATTATATGTGTTTATGGCAGGATTACATTTACTAAAATAAATTTTAAAGTATAAGTTTTTCATTTATTATTATTTATACTTTATTAAGTATAAATAATAATAAATGGAAAACTTACACTTTAAATTTATTTTTTGAATATAAGAAATTAGGGTCACTCTGCACCTTATGGAGCTAGACTCATAGCTCCATGAGTCACAGTTTATCAGATAGTTTTTTATAATATAATCTAGTCATTACATAGGTATTTTTCAAGATTTCAGAATTCGACATAAAACTTTTAACATTTAAATTCTACAATCGATGGCTATTTTGGTAAAGAATATAGTCATTGTTTAGGTTTTGGGGAATTTTGGATTGTTTACTCAAATTTGTAGGAGTGTTAGATGTGTCAAAATTATATTTTACAAACCTCGCAACTCTAAAAGGAAACAATAGTTGTTCAAATATATAAACTCATGAAATGCATTATAATACATAACAAATCAAAACACATGTGTTGGACATAGTGTCATTGGTGTTTTCATTGATGTCAAGTTGCATTGATGACAAAGGGTATTCAGGTGGCATAGGAGTCAGTATGAGGTGTCAATCATCAAGAAGAATGAAGGTTGATTGGTAGTGCCCTATTTTCATGTCATGAAGTGTTGCATTGGTGAAGTGACACTATGTCTAGGAGTGAGTGCATGTTCTTGATGCATGGTTCAAGCAAGTGAGGTGTTGTGTATGATCTCTAGAGGTGGTCAAATTTTTCTATGGTGTCTAACATGTTCATAGAGATGTGTCAAGGGTGTATGCGTGTCCACAAGGTGATATCAAGGTCAATTTCAGTATGGCATGGGTTGAAGCAAGCCTAACTAGGCCTAAATCTAGACCTAGTGCAATCATAGCATGAGGTATGAAGGAAAGCAAGCCAAGGCAAGTTAGTGTAAACATGTGAGGAGTATCATGACATTGCAGATCATGTGTGGAAGGTGTACAAGATCATGGTTCTGGTGCATAGTGCATGTTTAAGGTCCTTTAAAGCAAGACATAGAAGACAAGATAAGAATGAATGGGAAAACCAGGTAGCATGGTGAGTTTCATAAGTAATAAATCATGAATGAGCATTGAAAATCATGGAGGAGTTCATTCCAGAGGTGTGTGTAAATCTTGAGGTCATGCATCTTAAGGAAATGAATGAAAACTTGTTTTAAGCTCTACCGAGCTCTCAAAACACTATTTTCCAGCTCGATGGTCAACTTTGAATGCTCGCCCACACGTGCAAACTCTGCATGGGGAATTGATTTATTCATCAATGTTGAGGCATGGAGTTAAGAGTCAAGAAAACGTAATAATCTATCTAAAGAAGGATTTCTTATATTAAATTTGTGTTCACAATCCTAAATGTGTGTGCCTAGTCTTAAGGGCCTATAGTAGAATATTCATCTAAAAGTTAATACTTATGACTGGTAGAGTCCTTGATAAGTGTGGAAGAAGGTAATAGTAAGATCAAGAGTTTCAAAATCCCTAGTATAGTCTGGACTAAGAATAAAAACAAAGGAATGTGTGAATACAGTCTAACGGTGTCAATGCCTAGTTTGAGGACTAGGAAGGATGTAATTTTAGAAAAATTGTCTCTGTTCCATGTGTTTGAAGTTGGTGGAGTCTCTTACAAGTTGGAGGAAGGCCTAAGGGAATTAAGGAGTAACAAAATCAGGGTATAATATAAGGACATAGTATTGAGTGGTTAGTAGGTAAAGGAAGCAATGTACAGTCATGTTTATTTCTTATGACAGTCAATACCAACCTTGAGAAATAGTTATCTTAGGAAATAAAATCATAAGGAAGTTGTATCTATCATTAAGGGAGTGGTGTTATAATGTTTTGAATCCTTAAGGAACATGGGAAAATCCTTATACAAATTTAATCAAGATACCTATTGACTGTCCTACACAATTCCACGAATAAGCCTAGAAAGAATAAGGGTTTGTATGAAAAGCCTTAAGTGAAAGAAGAAGAGTTGAGTGATTTAAACTAGTGATTGGGAGAGGGTAAACACATCGAGGTGAGTGAAAAGAATCTTGAGAAAAAAATTAAGGTGAAGGTGAAAAAGATTATTTAGAGCTTGAGCAAACAAAGAGTCTTAAAAAGCCAAAAGTTGAAAATCTAGCAAGATAATGGATAAGAGAGTAATGGAGCATTGAGGTGTGCTTGAGTAAGGTGTATAAGTGTGTTGAAAGGTGGATGTAAGGTTGAAACAAGTGGTAGGCCATTAAACCCTTAATTTTTCTTTCAAACCCTAACTAGACCTACTTTAAACAAGGAAAAAGGAGAAATTTGAATTGGGGAAGTTGTACTTTGAGTTGAAGTTATATAAAGAGGATTGCATGGTACTTTGCATCATCTGGCCAGCCTGTCATCAGTTCAAACTTTACCCTGGCTGAAAGTAAATTCCTAAGAATATCATTTAGTGTGTTTCATTGTGGATAGAATAGTGTTTAAGGCAATTGATCAACTCATTTAGTTTTGGTGAGGGACTACTTCCTCCGAAGGCCTAAAAAGGTCATTTTTGGCCATTTTGTAGCTAATTGAACATCCTCTGGAAGTTTTTAGAGAGAATATAAAGCATCTGAGGGTGATTTCAGAGATAATTAAATATGTCTAAGTAAATTTAGGAAAGTTTAAGAAATAAAATCTCATTCAAGAGCAATCTATTTAAGAGGGTTTTCAGGTGCAAGGAATGAAAGCTAAAACGTTAAAAGATGACTTCTCTGGATGATTCTAGGAGTTCTAGAAATATATAGGATGAAAAAATAGGCATGTTAAAGCTATTATAATAATATACAAGATGGAATAATCAACATTGATTCAAGGATTAAATACTTCTTAAGGTACTTCAAAACTCTGTGGTTACCCCTCCTAGTTTAAAATGAAATAGGACCTAAATTTTAACCTGCAGGCAAAATTAGATTTTTAGAATAGTTTTATTGATCATAAAATGTGATTTTCATTGTTTTAGGGAATTATGGGGGTCAATAAAATGTAACTCACCCTCAAATTTCATTCAATTATTCAACCCCTATCTAGAGGAGGAAACCCATTTCCACGAGGAAAAACTTGAGAAAAAAGGTGTCCATGTACCATAAGCATGCTTCCACCTAGGTGTCATCTTGGTCAATAAATTTAATTGTGAAGGATTCATCGTGTTCAAAGGTGAAATTTGGAGCTCAAGGAGTGACTTGATGATCATCATATCTTGACTTTGTCATTGTACCCAAATCTCTCCAAAGAACAAGTTAAAATGGGCCAGTCATGCCACCGAGGTATCCAAGACCATCATGTATGAAGTATTAAGGCATCGTATATCTCCATGAGATATATATGAGCAAATACATGTATGAGAATCATGAAGTTGATTCCATGAAAGGATGATTTTATATATAGGAAAGGTGAGAAGATGATCTTCATACGGAGCACCATGTTTCCAAGAATGAGCAATCATCTAAGTTCATTTGATGTAATTGCCTTGGTAGTGTTATTAAAAACTCATTCAACACGTAGTAACATGATAACACATTAAGGAGGAGGCACCTTACAATCAATTCATTTTGGCCATAGGACATGAATCCCATTCAAGGAGCAATCCTCTATCTAAAAAGTGAGGACCTCATTTCAATAAGAAGTAGACAAACATCATAGAGTTAATTTGTGGTCACTAAAGTGAATTGTGGAACGAATTTAAAAATTGGTGTCAATTCGAGTAGTGGTAAGACCAAAATCAAATCTAAAAGGTCAAAAAACCTACAAAATGACTATATGTTTTCCCAAAACAAAGACCGACTACAATATATATGCCCTGAAAGCTTTAGGTCCTTGCTAAAATCCTGAAAAAGAGTAAGTACTGACCAGATTAGATTTTAAAAAACTATCTTCTAGATAATTTAATTTATTTTAAATTAAATATAAGTATTATAGATTAATTGATGTATAAATGCTTAAATATAATAATGACACAAGCAAACTAAGATTTAAAATATGAAACCCTAAGCAAGAGATAGAGGAAGGATGACTTAGTTGATATTCATGCAATATGGAACTGATCCGGGTAGGGAGAAGTGATAAATAGGATGCAAGCAACGTCGTCACTGATCACCATAAAATCTAGAGCTTGAGAATAATGTTGGGCAGGGGCACCTAGACATTGGTGACTATTCCTGGGCGTCAGTGACAACATAGGAGCTTAGAATCTGCTTTTTGTTGTGTCGCATTTGTTCCCTGTTAATCACCTGATAGTCACACTATAATCACTAAATGTAAATGTAACCTACAAAAGATATGTTCACATGCGTAAGCCCACAAACCACATCAAACCTAAAAAGTAAAATTCAAAATGGGGAGTCAGACTAACCCTAGTGGTCACCCCGAGAGTGAACTTACAACTAAGCGTTGCACTACATCTCATAATCCATGTAGTTCTCTTGAATGTGTGTAGAAATTATGCCCTAGGATGCCCTTGTGCAAGTTACACTCGGTAACGGGTTATAGCTAGAATGTAGCAATGTAGTAGAATGTGTGGATGGAATATAATGAACTTCCCCTTCCCGTGTTGTGTATGCTGAGTATGTAGTCCCTTGTCCCTTGAATGAATGTTATATGGATGTCTTTAAGTACGTTATGTGCCTTTGGAATGTAAGCTTAGGTGATGATAGTAATGCTTTGTACTTGGTCCCTTATTTTGAACACATAACTATGTATTTATATGATTCCCTTGTTTGAATTTCATAATTGACATCTGCAAGGCCGACCCATAAGTGAAAAATATTCCCACAAGATAAAAGAGATCCAAAAAGAGCGAGTAAGGTGAAAAGCGGTCAGGGGTGCCCAAAGGGGATAGGAACACCTAGGTGTTGTTGTCCTGGCTAGGCATTGGTGTCTAAAGCCATAAAAGATAAACAAGTTAATTTGCGACTGGGTTGTAGGGTGTGCAAGACCAAATAGAAAACAAGAAACATAAAAAAAGAGGACAAAGCTAGTTTTCAACCACTAGTTTTCTTGCTTAAGAATCATGTAAATGCTAGCATGTTATTAGTACCTAGAAATGTACCCAAGTGTGTAATTTATTGTCTACATTTTCCCCCACTTTATGTTGTTGAGTAAATACTCAATAACATAAAGTAGATAGAAGATGCATACCTTATGATCTTGTAGAACATGTGGCAAAATGTGTGCCGAGTGGACAAGTGAAGTGTGGAATGATGCAAAGTGAAGCATGGAGGATAGGAAAGGAAAGTGATCCTAGGGGTGAAGCTTTATACGCTGCTTGTACCTATTATTGTGTTTGTATTTTCTGTTGTAGGCTATTTTTTGTTACGTATTAAGGATGGACCTGCAAAAGAAGAGCGAAAGAGTAGTCAAAGTTTTGTATATGATAAATCAGAGAAAAAAGTGTATAAGTATGTGAAAGTAATAGTAAACGAAAGTGTGCACCTGATGTAAAAGAGTGTAAAGGATAGAAAAAATGTTCTGAAATGTTGTGATGAGTGAGTTTTTTGGGTGATCTCACGCCGATAACAAGTTTTTTGGGCGATCTCACACCAAGTGCGAGTTTTTTGGGGGATCTCATGCAAAAGAGCAAGTGTTGGGAGAGATGTCTAGTGTTACTCTTCGTCCATGACTATGCCCGATAAGTGCCACTATAGATGGTACGTTCCTTATTTGTTTATGTTGTCATTAATTAGTTCTAATTGTATTGTTTGTTCTAATTGAAATGGATTGTAGGAGATTGCATGCATTCTGTGACTGGAGGACTATGTATGTAACTGTGAAACTGATATGAAGACTTATAAAGACTGTGTTGATCTAAGAAGGTATTTATATGTGCCCTTAAGACATTAGTACCAAGGGGAGGACACAGGTTCCCAGGTGCTACTGTCTGATGTTGGGCATTGGTGTTTGTGTTTTGTTGAGGACCCAAGTCAATTTTTGGGTCGTTCTATGACTGTATTTATGTTTTGTTTATGTACTATTATGATTTGTGTTGTAGCTCTAAGCTATTATAGGGGTGATTTGTTCACCCAATGTATGTCACCCCTCATTTTGGGTGTATGCAATGACTATAGGAGTGTACAGCCAAAAAGTGAGGACCCGATGTTAATCTAAAGCTAATACCTGTAGCGTAGGGGATGTGCATGGTAGAAACCAAGGCACATGCAAACAAGGAGGCTAGAAACATGTGTTTGTAGAAAAAGTAGCAAACTTGTCATAGAAAAATAATTTAAGAAGAAAGTGTGCATACAAGATAGACCATAAAAAGTGGGTTTCAAATATGGGACATCGCTCACAATGTCACAAGACAATCATGGCTGAAGTGGTAAAAAACAAGCAAAAAGTGATTAAACAATACATAAGGCATAGCCCACAAAAAATAGCATACAATATAAAACAATTGCAAGAAAAGTGTATCAAATAACCATGGTGGAATATAATCTTTCAAGTCAAATGTTACACATGAAGGACTCATTAGTATGTTAGAAAGATAAATAGTTTGTCAAGACATTTATATATCAATGGAAAGTAATGTGCTAGAAAGTAGAAGTAGTAAATGATGAAAGAATATCACTTGTAATGTGTGAGAGTAGTAAAAATTAGATGCCCTCGGGATCTTTGGTGGGCCTGGAAATGGATACAATGTTGAGCATTATTGCAACGTTTTAAAAATCTGTAAGAGATCTGCATTCACTCCAAAAGGCCAAGTGAGTGTGCATGTGTGTATATAAAAATATAATGACATATTGAGTATTCGACTAGCATAGTAAGAAAAGTGCACCATGTAAGTAGTATAAGCAAGCAAGAGTAAGTGCAACCAAGATATGCAGATGTAGTATATGAGTGTGATGGAATGGTGTGCCATGTTTGAATATGGAAGGAGCATCATGCCCCCAACGGATGTGTATGAAGTGAGGTTCATTTATAAAAGACCCCTAAACAATCAAGAAAGGACCATAGAACAAGAGTGCGTCATCGGGAAATGGTTTGAAAATGTGTGCTAGAAAGATAGATCATGAAGCATAGAGCATGAAAAGTGCATGATGTGAGATTCATTTTAGAATTAGACCCTCAACAGTCGAGTATGAACCATGGAACTAGAGTGCGTCATAGGGTAATGAATGTACTTATGTATAATAGCATTTGAGATACATCACGTTGAGTGAGATCTTAAGTGGCTTGCCAAGGAGAGTGACAATATGATAGATACCACCCCCAAGCTTGTCAGTGATGACATAGGGTCTGAGCCAATTAGGTTTGAATTTCCCTTTTAGATGAGCCTCAATTGTTGTATTCTTCTAATTTTATTTAAATACAAGGTCACCAATATTGAATTTGTGTGGGTGGATTTTACTATTGCAAGCTTGTGCAATGCAAGCTTGATATACTCGGAGATGTTTTAGAGCTTGCACATGGTGAGAATCAATCATCTCAAGCTCATGGAGTCAATTTTCATGTTATTAATTATCTTTGAGAATGCTTTTAAGTGATTCCCACAAGGAGATTATTTCTATCTCTAAGGGGATTAGTTCTTCAGTATCGTAAACTAGAAAAAAAGGTGTTTGTGGGGGTGCGCACATTAGTACGTAAGCCCAAAGAGCATATAGAATTTGATTATGCCAACCATCGCCACTAGTATCAACGGTCCTACGTAATATTTTGACAATTTTCTTATTAGTGGCCTCTACTTGGCCATTACCCTATGGATAATAAGGAGTGGAAATGTTTACTTGATCTTGATTTTTGCACAAAGCCTTTTAACATCCTTATTTTTGAAAGGAGGATCATTATCGGTGATAATGGCAGAGGGAATGGAAAATCTTGTATTAATGTGAGCGGTAATAAAATGATAGATATCGAGACCAGTGGTGGTTTGCAAAGGTACTTCTTCGACCCATTTAGTAAAGTATTTTGTAGCAGTAATGATGAACTTATGGCCATCAACAGACTTGGGATTAATCTTTCCAATGAGATCAAAACCCCATAAAGAAAAGGGCCATGATGGGGCTATGGGCTGAAGGTCATATGTAGGTGCATGCTGGAGATTGTTATGTTTTTGACATTTATCATAGCATTTTGTGTATTCTAAGTAGTCTTGTTCCATTGTGGGTCAATAGTATCCTTGGCGTAGAAGCTTGTGAGACATAAATTTCCCTGAGAAGTGACCACCGCATAGACTATCATGAACTTGAGATACATTCATGGGGATGTCATCGAGTCCTAAACATCACAACAAATGACCATCGAATGATATTTTAAATAATGAAGCACTAATGATTACATATCGTGTGGCCTCTCGTCATAGATGATGAACTTCATGAAGTTGAAAACCATTGGGAATGGTTTGTTGATAGAGAAAGTTATATATTTGAGTGAATGAACCATTTAACACGATCATTACTACATGTGATAACACATGTTTTAAAAGGAGGAATATTAGTAGAAGGTTTGTCATAAGTGTTGAATGATGAAGGTGGCATTGTTCATCAATGATATCTTGAGGAATGAGTCATGTCGCACTAGCCATCGCTTCTTCATGACAATTGTCTTTTCGAGGGATGGTGGTAAGAGAGTAAGACTCAAGTGTAGCTCAGATTTCTTTGACGAGGGTATTATATGGGACAAGATGTTCCTCTTTGGTTTGATACATGTGATTAACCTAGTTAATAATGAGTTGTGAGTTGTCATTTATTCTAATATTTTGAATAAGAAGTTTTCCGGCGACAGTGAGGCCAAGAATGAGAGCTTTATACTTAGTGATGTTGTTAGTACATGAGAATACTAAGTGATACACAAAGGGGAGATGATCAACATGTGGAGTGATAAACACGATCCTAGCCTCGATGCCTGAGAGGTAATGGGACTCATCAAAATACATAGTCCAAGTGTCAGTGTCAATGGTATAAGTAGTAAAGTCATCTTGGAAAGTATCACAGTTGGTTGATGCATCAGAAAGAGGGGCATCAACTAGCTAATTGACAATAACTTGGCCCTTGATGGATTTTTTTGGGATGAATTTTAAATCAAACTCTATGAGTACCATGACCCATTGTGCAAGGCATATTGAGAGATGAGTGTGAGATAAGAGATATCATAGAGGATCTACTTTGGTAATTATGCAAACCTTATATTGAGAAGGTAGTGTCACAACTTATCCATGACAAAGACAAGGCCAAGACATAGCTTTTCAATGTAGTTGCAATTGCATTCGTAGGAGAGTAAAGTGCAACTAGTGTAATAGATAGACCTTTCATGTTGAGAGTCATTCTGTTGAGCAAGAAGGGCCCCTTCTGCATGGAATGTAGCAAAAATATATAATAAGAAGGGTCGATCAACCACATGAGGTATTAAAATATGAGGATTTAATATATATGCTTTAATAGCCTCAAATGAACATTGGTAATGGTCGTCCCAAATGTACTTAGTGTCCTTTTCCATTAGACGCGTGAATGGTTGAGTTTTATCAGCGATTTGTGCAATGAAATGATAGATGGCTTGGATTTTACCATGTAGTGAGTGTAATTGATGTAAATTTTGAGGTGGAGGCATGTCAACAACAACGTGGATCTTTTTGGAATCAATTTCGATGCCATGTTGGGAGATGATATAGCCAAGGAGCTTCCTAGTTATGACACCAAATACACACTTCTTTGGATTGAGGCAAACATTTTATTGTCACAAGCATTCGAAGAGTGTTCAGAGATCTTGAGCATGGGTGGAACAATTCCATGATTTTGTGAGTATGTTGTCAACATAATCTTCAAGAATTTTATGAATATAGTCCTGGAAAATATGTGTCATTGCACGTTGGTAAGTGGAACCGATATTTTTAAGGCCAAAGGGCATTACAGTGTAACAAAATGTACCCCATGGTGTAGAAAACAAAGTCTTTTCTTGATCTTCGGGGTCAATTCTGATTTGGCTATAACCAACAAAGCCATCCATGAAGGAAAGAATGTCATATCCAGTAATGGAATCAATGATTGCATCAATGTGTGGTAATGGGAAACTGTCTTTAGGGAAAGCCTTATTGAGATCACAAAAATCGGTGCAACAATGGAACTTTGTAATCTGATTTCATAATGAGCATGATATTAAACACCCATTCTGGACATTCCACAACACATTTAAAGCCAACATCCAAGAGTTGTTGTATTTCTTCCTTGACTAATGGTGTTACTTTTGGATGTATTTTACAAATTTTTTGTTGGACTGGTTTAGCACCATGATTGAGGACTATATTGTGCATGGCTATGAAAGGATATATACCAATCATATCACTATAATCCCACACAAATATGTTAGAGAATTCATGGAGCACTTGTTTAATATCTTCATGTTCAATGGGCATAAGAGAAGTAGTCAGTAAAACCATTCGAGGGTTATCGGCGGTACCAAGGTTGTATGGAATAATTTATTCATTTAAAAGAATGGACTGGCCCTCTATGTACGGATCAGTAGGAATGGTATCAAAAATATCAGTATTTATACTAGGTGAATCAGATTCACCAAAGTAGTCAGTACCAACAAGAATAGATGGGAAGCATTTTTTGATGAAAATAAGGGAGATGATCATAGGTCCCTATATATTCTAAGAGAGAATCATCAGTAGTAAAAGTGTCCAAATCAGGCCAAATAGAGGAAGTGGAATCATAAATGAGTTCTGGGTATAAGAGAGGAAGTGTAGAAGTATTTAAAATAACATAAACCTCAGGAGAGGATGCAGATGGAATATGATAACCAAGGCCAAGTTTGGTAGATTGAGTGGGAATAGACAATGGCTTTGTGACTCCTTGACTATGTTAGCCTAAACCAATACCAAAAAATCCATAATGAAGTAGATACTGGTATCCAAGATCATATTTAGAGAAACGAGGATTAGATATAGTGGAACTGGATGTGTCTAATGAATTTTTAATAGTATTACAGAAGGAAAATGAGGAGGGATCTATTAGAGCCTCATAGACAACACCTTGATAGAGAAATTTAAGTGTTGTGTGAAGAGTAGAAGGAATTGCATGTATGGTATGGCTCCAATTCCACCCAAGAAGAATGTTATAATTAAGATTATTGGGCATCACGTGGCATGGGATATACAGAGTACATGGCCTAACAGTGATGGGAAGTGTAATAGTACCCAAGACATGTTTAGGAATCTTATCAAAGCCACAGATAGAATCAAATGGAGGAACCAAGGATTCTTCGGAGAGGCCGATTTGATGAACGAATTCTAGATTGTAGATGTCAAGCCCATATCCATTACCGACTAAAGCACATTTAATCCCAACATTATTGATACAAACATGAATATAAAGGGGCGAATCATTATCTAAAATAGTTTGAGAAGGAAGTTCAACAAATGTAAAAGTAATATGTTCTTCATTGAAAGATAAAGCAATAGTAAACTTATGATATACGTATTCAGGAGATGTAAGAGGATGAATGTAAGTATTAGCTAAAAAGATCTTATTTCATTTTGACAATCAGGATTAGCCTACTAGAAGGCCAGGATGGAGACACTCATTGTCAGAGAATCCTAGGGTACTGAAACTAAACAAGAAGGAAATATTCAAGAGTGCTTGAATGTCAGGTTGACCAAATGATTTAAATTTTTTGAATTAAATCTAAGTATTGCATAGTTTTTTTAGATAAGGTAAATAAAGTTGGGTTTTGAAGGGACCAAAAAAAACCCTTTAAAAAAGAGAAGCCACGTAAAAAAAATCCCACCAAAAGAGAGAAAAGGGTGCCAAGTCAAACAGGATTGACGAAAAGGCAAACCCAAAATGAAGCCATACCAAATAAGGGCCTACATATTATATAATTTTTTTACAGTAATACAAAAACATAAGCCATATCCAAGATAGTAGAAGAGACCAACATAAAATACTAGCAAAATGGTAGCCAAAGGTTTGCCTTCATTTCAATTTTCTGGGAGGAGCTCTACTCCAGGTCTTGGTACTTGGGTCATTATCCTTAGCACTTGTAACTTTAATAAGCACCCTTTTAGGAGTCTTCTCAGTGTTGTCTTTGACCTCAGTGTCCATAGATTCTTCGTCCTCTAAGCTACTCAACACAAGCCTCGTATTCTCCTTTCATCCCTCTGCTTCGGCCCTGGAAATTTGGTCTTGTAGGATGGATATCCTTTGTTCTTGCATGACAATTTCTATGTTCATCCCTCTAATCATTTGATTTTGTACCTCAATTTTATGATGACACTCCCTGACTTCCTAGACCAATTTTTTGTTAGTAATCAGGATGGTGTTTGTTGTGGTTTTTTCTCTCGACAATTTGGCCTCCCATTCAACGAAGGTTCGATCTTTATCTTTACCGACAGAGCATTCACCCCTTTCCTTGTCACCCTATTTCATATTATAAAGTACATCCGCAATGCCCTCCATGTTGTCCTACACCCTTCCTTTTTTGAAACGTTTCATGGCCACATCTAGGGTTTTATTGTCAGATTCCATTTTACTGGGGATCAGGGGTTGAGTGGGGATTAAAGGTTTTCCATTTTGAAATAGTAACAAAATAAGACTCGAATGCAGGGGCACATCCACTTTTTCATTTTTAAAATTAGAGATAGAAGTAGATAGGGATCTCAAAAGAAAATAGGGTAGACTCATGACTTGATTTCTTCTAAGATATTTGAGAATTGAAAGGTGGTAGGAGAATATTTTCCTAAACTTTCCTTTTAAGGTGAGATATTTCATTACCACCATATAGACATCTGCCTAGCGCTCTAGGAGATAACTTATGGCAATGCCATCGTCATACATCAGAATTCTCTCACTAGGGAAAAAAGTGGTGATTTTATGCTTGCGCTGAGTTTTATCCTTGAAGAGTTTGAGTCCCTCCAAGGCTAAACCTGTGGCTTCAGCTATGACTTCCTCCATAATACAAATCTCAACCCCCCTCAAATTAAAACTCCCTTCCACCCAGGCATTTCCAAAATCAATTAAAAGTTAAGGGTTATTACCTTTGAGATATCTTCACAAAAGTATACATAAGGTGGCATCGTTCTTGATGTGAAGGAAGGCAGGGAGTTCTGTCCTGACTCTATTTTCACCCACTCTAAGTTGAACACCTTACCAATTGTTTGGGCCGACTAAACTGGAGCCACACACCAAGAGCAGAAAAATTAAGCATGAAAATGAATGTCTCATTTCCCTTCACGAGAGATAATAGACCTTCTCATGCTACAAAACACGTGATATCTAGATACCATCATTCCTAAGCCTACAAGGTCTTGTCATCATTAATCAAATTTGAAATTTTCAGCCACGGTATGAGGTCACCTAGCCATGTCACCTTTTCTAACATGTTTTTTCCATAATTGGCTAAACCATATATGGTTTTGTTACCTAACCTATAAACATGATGAATATCCACTCTCTCAAGTGATGTTACAAAAAATCTTAGCCTCCATAATGATGTTTTTTAATCTCCATTCAATGTTTCTTGACTTCTTAAGGTCTTTAACTATACATAGCGAATCACCTTCAATGAAAATGGATTTGATGTTCATTGAAATACATTATTGTCTACCCCAAAGCATAGCCATTGCCTCTGCATAATTATTTGAGTGATTGCCCAAAGGCCTGGCATAGGCCCTTATACATTCCCTTAAGTGATCAGATCACATATAAGACCTCTTCCCCTAGCAAGCCCCTCCATCGGTTTAGCAGAACCGTCAAAGTTTACTTTGATGCTACTTTCAGACGGACATTCCCATTTTGTACAGTTTTTATTAATAATCACATTTTTGGTTTTTTTCCTTACTTATGGGACTGAGATTCAAGCCATGCATGATGGATCTTTCCAAGATGAGACATAACTTAGAGGCTTTGATTTTAATTATATGTGAGTTATCCTATAGAGTTTGTCTTATTCTACCAACAACCTTTTTTATACTGGATGATTGATTACAAAAAAAATGTTGTTTCTCTCCAATCAAATACCCCAAAGAATAAGAGGAAGTGCACATTTTCATACCTCAATTGTGACGTCGTGTTGAAAATTGAAACACCATTATTCCATAAGCTAAGAGACATCCCCGAGAAGGACCAATTGGATCTTGGAAAGATCAAGGACAATAGAGAAGACCTAAAAAGCAAGGTACACTCTAGAAAGAGATGATTGGTAAGTTCGTCACGTTGTTTACACAAGCTGCATCTATTTATAATAATCATCCCTTTCTTTATGAATTTATTCATTGTCAAGATCTTTTTTGAACCACTTCCTAGAAGAAGAAGTAAATTTTAGGGATAAGGTTTTTGTTCCAGATCTTCTTCCAGTTTTCATTTGATTCTATTTGCTTAAAATTCAGAAGGTAAGCAAATTTTACCTCTTAATTTCCTAAGTCCATATCCCACCATATCAATTCATCTTGTGTTATTCTGTGAGGTATATAACATTCCTTAAGATTTTTATTTAGAGCTTCAAAAGGGAGTTGAGGAATTGTGCAATTTGGGGGTGGAAGAATATGATTTCAACTTCTCTCCTCATTCTAGTAGTTGCACACCATCTCTCCATATTCCAAGATAAAGAAATGTCTTAAGTGGCTCCATGGTTCATCTGTTTTGAGGGATTTATCCCTGATCTAAGGATCATCCCAAAATTTAATCTTTGTGTCATCCCTGAGAATCCATTTAGACCCCTTAACCAACAACTCCTTAGCTTGACTGAGGTTGTTCTAAAAGATCAAGCATTTTGGGAGCTCCTGTTCAGAATAAAAAACCCAAAGTGTCACTAACATTCGGAAAATATTTCACCTTCAATATATTTGTCCAAGTGCCTTCTTTTTTGTGCATTCTCCATACAAATTTTGTAATTAAGGCATGATTCATGAACTGTAGGTTCTTCAATCTAATATCTCCTCTGTCTTTAGGTCTAGTAACCTTATCTGAAACTATCAATGGTATTCTTGTCTTGTCTTCCGAACCCGACCATAAGAATCTATTTTGAATACTCTCAAAGGCTTTCCTAACTCTCATTGGGATGAGTAAAATATACATTATGTAGACAACAACTCCCTACAAGGAACTTTGAAGGAGTTGAGATTTTCCAATTTGTGACAACAAGGAACCTTTCCAAGATGCTAATTTTTTGTGGAACCTATCAATAAGTTTATTCCATCCCCTTGCTTCCATTTTCTCCCATAAAGTGGCATACCTAGGTATTTATCTGGAAGAGATTTAATATTACACCCCAAGATGTTGGCTAACCTGATTTGCTAATCATCCTTAACATTGATGAAGAAACACGAGCTCTTTCAAAAATTCACTTATTGGCCCGAGACTTCTTCATATTGTTTAGTGATGTTTTTGAAAGAGTAAGCCTCCTCAAAATATTCTTGCCTAAGAAGCACCATATCATCCACAAATTGTTGAAGGCTCTAATTATCCACCCCATTAACAACCTTGACTACTTCCAGTCTTCCTTCATTTTGGGATTTTGAACACAGTCTGCTCAAGGCCTCCACCACAATGATGTAAAGAAAATGGGAAAGTGGGTCCCCTTTCCTAAGACCCCTTTATGAGTGGAAGAAACCTTCAAGTTTACCGTTAATAGTGACCAAGAAGCTAAGGGAAGAGGTACACGCTTTTATCAATTTGATAAAGTGTGGATGAAAACCCAGTTTGTGCAAAAGGGGAATCATGAAATTCCATGATATATGGTCATAATCTTTTTTCATATCAATCTTAACAAGCATCTGTCTTCCTGGCATAAAGGCACCTTCATTTGGGGATATAAAAATTGCATAGAACCTCCCTCATCCTAAAAGCCATAACTTTTGAAATGATTTTGTATATAGTGTTACAAAGACTTATTAGTTTGAAATCCACCAAATATTTGGATTCTGGTTTCTTTTGTATGAGGGATATAAAAGTATGGTTGAACTACTTGAGCAGGCTGCCAGATCAGAAGAAGTCTTGAACAGCTGCAACCACCTCTTTCTTCATAATATCCCAATAAATCTAGAAGAAAAATATAGGTAATCCATCCAGTCTAGGGGTTTTATCCCCTTCCATTTCAGATAAAATATCTTTGATTTCTTCCTCCAAAAGGATGGCAATCAGTTCTCTATTTTCCTCGTGGCTTATGACAGAATAAAAAAGATTAAGGGTTTAAGTGATTGAATTCTCAGGTGGAGGTTGACCTTTAGCAAACAAATTTTTGAAGAAGGAAATGATGGTATTCGATATATCCATAGCCTCATTTGTCATTTCACCATTTTGTTTTCTTATTTCTTGAATCCTCCCTTTATTTGCTTTATAGTAGTTGACGTGAAAGAATTTTATATTACGGTCACCCTCTTTAAGCTAATTTATTTTGGATTTTTGCTTCTAGTAAATTTATTTCATGCATAGGATAATATGAAATTCAACTAAAAAATATTTTTCCTTGGCTTTGTCTTCACTACTTAAGCCTCCTTCTTCCATCATATCTTCCATCTCATGAAGTTCCTTAAAAATTTTACTTTTTTGTAAGAAGATATTGCCAAAAGTCTCTTTGTTCCAGTTTTTATCTTTGATTCGACGTTCTTTAATTTACTTGTCACCTGGAACATGTTGTTAGAATTTGAGGATTCTAATAAATACGGATTTAATCAACTTAAATATTATATAATGTTACAATAAATATTTAAATAAACATTACATCATAACATAAGTAAATAAAGAAATACTTACATGAAATAAATAACACATGTGACACAGTATTTATAGTGGAAAACCCCAAAAGCGTAAAAACCACTTTAAAAATAATCTTTTACTTTAGAGAACTTATTTTACATTCAGTAAAATCACCTCCTCCTTAAAACCCTATTTACCAAGGGTAAAACCAAATCACTTGATTTACACACCTTTGATATATTTCCCGAATATATCAAATGAGGACCTAAAGTACTTTTTATATAAGGTGATCGGGTATGTCTCTCTACCCACATTTTCAACCTAAATGGTTGACACATATACCTAGGTGAGTGTATTTAATAAATATGAACATAAATGATTCACATTATTAAATACATACATAATGTATATTACCTAGGTATGAATATTTAATAATAGAAAAGTATTTCATATTATTAAATATTTAACCTATATAATAGTGATGGACCCATATTAATTAAGGGTTGACCAGACCACTTAATCATTATGTTCCAACACTCCCCCTTAATGTTAAGTGGGATAACATATGTCACTAGATTACCTGCTAGTGGTATACTACAGGATTTACAATCCTTATACCATAAAGGTTTTAGGCTAGCATGTCGGGTGAACGAATTATAACACCTTCATCATACTCAAATAATCTTTTAGTACAAAAGGATTTGGAATCCCAAAAATCATCCTATGATCAGTGGCTAAGTATGATTTGTGAGTTTTACATATTCTCACAGGTTCTCATAAAAGGTTATTGAACCCAAGTATATATGAACCTTTTATAACCAAGGACATCCTTAATAATATGCTTATATTGGATGTTTACCAGTAAACTCAATAGCACTAAAGAGTTTACTGAAGACCGTCTTTAAGATCTTTCTACACTTCTTTCTAAAAAAGAAGTCGAGGAGGTATACATGCCCAAAGGTCTTTTTACACTTCCCTGAAGTTCTTTTTTACAAATGCTCGAAGGTATTTTTACAAAAACCAAGTTCTATTGGGAGGTGACATTGTCATGCACACTCCCCCTCAATGGCAACCCCGACAATCCAAGTTTTTCACGAAAGTGACAAAACTTTACAACACTCAAGGGATTTGTGAAGATATCAGCAACTTGCTCTTCAATCAACACGAACTTGAGATCTATCTCACCACTTAACACCTTCTCGGGGATGAAGTGTATATGTATCTCAATATGCTTCATCTTATGATGTTCTACTGAATTATGTGCAAAAGCTGTGGTACTTTGGTTGTCGCAAAATAAAGGAACACTACGTGGATCCTTCATTTTTATCTCATCGAACAACCTCTTTAGCCATAGAGTCTCTTTTGTTGCTTCCATTGCACTTCTATACGCAGCTTTTGTTGAAGAGATAGAAACAGTTGGCTACTTTTTGCTACACCAAGTAATGGCACCTACACCAAATTTAAACACGTAACCAGAAGTAGATTTTTTATCCAATACATCACCAGCATGATCAGAATCACAAAATCCATATAAGTTAGCATTTTCATTCTTAGTATAATGCAACCCATAATTGATTGTATCTTTAATATATCTAAGAATCCTTTTTGTAAGATTTCAATGATCTCTATAAGGTTCCTGCATAAACCTAGAAGAAATTCATACTACATAGGAAATATCTGGTCTAGTGATAGTGAGATATATCAAACTACCAACTAACTACCTATATAAAGTAGGATCAAACTTTTCACATGCAGGTTCAGGATCAATTTTCAGTCCAACTTCCATAGGAATAGAAATTGGTTTATAATCAATCATGTTAAAAAATTTCAGTACATTGGTTGCATATTGTGCTTGAGAAACAACAATAGAATATTTATCTTGAAATACAGCCATGCCAAGAAAATGATGTAAGAGACCTAAATCAGTCATTTCAAAATACGGTTTCAATTTTTCTTTAATTCTACAAATTAAAGCAGGATTAACACCAGTCATAAGCAAATCATTAACATATATACAAACAATAATAATATGTGATTCTTCTTTCTTAATGAATAGATCATTGTCAGAAAAATAATTAGTAAATCCTAATTGTTTAAAGAAAGAATTAATTTTCGCATACCAAGCTCTATGAGCTTGCTTTAAACCATAAAAGGATTTTTCAATTTACAAACATAATTTTTTTACCAGTTTCTTCAAATCCTTTAGGTTGAAACATGTAAATTTCTTCTTTTAAATCACCATTCAAAAAGGTATTTTTCACATCTATTTGGTGGACTTCCCACCCAAATTGAGTGACAATTACAAATAAGGTCATAACAGTTCTCATTTTAGCTATAGGGGCAAATGTCTCAATATAATCAATACCAAGTTTCTGAGTGAAACCTCTAGCAACAAATCTAGCTTTATGTTTGTCAATACTACCATATGTATTATATTTTACTTTATATAACCACCTAGACCCTATAATACTTCTTTTCTCTGGAGGTGGAACTAACTCCCAGGTTTTATTTTGAATTAGGGCATTATATTCAGCTTGCATTGCATTGATCCACTTCTCATTCTGAGAAGCTTCTTCAAAATTTTGTGGCTCAGGTTCATATAAGGTCATTAATGCATGGTACGTATGATGGCTTCTGGTCATTTTCCTAATATCAATAGGATTAGAACTCTCTAACACATATTGAGCCTATTTTAGTTTCTTAACTAGGAAGTTAGGAGATTCAGAAGCATCTATAGTATCAACACAAGAAACATCATCATGACCATTTGTTATAATCTCAATATCAGAATCATAACTATTATTAGAAATATTGACAGAGCTAGAAACATCTTTACCATTATCAGATGAACAAAAGTATTTTTCCAAAACCACCACATAGCGGTTTTCAGTTACTTCCCTTTTTACAGGATTGTAAATCCTTATACCTGTAGTGTTAATACCATATCCAATGAAAACACAAGAGAAAGAAGTCATCAAGTTTCTTTCTTTTCTTTTTAGGAATGTATAAAGAAGCAGGACTACCAAAAACTTTTAGATAAGAAATATCAAGTTTTTGATTTAGCCATTTCTCTAAAAGAGTTGAAAGATGAATAGCTTTGGTAGGAACCCTATTTAGGATATAGACTGTTGTGTTCATTGCTTTTGCCCACAGAATTTTGGGAAGACTAGCAGAATGAAGCATAGTGCGAGCCATATCTAAAATAGTCATATTCTTACGTTCTGCAACACCATTAGATTGGGGATGATGAGGAGAAGATAATTCTCTTTTAATACCATAATCAATACAAAAAAATTTAAATGCTTTGCTAAAATATTCACCCCCATTATCTGTTCTAAGTCTCTTAATTTTATAATTTGAAGAGTTTTCAACAAATGTTTTAAATTCCTTAAATTTCTCTAGTACATCAGATTTATTTTAAAGAAAATATGACCAAATCATCAAAGAAAGTCACATCATATAAAGAACCATTTAATGAAGCTACTTCAAAAGGTCTTTTAACATCATTATGAATAAGTTCTAGTGGGGAAGACGAACTCTCTTCAAGATGTGAGTGAATGGGTTTAGTGCTTTGTTTTGAGCATAAACACCCTTCACATGCATCATGAGAAAAAGACAACACATGGAAACCTTTCACAAGATTATATCAAGCCATTTCATATAAACTTCTATAATTAATATGTCATAATCTTTCATGCCATAGTTTTGAATTATTCAAACTTTGAGAAACAAAACAGGATGCAGAATGGAAATCATCAAAAATATGCAGACCATTTCTTTAAATTCCTTCAGCTATTATATTATCATTACTATTCTTGATATACCAAGTATCTTTCAAAATTTGAATAGCCAAACCATCATGAGTTAATTGAGAACATGATAAAAGGTTCTTTTTGAGCTTAAGAACAAATAAAACATTATTCAACACACCATTAGCAAATTTTACTTTCTCTTTCTCTATTGCTTCTAAAGATGAGTTATCACCAAGATATACACGTTCATTGATTTTCATAACATCAAATAAAGAATTTAAAACACCAGTCGTATGATTTGATGCACCTGAATCTAGAATCCATTCAAAATTAGAGGAAGAATACAACACAGCAAATAATGTAATCGTTTTAGAAATATCATTAGAGCTATCATTTTTCCTTAAATTGTATTTTGAAGAAACAATTTATTTTTTATTTTTATGGATAGGTTTCTTAGTTTTGTAATCTTCTTTTTTCTGTCTAAATTTACCACATTTGTGACATTTACCACTAAAGCTAACACGTAATTGATCAGAAGAAAAACTTTTCTTATTAACAAAAGAAGATTTAGATCTAAATTTTTTATCTGATAAGGGCTCGTGAGGTTTGAAATTTAAATTCTGAGCAAGAAGTGCTTGAGAGGCATTCTCCTTAGAGTCAAAGTTCATCATCACTTGCTCTTCCTATATCAAAAGTGAACTCAAGGTATTTAAATTAGGTAGATCATTTTCATTTTTGATATTTAGAGTTCAAGATAGAAATAAAATTCTTAAAATTTTCATGTATATTTAACTGAACAATAAAGTAGATTAATTTTTCACCAATTAAATCACAATTGCATCCATCTAATTGTGTTTTAATATTTTTAATTTTGGCTAAGAAATTAACTACTTTTTCATCTCTTTTAATAGGAATTGTAAGCAATTCTAAAACTAATTTAATAATTTTAGATAAACGCGTACCTTCATGCATGGATTCTAGTTGTGTCCATACCTCTTCTGGATGTTCAATATTGCCAATGTGTAGAAGGTACTCATCGTTCACATTGCGTAAAATCATGGAAAGAGTTTTCTGCATTCGTTGCGAGAATGCATTCATGTTATCTACAGTTGCTTGACGACTGGTGGGAGAAACCTCAAATCCAGAAACAATTGTCCAAAGTTTCCTCGCCATAAGTTCTTATTTGACCCTGATTTTCCAAATGTTGTAGTTGGTCTCATTCAGGATCTGGGTTTTTTCAAGACAGAAATAGTTGGATGTCATTGTTTTCCTGAACCTATAAAACACGTCCCATTATAATATACAATATACCACAAAGTTAGATACATTTTTATAAAAAAATACTTTAAATATAAACATATCTAAATTTTATAGATCTACATAAAATATTTACTTATAATTAATTTTGTCATTGCAATGCATATTAATTAACCTCTCATGATCAAAATAATAACCCACAATATAAAGGGTTTTGCATTATACCTCAGACTTATGTATATATGTATATATATATATATATATATATATATATATATATATATATATATATATATATATATATATATATATATATATATATATATATGTATATATGTATACATATATATATACATATATATATTCTAACCATATATAAGTGAAGAAGAAACCCTTAATAATGCAAAATAATGTAGACAAAGTTCCGATCAGCTTAAATTTGACGTCTAAATGACCGTCATACTGCCTTATGTTTGGTCTGTCGTGACGGTCATTTAACTATCAAATTTAATTGAGTCAAAACTTGTGTATTTCTAAAATTTCTTCTTCTATATAATATTAAGGAGGTTATATTTTAATACATTATATTAACCTATTATAATTTATAATGTAAAAATATATTCACTTTAAAAAAGAGGTATATAGTTTATATAATGTAAATTAAAAACAACATATAGTCTATAAAATATTATAAACTATAGTATATATACTTTTAAAAAAAATACATATAACCCTTATTACGGAGCCCCTCATGAAAAAAAATTTAAACATTTACCAGGCCATGTAATTTTAAATTCTACATAAACCTTAGAATTTACAGAGGAGACAACATTTTTCACACATCTAATGGAAAAAATTCAAATCCTATTTTGATGGAGCTTTGTCTCTTCCTTCATTTACCATTGATAAAATTCAACCTGCACATATTAAAACTATAGAAAAAAAATATTTCAAATATTTTACCGTTACCTTTACACAAGTTTTCACCGAAGGTAAAAAGTTTCCAAATTTTCCACCTTTGAGTTCACGTTGATTCTTCACAAAGTAAAAATTTTAGGTTGCACTTATTTTAAATGCCCTTTCGAGTTGATTGAAAAAACCTGTACAAATTAAATAAATAAAATATAAAATATTTACTCTTAATTTATTTAATTTACCTTTCTGGGTTAGTTGAAAAAACCCGTACAAATTAAATAAATAAAATATAAAACATTTGCTCTTAATTTATTTAATTTACCTTTCTAGGTTGGTTAAAAAAACCCGTACAAATTAAATAAATAAAATACAAAACATTTGATCTTAATTTATTTAATTTACCTTTCCGGGTTGGTTAAAAAAATGGTACAAATTAAATAAATAAAATACAAAACATTTGATCTTAATTTATTTAATTTACCTTGCTCTAATACCATGTTAGAATTTGATGATTCTAATAAATACGGATTTAATCAACTTAAATATTATATAATGTTACAATAAATATTTAAATAAACATTACATCATAACATAAGTAAATAAAGAAATACTTACAGGAAATAAATAATATATGTGACATAGTATTTATAGCAAAAACCCCAAAAAGGTAAAAACCACTTTGAAAATAACCTTTTACTTCAGAGAACTTATTTTACATCCAGTAAGATCGCCTCCTCCTTAAAACCCTATTTACCAAGTATAAAACCAAATCACTTGATTTGCACACCTTGATATATTTCTCGAATATATCAAATGAGGACCTAAAATCCTTTTTTATATAAGGTGATCGGGTATGTCTCCTGACCCACCTTTTCAACCTAAATGGTTGACACATATACCTAGGTGAGTGTATTTAATAAATATAAACATAAACGATCCACATTATTAAATACATACCTAATGTATATTACTTATGTATGAATATTTAATAATAGAAAAATATTTCATATTATCAAATATGTAATCTATATAATAGTGATGGGCCCATATCAATTAATGTTTGGCCAGACCACTTAATCATTATGTTCCAACAATTGTTTCATCTAGTTTAAATATTCCACCATTCCACCATTCATCAATTATTTTTACCAGATCCCTATGGATAGTCCACATATTTTCAAATCCAAAGGGTCTACCTTTAGTTTTCCCCATTTCACCATAGTTAGGGATGATTGGGTTATGATCAGACCCTATACGAGCCATTGAGGAAAGAGAGTATTGTTATTCCTAAATCCTTTGGTAATTTATGGTAATTTACCAAGAAATGATCCAATCTTATTTAAATCATATCATCCCTACTTTTTCTACTCTCTATATAAAATTTAACACCACCTTTCTTTTTAGAGGGAACCATGGGAGTATTGAAATCACCACCTATAACCTAGCTTAGCTCTTTGAACATCTTTTTGAATCCTATCATTTCCTCATAAATCACCCATCTACCAGTGGTTGAGTTGTGGGCATAGACATTTGACTCTTAAGAGGATAAATTGTTTACTAGAATTGATAACGGTGAAGAAAATGGCTATATTGTGCCGACTATTAAATAAAGGGTATCCCTCCAACATATTTTTATTCCACATACAAAGCAGTCCACCTGAAGCTCCAACTGAAGCTTGACAGTGGAAACCAACCTTTTTCCAAAATAAATTCCAAAAATATTCCATCTTATCTTGATTCGTCTTTATTTCCCGTAACATCAATTTATCACGTTTCTTGGTACTCCTAATATTTGCAAGAATCTTATGTTTACTGGGGTTATTTAAACCCTGTATATTCTAGGGTATAAGAATCATTTATCAAAGACAAGTTTTTGGCCTACCGCCAATGGCCTTTGTCGTCATTTTATTATTTCATTCCTGGAGGCTCTTTCACGTCTTTCTTTTTCTGATGGTCTACTTGGAGAGGCTTTGTTGGCCCCTACATCTACCCTGTTAATAGCTCCTCTTGTTCTGGGAGTCGCTTTCCTTTTCGGGGATAGTCTTGGACATTTTTTTGCTTCCAATGAGGTCAGAACAGGGGAGTTCAACCCTTTGAGAACTTCATTCTACCCTTTCTTTATACTTACTATCAAATTCTTGGATTCATCTTCCTTTGACAGATTATCCTTAGTTTGAGAAGAAGACACATCTGGGTGTGAGGATTTCAGCTTGTCATTAATTTTATTGGTCTTCAGGATTCACTGTAAGTCCTCTTTAATTGTGGGAATATCCTCAAGGTGGATATCCAACAAGTTAAACTTGTTACTGGTTTCCAGGGGTTCTTCCTTCGGTATTTGTGCAAATAAGCTAGCATCCACGGTGTCTAGCACAATGGATCTATGATATTATCTACCTGTAATGAAGTGAATTCTAGTATCTCATCCAATTTTTCTGGTTCTAACGCGTTACCTTTTCACTGACCTTTTCTTGATTGTCAACTACTGCAACTTCCTCCATTAACGAAGCTATATGTTCTAAGCGTTGCTCCTTAACAAAATATGGTTTCCTAATTTACATCCATGTGGGAACTATATTAGAGGGTCCACTTATGTCTTGATTCATGATTCCTTTGCCCTTCGACTCTTCCCTAGAGTTACCTTTGTTCTTTTTAAGTTAGGCCTTAAGGATAACCTCTTCCTTGGATTTTGGAAACAATCTGACATTGTGACCCACCCTGTAACAAGAAAAACACATGAAAGGTGTTGTCTCATAATAAATTTTTTGGACATGTACTCCACATTTAGATTTAATATCCATGCTCTAGGGGAGATCAGATTCTGACACCACATTGACATAGAAATGTGCAAAAAGAAGTCAGGATTTTGTAGTGGTAACATGGTCAATAATAACCAAAGAGCCAATAGCTTTCACTATTCCCTTAATGATATCCATCTCCCAGTGCTCAAAGGGAAAACCTGGGAGTCTAATCTAGGCTGGGTATTCCCTGATAGTAGATTCAATGGGGTTAAAACCCAGTTGCCACTTTTGAACCAGCACCATTGCCTTACCCATGAACCATGAGCCACCAACAAGGATGCTAGTTAGGTCTTCTACAAGAGACAAGGTGACCACGAAAGAAGAGTTTATATTGGCCACTATATCCATAGATCCTTTAGGCATCCACTTCTGGCATGCCCATTTCCAGAACTCATCTATATTGGGGTGAATTCCTAGAATTTTAGCCAGGATAATATTGCTCATATAAGAATAAACACGCTCTGCTTTTTGGTCCAGAATGTCCAAAAAGAAACCATTTGTATTGAAAATAGGTTGAAGGTTAAAGAGAGGTACCTGCGTTGGTTTCTTTCCAGAAACCATCTTCGCCCACGTGATTATGAGCTCCTTAGGTGTATCCACCTTGTCTCTTTCTGTTGTAAAGTTTACATCTTTCCTCTGATCATGCAAATTCGCATTCAGATCCCCTATAACCTTTCTTGCAACATGTTCCTACTAATTCCCAAATTCAAAATACTCGTGCTCCATCTTATTATTCACAATATTCATAATATTGTATAGTAACTGATGTATAAATGTTGAAATATAATAATGACACAAGAAAACTAAGATTTAAAATATGAAACCCTAAGCAAGAGATAGATGAAGGATGACTTAGTTGATATTCATGCAATCTGGAACTAATCCAAGTAGGGAGAAGTGATAAATATGATGCAAACAACATCGTCAATGATCACTGTAAAATATGGAGGTTTAGAATAATGTCAAATAGGAGCACCTAGTGTTGGATAGGGGCGCCTGAGTGCTGGTGACTGTTCTTGGGTGCTAATGACTACGCAAAAGCTTAGAATCTATTTTTTGTTATGGCATAAGTGTGTCACAGTTGTTCCCTATTAATTTTTTTGTAGTTGTAATATGATCGTTGAAGGTGCCTATCACCGACTAGTAATCTCCACCTCAGCCCGGTATGATGCCTTGTCCTTCTCTCTCGGAAAGGTAAAAAAGTCAAATGGTTATGTCTTTTTCTCCAAAGTCACAACACAACAATGATTTCGTAAAATACAGAATTTTTATTTTATAAACCCAACCTGACCTAACCAATGCCAATCATATTTGTGCCCTAGCCAACCGACGTCGGTCACCCTATAACTAGCACTGGTCAATCCTTATAACTATTTGGCCTTGCTAAGCTTCCCTTTTCCTGTAACCATTAGTGATCACACACCTTTTATCATTTCGAACACCTATGGAACAATACCTATGAGCCCACACTACCCCTACATTTCCTTTGTTGCGTCTTGAGATTTGTTATTTTACCTATACCTTGGCCTTGCCTGTGCCATGACCTATTTACATGGACCTGACCTACTTGGTGTGACCATTGACCTTATGTACTCGTTATACCTTGCGATGTTGTTACCTATATTGTTTTAGCCTAACAATCATACCTTGCCTATTGTCGTTTCGTTTATCCCGACCAAACCTTTGGTGTACCGAAACATACCTAAACATTCCTGCACCTGAGCTACGTTGTGTTTCTAGACCATATCCTATACCTTGGATACCTGAATCACCTCACCCTTGTTTGGATAAACCTATCGAACTTGGACAATGTAGAGTTTGCAAGCTCTTCAACCTAGTACAGTGTTGCAATCTATACATGTGCGTGCGTTTGATTGCCATTACCCATGACCCGATTTTGACCTTGGCATATTACATATTACCCGAGTTAACCATCACCCTATCCCACAGTACTCATACCCTTCCCCACCTATCTTCACCAACTACACATTTATCAAACCACTCACCGATGTCGTATTGCACCACATCAGTGTCTAGTTTGCGGGGGATCGCCTTCACCCACACATGGGGCAATCACTTCATGTTGTTGTTAACGTCGCTTACCAATACAAGTTACGCAACAAAAAGGGGCAAAATGTAGACACCAAAATTGGGTCACACTCCCCTTGGTCCCTTTTCGAATAGCCAACTTAAACATATTCACCTAACCATGACACTTTTACCCCACATTAATATTAATTTAATTATTTATAATTAAAGTAATACTCATACTCACTTCATTCATTATTGAATTACCTTAATTAAAACTAATGTCCAACTCACTTAGACACCTCATCCCACCCCCTCACCTAGACACCTCATCAAAAACCTATTTTAGCATATTTCCCCTTTACTAGGACTCAATATTCACTCATCATAACTAACTAAGACTCGGTCCTACCTACCTTAATTATATCTAATATCACTTGCTACATCGAATATCACATTTCGATTTAGGTTTAAAACACTTGCATGGAATTCTGATTTATTACATTATATCTCACATTAAAACTGAGGGCAACCTATACGCTGGAAGTCATGCCTAGCTGATCGTTGACACAACTGAATCGTAGAAAGCACATTCTCTCTTCTCTCTCTTCGCTAAACTGCACAAATAGAAATTTACACATCTTATTAAACAACATCCCACCCGAAAGAAGTTTTCAATGATCACACAATCATAGGATTGACAGTGGGCACAAAACTGGTTATCTATGTCCAGTCACCCATCAGAGAACGGCCCGCCCATGCCAAAACATAACCTAAAACCTCACCTTTAGAATTTCCTTCTTCATAGGAAGTTTTCCCAACCAAAAAAATCTACTCTAAATACATGAGTCAGTATCTTTAAATAGCATAAGCTAAACACACTAAATTCACTTGTTGGATTGCATATTTTTATTAGATTTGTGCTTGACTTGTGTTTTGAGGTGTGAGGATCGTGATTCTTCATTTTTATTTTTTCCTTTCACATTCCACCATCACAGTTGGAGTATTCCAGACTATTCTCAGAGTGCGTCAGGACCTCATCTTTATCATACTCTAGACTTATGGGTTGATGTCTCATTCATCTAGTCTAAATTCACAAATTTTTTCTTTTTCCTAAATCTTCATATTTCATAGTAACTGGCATCGGTCTAGCGACCTGACCGTCATCGTTTACCTATGACCGGCATCGGTTCCTTGTTCTTTTGGTTAATTTACCCAAAAGAGCACTTATCTCATCTTCTCTTTCTGTTTAGAGTCTCTATGATATCATTGTATCCTTTGCATTCTGATACTCTTTATATACAGCTTCCATCAGTTAACTTTCCTCCAGTTTTTGTCTCATTTGCTGAAACTATTATTTTCTCACAGTAATGGTATCAGTTCCTGTAACTGACATCAGTCACCCCTTAACCGTCATTGGTCAGTTTGACTCGTGTCAGTCACTTTGTTTTGATTTTAATAAAAATATTTACGAACTTTCCCTCCAAGAATGTGTTTTTTCCTATCTCTGTTGATCCCTATTTCATTTATAGAGTACAATTCATCTGATATATGTTTATTCACATGGTGTTGACTTGCTACCAAATTAACTCCCTCGTATTTCACACTAGTCATCACCCACTCCCACCTAGTCCGTCACTGCCATCCATTCTGTCACCTATGGATCCGAATCAACTTATCCCCATCGCTACCAGTGAAGAGGAGTTTGTGAGACTCCTTGACCAAAATCCCACTGCCCTCCAATACTACCTTGCTCATTCTTCCACCTGGGATTCCTTGTGATAGTTAATATAGGACATGCCCGTATCTATCCCTCCTTCTTTGACCCCCACTTCTACATCAGCTAGCACTAGTTTGGAACTACCGTCATCCACTTCATCACTTATGGTGTCGCAGATAAATCCCATAGCCACTATAATTGCAACATCTATGTCATTGACCACACCTGCGACATTAATTGTCCCTCAAAAAGGTGCTATGAGTATAACTTCATCTGTAACTGCCAATTCACATATACCCATTACATCGCAACCACCTCTAGTGTCGGTAACTTACACCCCTTTCTGAAACCTCATCCTTTCTATCCCACAAACCTTACCCCCAATCACTACTAGAGTTGTTATGACTACCCCACCCGCTTACACATACTGCCAACAACCCCCGACCTCATATATTGCTTATACTGGTTATGTGCCACCTACATTTATTCCTCCTGCACAGTTCTCATACTCAGCGCCACCATATACACACATACCACCTACTTCATACATTCAATATCAACCCTTCTCTGCATGGGGCACTCATTCATCTCAACCTACTAATGAATTCATTAAAATGTTGATGGAGAAGATACAGACCTTAGAATCATCTATTTTTGGATCTCGTAATTCTTTAACATATGATGAAATCTGTAATGAGCCTATCCATATATATATTCCATTCTTCCCTACCTAGTGCATTGGGAAATGCCTAAATTCAATCACTTCAATAGTAAAGAAGACCCGTAGCAACACTTGTGGTTGTTCAAACATGGGTGTTACCTAGTTCCCGAGATGGCGCTTTGCTCCTACGAAATTTCCCAATGTCCTTTACAAGACCAACATTGGATTGGTACAGTGGACTATCTCGACATTCTATTTATTCCTTTAATCAAGTAGCCCAAGATTTCCTAGATCATTTTTCAATCAATGTTACCAAGAAATTCACCATGACCGATCTCTATTCAACCCAATAGTATGAAGATGAATCTATCGTAGATTTTAGTACCCACTGGCAGAGTCTCATTAACCAATTAATGTTCCAACTACCTCAGGCTAAACTTATTGAGTTGTTCAATAGAGCTTGTGTCAGACACATCTCACCAAATCTACAAGTCCAAACCTTCCAAACCTTTGATGAAGCGTTCACCATGGCACGAAAACTAGAAATTCACACCACGGAAGAAAAGAAAATCCAATTAAAGAACAAGAATGCTCTGTTCAAACCAAATGATTCTTCTTCATCTTTAAAACCCCAAAATAAATATTAAAAAGCCAAAGGATGTGCCAATGCGGTAGTCCTCAAGGAAGGTCCATCTCATCCCTCTAATCAACCCAAAATTCTTCCAATCTTTCCCCTATCTAAACCTTTCAATTCTGGTGTAAGCAACAAGTACACTTCAATTGGAGAGCCCTATTCTTCAGTCTTGGAAAAGATTCTTAAAGTGGGAGTCATTACACTTCCTCCCATAAAACCTCATATTGGTTTTGATCCCACTCATTCTATACCTGCATGGTATAAGTAACATGACTACTTTAATTATCATCATGTCAAAGGCCATAGTGATGGTAACTGCATAACTTTTAAGAACATTGTCCAAGAGATGATAGATAATGGAGACCTCATCGTGGACAACCCAAACATGCCAGAAAATCAAAATTTTCACATCTTTAAAAAGTCATTCCCTAACCATAAACCATCATCTAATCAAAATAGTGAACCTTCATCCAGTGACAACAATGTCCTTGAATTCCACATGGTTTTTGATATCATACCAGTTGTCCCTCAAATCCCACCTACTTTCATCTATTGAGGAAATTCTGGCACATGAGCTCCTCTACCCATAAGGAGCATACCTCTTCTACTCCTTCACCCACAAAGGAGTCCCCTTCATCTCCCCTTGCTCTCATGGAGGAACCCACACTTTATACCGATGCCATTTCACCATCTACCTCACAACCTACCGAAAAGTCAACACTTTTAATTCTCCCATCCACAAGAGAATCATCATCACCTTCTCCTCCACCAAAGGAGAAGTCTACCTCACCCACCTATTATCTCTCCTACCCATGGGAGATTCTTCAGACATATCACTACCTGTTGGGGGTAATTCTCCCTCAGCATCCCAGGACCCCATTGATATGATCTCAACTCTTTTACCCACAGAGTCCGAGGCTAGCCAATTCCCTGTCTCACAGACATATTTTACAGGGATTGCCACCAAACCAACTCCATCTTCTTCTTCAGTAGTCCCATTTTCATGGACTGGCCGATCGCTTGGATTACGTTGATAATTCCATGCTCTGGGGACATCTTCGGCTCCCCTTTTTGACCCAAATGCAAATGTTTCTTGAAGATACTTCCATGATCTACCCAAAGGTATTTTCAGCAACCTAGATTTACCCTGACCATGCCTATTGAAATGAATTCTTCTTCATCATCATCTACCTACATCCGAGCCTTTACCCATGACTAAAACCATTCCAATACCTAAAAACCTACCCACAGCTATATCTTCACCCGTATCTAGGCCCATCACTACCTTGGGTGTCATGCTGACATCAAGCCTTATTCAACCACCTGTCATATTGGACTCAGCCACATCTTTTCAAACCCACACCAACATTATTACTTTGCCTAAAAGGAAGATCCAACCTTCTAGGCCACATACACCAGTCTCACCTACCACACCTTTGTCACCTTCACCCTTTGCGTCCATCCTAGGGCCCCATCCATCAACCTTGATCAAACAGTCTCCTACCCAAGGCCAGTCAAAAGTTAAGTAACTTATTGCCACATCACGAGCTTTTGTTACACATTATTCACCCAAAAACCAAACTCTCACCCTCACCCATGCACTTCTTACCACCTATACCTCCACCAGTTACTATAACCCCAACTTTTCTATACGAATTCAACCCATACCATCCACCCAACCACTACCAACCACTTCCAACCACTTCCCCTATAACTCGATTTTCCCCATGGGTAACCCTTCCTTTTCCACCATATTCTTTCCCTTCTGCATCTCGTACTCCCGTGTCACCTTTACCCAAGAAGGTGCAACCCAAATATAAGAACCCGCTACCCTCCAATAAGGTAGTTAAACCAAAAAAACCTTCCATCGCTAGCTCTTCTACCACACCTTTACCCAAGAAGATGCCATCAAAACCCAAGACAATACCACTTATAACACCTATGGGCCAACCCATTCCCCCTCCTATAAATCCTCTTCCCTCACGATCATCCACACCTTTACCCAAACCCACACTCACTTCCCATTGTGATCCATTAACAGGGTCCTACACCAACATTTTAACTAATCTCTTAGAAACTTCAGTCATCACATTACCACCACTTCGACCTTACAATCCTCTCAAACCCAAACCAAAAGGGTTTGATGAAACCAAGATTTGTGCCTATCATCGTGTGCCAGGACATGATGTAGAAAATTGTAAGGCTCTAAAAACTTTTCTTCTCCAACTTTTTCCTCCTGAACAAAATTTCAATGATGATGACCTTCTTGATGAGGACCATGCTCCAACTTCACCTATCACCACACATCATCGTCCCTTGTTTCTTCTATGACCAACATCTCCACCCCCACAACCACTTTTTTCCACCTCCAAAATTTGAGATCAACATGGTTCCCTATCAGAGAGTTGGCCAAATCACCACGCAAATATTGGTGTGCCCATCTCACTTCATGAGGCTTTCCCCCCATTAGGTTTTTTCCCATTATGTCATTACAATACTCATCCTACACCTTCTCCATTTACCACCTCCCCTCAGATTAACATGGTTCAAGTTGCCACCCAGGCTCAAAAAGGAAAATAAAAATCAACTAGCCCATTAACCAACCCCATGCCCAATATACCATTTGTACCCATGCCACAAATCACCATTTGGGGACTCACATACCCTATCTCTGATGGGTCACCCATCACAAAATGATAAAATAATTACAATAATCTCCTCTAAAGATTTATTTGTATGATCTCGTCCAAACTTCTGAATCTCATAGAAAAGCCCTTATGGAGGTTTTACAATCCATTGAATTTTTACCCAATGACCCCACACCAGTGGCCTCCATTATCACCCCTCACCACGTGGCCTCACTTACCAAATCATCTCCTTCTTCTACCCCCATGCCCACTCCTCAAGTTGTCACCCTCAGTTTCTTTGATGAGGATATTCTACCTCTCCAGTCAAATGATCTTGATCCCACCCTTTTCATTTCCTTCTATATCGATAACATACACATATGATGTGTCATGATTGATGGTGGTACTAGCATTAACATCATCTCCTCCCACACATACAATCAAATGAACATCCCTTCTAATTGTATGCATAATAACCCAGTTATGTTGTGCTCCTTCAACGATGCCATCACCTCCACCCTTGGAACCATTTTTCTCCAGATTCATGTGGGCCCTCGTATTGTCCTAGAATTATTCTACGTATTAGAGGGAGAGTTCCAATATAGCCTATTACTTGGAAGACCTTGGATTCACATCATGGGTTATGTCCCTTCAGCTTTACATTACTATGTAAAATTTGAGCACGAAGGGCATAACTATACCATCCCTGCCGACCGGTCAACATTCAAAAATTGTAACATGTTATACCTACCTAACGAAGTCCTTGTACCAGTTAAGGCATCTACCACTATCCCGAATTCTCCTTCACTCACATTCCCATCCACCAATGTTCCCAACATCTCTCCTACACTTAACTCTTCGATTCCTACTGCTTCCGCAGCCTTTATATCTGACCCATCTACTTCTCAACCAACTAATACCCCTCTTTCCCAATCATCTAGTGATTCATCTATTCCCACTACCCACATATCTACTATTGATCCCTTAAAAGTGTATTTCAATGCCTCACTCTGGGGGAGTATTCCTATACAATATGGAGAACATTCATCACTTCGAAAGAGTATAGAAACCTATGCCAACATCCCCATTATGACTACCACATAGGCAAGGTTTTCCCTTATGGTCCTCCCCACCTTCACACTAACCTAATGTATGGGGGACATAATACTACCACTTATTCACCCAAAACTCCATCCCAAACACAATCATTTTCATCTGACCTCCAATCTCTTACTAACCACCACTTTTCCCAAACTTTCCTTCATCGCTGCATATGAAAAGGATTTGGCTTTGGTTTTTATGAATAAGGCCTCCATACTGTCATTTCATGTACCACCCATAAATAGAATGATAAAAGTGGCATTGGTTTTTCCGCACCATCTTCCAAGAAGGCCCACATCGACCTTTTTGAGGAAGATAAACCTTCTCCACCTCATTCGCCAATGTTACCACCCTCACCCACGAAGTCCATAGATCTCGAATCTATTCCTCCTAATTTTTGTTTTTCTCTTAAGAACCATTTCCCTGGGACCTCTGACTTATCATTGTGATGGCAAGGCTCCCTCTTCTCTTCCCTTCCTATATCCTAACAAGATCGATGATGATACACCTTTTATTAACATCGTTCAATGTCAGGACAATGAGTCTATACTCACTTACCTTGGTGCGGAAGATTATTATATTCATCAGTCGTTACCTTCTGAGATGCAAACCATGTTTAACAAATCGACTATCAAAATCAACATCAACACTTAGGATGACCCATACATTCTAAAGAAAGGCTAATCTTTAGATGTTGCTGAAGAGGAATATTTTACTTCTTTCCTCTGAAACCATAACAACACTTTTTCTTGGTCCTATGATGATATTCCCAGTATTGACCCAAACATTATGGTCCACAATATCATAACCATTCCTAATGCCAAACCCATAAAACAAAAGTCACAAAAAATGCATCCTTGCATTACTATTCTAGTCAAAGAAGAACTTCAATGCCTTCTCTCAGTTTCCTTCATCCTACCGATTGAATATCCCCAATGGGGATTTATAACATCGTTCATGTCACAAAAGTGATAGGGGGACTCCGCATATGCACAGGTTTCCATGACCTCAACCCCGCTTTCCCCAAAGATGATTCTAATCTACAAGGAATTTACCACCTAGTTGATCTCACCACCGGCCATGAGATGCCATCACTCATGGATAGTTTCTCAAGTTATAATCAATTATTACTCACTCTAGAAGATCATGTTATCTAAAAATATACAAAAAATAATATTCTATCATTTTCAAATCCTATTCGAAGATGATATTTAATCAAAACACATAGGATGCAAAGCAAGATCGCAGACAATGCCAAGTTTCCAACCGTTACAACTTCAAGAGTCAAAAAGAAAGGGGAAAGGTCTCGGAAGCCCACAGGGTCTCCACATGTAGCTAAAAAAAAGGGTCCCACCCCAAAAGGGTTGTGGCATTATATATGGTGGGGTATTTTCACTTCCCAAAGGAGAAAATATTGTGCCCAATCTGTAATGAACATCTATCCCTGAACCAAAAAGGGCAACAAAAATCCCTGAATAGCAAGGGATTCCCACGTGGGTCTCACAATAAGGGAGAATCCAGTTTACAATATCGAGGACCTCACTCCGCAAGGGGTGACAAGCAATGTATCACCCTGTATGAGTGATTACCATATAGGCGAGATTTTGCTTAAGAATCCTCAAAACATTCAGAGGTAAGGAGTCATATGGCCGACTCATTTCAGTAGTAAGTTCACCTCATAGTCCCGTCTGAAGACATGACCAACCTTTGATCTGACCTCAATCCCTTACTAATCATCTAAATTCAAAGGGTCATTTCAGTCATTGTGATGGAATACGTTCCATTTGGCATGAGTTTTGATGAACAAGGTGCACATACTGTCATTAAAATATCTAGTCATGTAATAAAGAGTCGAAGTGGCATTGTTTGCCTCAAAAGGTAAGTCCGTTTTAAAGGAGTCGATTGTAGGAAGTAAAGATGTATTACATCCCATTCAGGCATGTCACCACCTTTTAGAAGTCCATAGATAATGGAATGTATTCCTCTTAACTTTATATTTTTGTAAACACTTTCCTTCATTGGACCTAATTAACCAGTCAAAAGGAGTGTAGCGAGGCTTCCTCTTCTTTTCTTTCCCCTCATATCCTATACATGATCGATGGTTGATACACCTTATAATTAACGTTTCATTCAATTCAGATGATAATTCTATCCTCAATACCTTAGTGCGAAGATTCTTATATTCACAATTGTTACCTCTTTTGAGACGCAAACCATCTTGAATGAATCTAGCTATCTTCTTCAAAATTGTAACACTCAAGCTTGACCTCACATTCTAAAGATACTATGCACAATTTTTAGATGAGCTAAACATAAGTTTTACCTCTTTCCTTCATCCATAGCAATCTTTTTCTTGGTCCTATGATTGCCTTTATTGACATAAAAATTATGGTCCAAATATCGTAACTATTCTTTGCCAAGCCCATAAAATAAAGTAGTTTGAAAAATGTTCCGTCGATTCTCTTTTGGCAAAGAAGTAACTTTAGACCACCTTCTTCATTTCCTTCATCCTTTCCCATTTCAGAGAGTTATCCCCTTGATGGATTTCTAACATTGTTCAATGCATCACAAAATTTTTAGGGGGACTCACATTTCTGATATTCCATGACCTCAACTGCTTTCCCCAAAGAGCCAGCTTTCTTTACTATTTGGATTGACCAACTTAGGTTGATCTCACTGCTAACCATGAGGATATCCTCATGGATGGTTTCTCAGTTGATAATCAAATATTACTCATCAACAAATCAACAAAAAACTACCTTCATCACTCCTTGGGGGACCTTCTTCTATCAAGTCATGCCTTTTGGCCTTAAAAATGATGGTGCTACATATTAGCGAGCCATGACTTATATCTTCCATGACATCATGCATCACATATTGGAAGATTACATAGATGAACTTCTTGCCAAATCCAAACATCAAACACCTGATAGTCATTAAGGTAATATTTTACCACCTCATCAAGTATTGTGTTTTCCTTCAACCTAAGAAGTGTGTCTTTGTGGTACTTTCAGGAAAAATCCTTGGTTTTATCATTTCTTTGTGTGGTATAGAAGTCGATCCTGCTAAAGTGAAGGCTATTATAGAAATGCCTCCACCTACTAATCTCCATCAACTTTGAAGTTTGCAAGGTAAGTTGTAATCTATCCATTGGTTCATTTCATAACTTTCCGACCACTATCAACCATTTCATCATCTCCTAAAAAAGGAAGTCTCATTCAAATGAGATGATGAATGCCAAAAATCCTTTGATGCCTTAAAACAATACCTTATTCAACCACCAGTACTGACTCCCCCTAAAGATGACCAACCCTTTTACCTATACATTTATGTTACTGACCATTCCTTAGGCACCATGCTCTCTTATCACGATGAGAAGCATAGGGAGAAATCGTTCTATTACATAAGCAATACACTTTTAGACTACGAAACTAGGTACACCCATACTGAAATTTGTTTCTTAGCCTTAGTATTTGTCACCACTAAACTACGTCATTATCTATTCAGCCACAAAACCTTTTTTGTCACTAACACCGATCCCCTACATTACATGTACGCCCAAACCCTACCAACATCAATGGATGCCACGTTGGCTCATGCTTCTTATAGACCTTGACCTCAAATTCATCCATCAAAAGTCTGTCAAAGGCCAAGCCATCACTGACCAACTAGAAGATGCACCTCTTTCTGGGAATCAACCCTGTAACTTTGATTTCCCAGATGAATCCATTACTACCCTCTCTTTGGACTATACCACTTACCAGATGACCTTATTTTTTTGATGGTTCCAAATGTCAGTATGGAGGTGGTGCAGGTGTTATCCTCATTACTCTTGATGGTGAACTTAGGAATTTATCTTTCAAACTAGATTTTGATTACACTAACAACACCACTGAATATTAAGCAATGGTATTAGGCCTTCAACCTGCCATCTCCCTAGATGTTAAATCAATTAATATATTTGGTGATTCCCAACTAGTTGTAAACCAAGTCAATTGTATATACCAGTGTCATAATGAATACTCCAAAAGTACAAAGGTCATGTCAACATAATTTTGACTACCTTTTACCATTACAAACTTCAAACTTCCCCACGTTCTAATAATAAATTTTTAGATACCATGGCCTGCTTGGCTTCTCAGATACCTGCTTCACCTGTCAACTCCAAAATCTTTGTCACAATACAAAGGTTGCAATCACCTTCTTATTTATCTCATGAGGTCAACTCCGTCTGAATCGTTGCACCTGACCCGCATGACCTTTGGTATAAAAAGTTTGTAGAGTACCTTTCCCTTTCCATTCTACCTCTTGATCTCACTTGTAATGGACAACATGCCTTTCTTAAAGGTGTCTCTCGATATGTAATCATGGGTGGTCACCTTTATAAGTATGGATTTGACGATCTTCTCTTACGATGGCTTACAAGTTATAAAATTCCTTACACCATCAAGGAAGTTCACAATGGAATTTGTGGAGGTCACTTTATTGGTTTAGATGTCGCTAAACACATTCTTCACCTTAGATATAATTAGCCAACCCTAAACCGTGACTGTTGTGACTATGTCAAACATTGTGTGAAATGCCAGTAACATTCCAATCTTCATCACACACCTAGTCACTCCTTACAGGTCGCACGTGACCTTTGGGATTTTTCTCAATGGGGTTTGGATCTTATTGGAGAGATTAATCCTCATTCTTCACAATGCCATCAATGGATTATAACTACTACTGAATACTAAACTGAATGGGTAGAAGCCATTCCCCTCATTTCTAAAAAATCTGAGAGAATATATGAATTATCAACCATCACATCATTTTTCTCTTTTGGCATTCAAATCAGTTTCTTATCACCTCTTCACCTTATTACCCACAGACCAATTACCACATAGAATCAACCAATTAAACCTTGAACAAAATTCTTAAGAAATTAGTTGATGATACTGGGAAGGATTTGCATACGCATATTCCTTTTGCCTTGTGGGCTTACCGCACTAGTATTCTTACTTCGACTATTGCCACACCTTTCTCTCTGTTCTACAGTACTGAGGTTTTCTTTCCTCTCAAATTCCAAATTCCATCTCTCTGCATCTCACTACAAGACATGCTCAACGACGATGAATTTCACCAGGACCATTTATCACAACTTGAGTTGTTTGATCAATGTCATCTCAATGATCTTGACCATCTCTAACTCTACCAAAAACTTATCAAGTGTGCCTATGATAAACATGTCCATGAATGAACCTTCCAAGTTGGGGACCTCGTCCTGAAGGAAAATCAACATGTAACCAAATAAGAGAAAAGTAAACGGGGAAAAATTACTCCTAATTGTCTTGGACCCTATATCATTACTCATGCTTATGGATCAGGTGCTTATCGTTTGTCTTCACTTGAAGGTAAAATTGAACCTGAGCCCCTCAATTCCTTGCATCTTAGACCATTTTATTGTTAAAACCAAGTCCTATATCACCTATTTTCTATTGACCACTAATTTGTTGAGTGTTTTTCAGCTTCCATATTACCCATTTTCGAGGATCAATGACTAAATAAGAATCATGTGATTACCTATCACCTTTCAGACTTATCTTCAATATGAGTACCACGGCTCTACTCATGGCATGATTCTCATGGATAATTTTCTTCTTTTTCAAAGATGGAATCCCATGGTCATTCATCACTTGAAACCATCTCTTTCATAGTTAACCTCTGTGTGCTATGGTTTTTAATTTCTAAACAAGAACCTAATCTTCCTCTATAGTCTTGTCCATGACTTAAAACGTCCAAAAAAAAATGGGATTCAACTCCTTGAGTCAAACTTCTAGAAAAAATATGACTCCCTCAAAAGGGACATCTCTTCTCTCTATCCCACCACTATAAATAGACTTCTCCCTCAAAGGATAGCTATATAAAGTCATTACAAAAATTCAATAAAATGTTAAAAAGCTTCCTGCATTGATCAGCTTCATGAAGACCTCAAGGAGATAATATAATCATCCCATATAGACTTCCCACATCGATCAGTCTATCAAAAAAAAAAATGAAGAAAATGATAATTTTTTTTCATGGACTTGCCTATTTTTGATCATGGGTTTCTTGTCATGTAAACATGTTTTCATACACTAAGTTACGCTAAACCACCTATTTTCACCTTATTGACTTTTCACCCTACTGTTCTATCTACTCAAGGGACTTGCCATAACTGTGACATTTCGTGATCATTTGACTTTCTTCACCCTTAGAATAGTCATTATGCAACACCTTTAGGGTCTTTACGTTCATAATCTCATCTTGGGTATGGTAGACTCATTAGGGTTCTTATCAATTAAGCAACTCTTTTACCACCTCTTACCATTCACCTTCTTCATTACTTATTTATTACCCTATACCAGACTAGACCATCGACACCTACATTTTAAAATATTTCCACTATCACCTAAGACTCCACCATGCCTATGACCTAGACTCAATCATTCCTAAAACCTACCAACCCATTCCTCTAATTCATCATATTATTCCCTAGCTTATGTGAGAAGTACATCAACCTGAGGCCCCTGGGGGGGCTATGTAGGCAACACTTAAAGGGCATGGGGCCCTTGGAGGTTAGCTTGGCCACTCTTTACCCTAACCAATTTCCTCCCACATTTTTTCTATTCAAATTTTACCTAATTAGTTTCCATTTTACACAAAACTTGGAAATTAAAATAAACAAGCACACACATATCTACCATTTTATCACATCATTAAAACATCTAATCAATCATTCCACATTTCCATAGAATAATCACAATTTTTGGAAGTTCACACCATAACATACATATAACTCATCATTTATTTCCCATGTTACCAATAAATTGGAAATTTAATCAAAACTAAAAACATGATCAAGCATGCCTAAACTGACTTGACTCCATCATGCCTAAACTGACCTGAATCCATCATTCCTAAACCGACTTGACTCCATCATGCCTAAAATTACCTGAATCCATCATGTCTGAACTAACTTGCCTCCATCATGCCTAAAATGACCTAACTCCACCATGCCTAAATGACCTGACTCCATCATGCCTAAACTGACCTGACTCCATCATGCCTAATCCACCTAGTTTCTACCCATATACATATAACAATGAAAATTTTACAACACAAGTACATCATCCATCCAATAAACATCATCAACTATATAAATGGAAGAGTCTGTGTATCAATACATATATACACAAATACAAATAAATATCCAGTATCTCAAAAACTCTCATATACATCCTCACCATCTTTGGCACGTAGGCTGATATATGATCAAAACTCTCAAAAACTCTCATGTACATCCTCGATATCCATATCGGTCTCATCTACATCATCACCCCACCTGATATCCATACCGGTCTCATCTGTCTCCTCCTCTCCTGCCTCTGTTATGTCCCAATCCACCTCTCACCTCCAACCAATCACAATCGACCACACAACTCTTATGGACCCGTTTACTAGCTCCTGTAACTGACTCGTAATCTCCACCTCAGCCCAATATGAATACTTGTCCTTCTCTCTCGGAAAGGTACAAAAAGTCAAACAACTCTGTCATTTTCTCCAAAGTCAGAACATAACAATGATTCTGTAAAATACAGAAATTTTATTTTATAAAAAAAACCCGATTCTAACTGATGCCGGTCATATTTGTGCCTTATCCAACTGATGTCAGTTCACCCTATAACCGGCATCGGTGAACCCTTATAACTATTTGGCCTTGTTAAGCTTCTTTTTTCCTACAACCCTTAGTGATTACATGCACCTTTTATCATTCCGAAAACACTATTGAACCATACCTACAAGCTCACACATACCCCTACATTTCATTTGTAGCGTCTTAAGAGTTGTTATTTTACCTATACCTTGGCCTTACTCGTGCCTATGACCTATTTACATAGACCTGACCTAATTGGTGTGACCATAAACCTTATGTACTCGTTATACCTTGTGATGTTGTTACCTATGTTCTTTTAGCCTGAACAACCATACCTTGCCTATTGTCGTGACAATCTTGACAAGATCTTTGATGTACCGGAAGATACCTAAATGTTCCTACTCCTGACCTACGTTGTGTTTCCAGACCATATCTTATACCTTGTGATACCTGAATCACCACATCGTTGTTTGGATAAACCTAGCAACCTTAGAAAATGTAGAGTTTGCAAGCTCTTCAAACCCGGTACTCATGTGCAATCTATACATGTGCATGCATTTGATTTCCATTACCCATGACTCTAATAATGACCCTGACCTATTACCTATTACCTGAGTTGACCATCACCCTGTCCCATAGTACTTATACCCTTCTCCACATATCTTCACCAACTACACATTTATCAAACCACTCATCGATGTCGTATTGCACCTCATCAGTGTCTAGTTTGCGGGGGATCGCCTTCACCCACACATAGGGCAATCACTTCCTATTTTTGTCAGTTTCGCTTACCAATACAAGCTACACAACAAAAAGGGGCAAAATGTAGACACCAAAATTGGGTCACACTCCCCTTGGTCCCTTTTCAGATAGCCAACTTAAACATATTCACCTAACCATGACCCTTTTACCCCACATTAATATTAATTTAATTATTTATAATTAAAGTAATACTCATACTCACTTCATTCATTATTTAATCACCTTAATTAAAACTAATTTCCACCTCACCTAAACACCTCATCCCACCCCTTCACCTAGACACCTCATCACAAACCTATTTTTAGCATATTTCCCCTTTACTAGGACTCAATATTCACTCACCATAATTAACTAAGACTTAGTCCTACCTACCTTAATTAACTAAGACTTAGTTCAACCCTAAAATCTCATACCTATTCTTCCTCTAACCATATTCCTGCTTATCTAAGCGCAACATTCTATTTTGATTCGCGAGAATAAAGAGAGTTGGCCAACATTTTGGCCAAGATCTGTAATTTTTAGTAAACCTAGGATTACATGCCTTAACCGACGCTGATCAACCAGAAACCGATGTCGGTCACCCTAAACCATCATCGGTTACCATATATTCTTTTTGGAAACCTTGTTTCAAAGGTTGGCCACATTCTCAAGTTTTGGAATGAAGGAGATCTGCATGCAAGCAAGAACTAGAGCCCGTTCGCACATCTAAACAGCCATAGCCAACATCAAGGTGGATCCGAAGGTATTTGCATTCATGGTAGCATTCTGGGAAGCATTGTCATAGCACTGAGCATCATTCCATAGATCAACCATCACCATCATCTAGCCATCAAACCTACATCATTTCATACTTGTCTAGATTACAAAGTTTCTTCATCTTTGTTATCAACATCTATTTGCATTTTTCATCCCACCTTTGTTACCTTTTTGTGAACCCAACCATTCCATCACCCACAATCATTTAATCACCTATACTTGATTCTTGAATACCTCTGAGTACTCCCAACACCTCCACAGACCTAACTATTCCCCTTACCATCTCTGTTTAATCTCAAACAAAACCTCAAAACCTAGTTTATTGAATTACAATCCTGCCTTAACCATCGTCAGTTCCCTCTTAACCGGCGTCGGTCACACCTCACTGACGTCAGTATTTGTATTTGGTAATCCTGCAAATAACATAAACCTAATAACCTACATTCAAGTGACCCAAGCTACCCAGAATCTAGCCCTAACCTATTCCACCAACACCTTGACTACCTACCCAACTTCTAGATCTGATCATAACCTAGCCTGTTATATTAGATTTTGCTTATTGTATTTGGATGAGATACCTAAATCATATCAACTACGGTAGGACATTATTTATTTACAATATTTCTTACATTAAGTTTTATTAAACAGTGGGTTGACTACCACCAAGTAAGTACCACACTTCCTGAATCTAGCACACGCTAAACAACCCACTGACATATATTGTTTAACTCTCTTTTGTGGCCTTGTTTTGTATTTTAGGTAGTTCCTCCTAGCCAAAAGGAAGCTCACACAATCAACATTGGATCAAGAAGTCAGAACGCGTGCACAACCTCTAACTGACCATCGCAACAGGTATTCCTTCTTCGCCCATACCCTTGTTTGTTTTGTCAAATCCACAACGAAAACGGTGAAACAAGCAGGTTGTAGCTATAATGTAGCAATGTAGTAGAATGTGTGGATGGAATAGAATGAATTTCCACTTCATATATTGTGTATGCATAGTATGTAGTCCCTTGTTCCTTGAATGGATGCTAGATGAATGTCTTTGAGTGGTTTAGATGATGATAGTAATGCTTTGTGCTTGGTCCCTTATTTTAAACACATACATATGTATTTATATGATTCCCTTGTTTAAATTTCATAATTGAAAACTAGAAGACTGACCCATAAGTGAAAAAGATGCCCTAAAGATAAAAGAGACCCAAGAGCAAGTAAGGTGAAAAGGGGCTAGGGGCACCTAGAGGAGATATGAGTGCCTAGGCATTGTTGTCCTAGCTAGGGGTTGGTGTCTGAAGCCATGAAATATAAACAAATAAATTTTTGTTTGCGTTGTAGGGTGTGCAAGACCAAAAACACAGAAAAGAGGCCAAATATAGTTGTTAACCACTAGCTTTCTTGTTTAGGAATCGTGTAAATGTTAGCATGCTTTTAAGACCTATAAATGTACCTAAGTTCATGATTTAGTGTCTACACTAAATTATAATAGTTCAAGCTATGGTACCACTTCCATCAAGTGCATAGTGACCCTGATTTCTTATATTTACTAAAAAAAATGTAAAGCATAAGATTTCTTTTATTATTTCTTTATACTTATATTATTTCTTATACTTAACATTTATTTTAGTAAATATGCTCCCTTCCCCCTTCCAAAATTCATATAACATAAAACATGTGCGCGTTTCATAACACTAGAAACATGTACATGTTATAACATGTATGCATGTCATAACACTAGAAACATGTGCACATTATTTTGTGTACTCATTTTTGGCTAATTTCGAGTTTTTGTCCACTTTTTGGCCCCCCATTTTGGTGCACTTACCCCACATTATGTGTCAAATTCTCTAGGCGAAGCACTTCTTGATCTCATGTTTCAAAAACCATTCTGATAAAATCTTCATTAGGGCTTGAGAGGCAAAAAATGGATTGCATTTCCTTTGAGGATTTAAAAATAAACATTAGTTAGGTTGAAGTGTAGTTCTTGCAGCATCAACGTTGATATGAATTTGAAGAGGCTCAAACCGCACATCGTTTTCCACCTAACATGTGATATATAAATAAATGCAACTATGATTGAGTAATTATAACCTCTTTGACAATTTTTGAAAAGGAGTTTGGCTCTCTTGTGACGATGATGTTTGGGTGCTTACAAATGGAGGAAGTTGATTCATTGACCTATTAGAATGCTTCAAACTTGTAGTGATTGGTGCTCTGATGATTGTGCATGAGATTTGGCAAGATTTAGGGAACCTTCGATGCCTTTAGTGCTATTGGGTGTAATAGGAGTTTATGACAATGTTAGGTTAGTAAATAAGGCGAGTTTAACTTGCTTATATAGGGTTTTAAAGGTCACTTATCATGAAAAGGCCAACCCAAAGAGATTAAATGATCCAACAAAGAATATCAAATTGGAAGATCAAATGTAGGATCAGTCCAAAATCACACAAGTTGACCAAGCTTGGATTCCAAAAGCCAACCAAATTGGACGTTTTTAAATAGGGGTGAAAAACCTTAAAAATGAAGATTGCATCTTGTCGGGTGGAGTTTATCTATGGATTTTATCCATCTAACTCTTTGAATTTGTTGATATATTAGTGTGTATGAATAAACAAGTTGGGAAAGAGACATCATGATGTATTGAGTGGGGATAGAAAGAGTGTGTTTGTCTTGACAAGAGTGCTTTGTTAAAACCAACAGTGTCAAAGGGTAAATTGCCAAATTTAAGTGTCTAATCTGACCATACATGTAAGTTTTAGTCATACATTATAAAATTACAAGTATTGATGTCTTGTGCTAGAGGTGATTATGTGAGAAAATCCATAATTAGCAACCTCCAAGTTTTAGGTAGCTAAAATGCCATATCAACTTGGGTGAAAAAATTGGGATCTAATGTTATACTATAACTAAATAATTCACTTTAAAAAATAAACAACCACGTCTCCTTTAAAACCTCACAAATTTATTGGTAGTTTACTTCTAAGTAAATAAATGAATGAATATTTTTAATAACGTCCACGAGAGTGAGTAATTTATGAGACCAAAAGCACTAACAAGATTTTTATCTACTAACCTTGATACAAAACATTATTGTCCCAGTATTTAAAAATCTCCATTCCCTTGTTAATATAGAACTTCATCAACTAATTTATTATTTTATCTAACCTTTGCCTCCTTAGAGAAGAGGGGAAGTCATGTAATGAAAATGTTATTAGTTTTTTCAAATTCAAGTATATATAACATCTATTGGATGCAATAATCTCAAGTTATTAACCAACCATATGTTAATATTTGCACATATCTTAATAGTTTCAAAGTTTGACATTATAAAAGAATGGAATATTTGAGAGCTTGTTATTGTGGAATATTCTATTTATCTTGTCAAAACAATATAATATAAACACAAATAAACTACTATCATAGTAATTAACTAGTCCCATATCAATATTTCCATCTTAATTGTTATATGTTAGATCTATCACATCAACCGACATATTTATTACATGTTGGATCCATCACATCAACTACCATCTATATTAAAAATATTCATTTTATAATGTTAAATTTTCATAATACAAACATTCAAATAAACTATTTCCATGCCATAATTAATTATTTTCATGCCTTAATTAACAAGAACAATGCGGTAAGTTCATCCCTCAAATTAGCTAGACGAAAATTATAACTACAAAAAAGATGAATTCCATTGTTAATTACTTTTGATGCAACGTTTTAAAATATATTTTGTATTTTAAAATTAGAGCCCAATAAGATAGTGCAAACTATTTCATCAAAGTGAACTTGTCACATCCAACATGAATGGTAATTTTGTATTAAAAACTAGATCTCAAATAAGATATTGTCATAAACTTCTCAAATCTAGCATAAATAATACTACATGCGTCTTTATAATTTGTAGTTAAAAACTCAAAACCAATTATATTATAGTAAGGTAAAAATGTCTAATAATTAGAAAGTGCCCAATAGAAAACTAAAGATAATAAAATCTTGAATTTGTTTTATTATAAACCTGTTAAATTTATATATCAAACATTATAAATGTCAACATTGACAATACATTAATTGTTTTGATTGGTTGAAAATATTTGATTAATGGAATGGGGTGAAAGGTATAATACCTTGTTCAAGGTAGAAATTAATAATAACAAAGACGAACTCTTGGTGTAGGATCAATTAATCATTATGGTATTAGTTTATTTGTATGCTTGTTTATAAAAGTTTGACATGATAAATAAAATATTTGAGAATAAGACCTTAGAGATAAAATATTAACATATGATTGGTTAAAAACTCAAAATTATTACATCTAATAGATGTTACATATCCCTACCTTCCATGGGAATAATAAACACATAAATACACTAATACCATAACAACAAACTAATCCCATACCAATAATTTTTTTAGATAGTTAAACGTTTTTGACCAAAGATATTTCCCTGTGGGTTGATGGGGCCCCACCCTGCAATACTCAAAAGATGAATGTGTTGAGGAACAACTAAAATTACAGTCCCCAAGAACATGGGATTGAAACCAGATGGAGGCCAAATGAGAGCATGAGAAACATGGACAACAAAAACTACAAAGCAAAAAGAAAACACAGAGAATAGAAGTCAGTATAAGATTTCATGAATCTCCACCTCTTACTTCACTTGAGCAGGATCCAATAACTTGTGACCACAAAACTGATTAGCTGAGCCAAGTGTCACCAAATTTTTCAGGAAGGCAAATTCTTGATCAACTGAAGCCTTCAGAACCACCACATGCTCGAGCGGAGGTGAGACAAGGGCATCGAGAGCAAACAAATCCAGAAAAGGAACCCTAGAGACAGAAGCCCCGTGAGAGTGGAAAATGTGATGAATGGATTCTGTGAATTGAAGGATAACATGATTTTGAGCTCCAGTTCTTCACAAATCTTTTTGTCCACCCAAAGGGGGACAAAAAAGGGTCATCCGTTAAAAATAGAGAAGAAAGATAGACATTTACCACCACTTCAACCAGACTCGCGTGGTAACAAGGATAGATGAAATGAGTCGCAACTGCCACCACAATATCCATGTCGACACACAACATGAGGGAATTGGACACAAAACACCAACAAGCTCGGAATTAACCTGCGCCCTCCTAGAACTCTATAAATACTCAATGCCCATAATTTTCTTGAATGCATCTTGAACCATAACAGAGCTAATATGAAAAATTGTTGTATGTGAGTAACAAACACCACTGAAAATAAGGCCATTTCAGACTTGTCACCTTGTAGGGGAATGCTAGGGAAAAAAGGATATGCCATTAAGAAAGAGAGGGAAGGCATAAGAAAGGGAAGTGAAAGGCACAAATGAGAGCGGCCGAGAGCCCTCCCTACATTAAAAGCCCCTATACACGTGTGAGGGGAAACCTTCGTGATCATGACGAAGGGTGTCATCAAGAGACTCCCAAGCCTCAACCTGATTTTGGATGATGGCCTCAACATTTTGAATAACCTTGTAATTAGCAAGGATATCAGCGGTGTTGGTTGAAAATTTTGTTGCTGAGAACAATAAATAGTTCTAAAGGGGACAACCGTCCCTCCTCTTTAATGGGGAGGTTCCCTTATTCAAAATCCAAATTCTGAAGTATGTAAAAACTAATAAATTTTAGATGAGGATATTGGTGACCATGACATTTGAATCATTCCTTTCAATACAAAAGAGAAAATAGGAAAATAAATGGAGGAATTACAGTAGTATGACTAGGGTAAGACAAGTTAGTTAGAGAAACACAATTACAACTAACTAATAAAAGATAAAAAACAATCCCCGTAGGTTCTTCAAGATTGCCAACTAATTGCAAAAGAGAGAAGGGAAGAAGCCACACTTTCAAATAAAGAGATTGCAAATTTTTATTCTACTTATGCATGCAAATATAACTCAAGATTGTCTAAATGAAAAACCTATAATACGTAGAATGCATATTGAAATAAATTTTAACACATTTCACTCCATGGATTTGAACACAAAGTTTCAGATTTCATGTATAACAAACTATCACATTAATCAGATTGTAAGAGAGAAATGGAAAGAACTTAGATGAGACAGGGAAGGTCTTCTGTGTTGATCAAAAATCTGTAAATTACATCCAAGTGCACCAATATCTAACACCTTTACAAATGAGAATGAGGCCTTATATAGGCTGAGGTGAGGATGTAACTACCTTTTAAACTAATTTTCTTTAATTAAGTGCTACACACTTAATTAATTAATTACATAAGCTAGCTTTACTTTACAATCTTACTTTTTAGAATAATAAAGCCAACTCAAAAATAGAATAATTAGAAAGTACTAAGAGCTAGAAGAGGAAGGGGCAATAGGAACAGTTGAGGTTGGGACTTTTAACTTGAGCACTTGTATTTTGAACTCGGTCACAACAGTTGAAATTTCTATGCTCTTAGGGACTATGGTGTTTGCAAGAGCAGTCAACTAGCTTCCAATGGAGTACTCTATCTCCTTTTAAACTCCATCATTCTACACAAGTCCTTTGGTAGCCTCAACAATGACACTGTGTAGTTCTAAGAGTTCCTCTATCTTGTCCTTGTTGACTTATTCTTCTTTGAAAGGCTCCTCTTTGATTAATGATTTTAATTTTTCTTTGACATGATCTAATGGATTCCTCTCTGTTGAATTATCCTTGTAACATTGACAATAAAGAGCTTGTAAATCAACAAATATCTCAACCTTAAATGATTTTGCTTTCTCTACCACGACTCTTAGCTCAGTTACAGCTTCCTCTAAAACCTTGATTCTCTATTTTACACTATATGTCCAGGCCTTGGATATGTTGCTCTTTGAATCATCAAAAATATTGTGAGACAGGAGAATTTTTCATCAATTGTGATCATGATTCAGAGGTCTTGAATATAATCTACCCAAATCTTAAGTTCCTTATCAATTGTGTGAACTCCTGAGTTGATTTTCTCTTGAGAAGAAGTGATATTATCATACACTTTGTATGTTTCATCGATAAATTGCAACCCGGAGACTAGAATGTCCTCAATTCTGGCCTTAACAGCTTTGTCGAATGTTGCATGCTTATGAATTTCCGTAATAGATTTGACATCAATCCCAGTAGTGGGTGGTAATGAAGAGAGGGGAGTAGGATCAAGAGGGATCTTGTCTGATGAAAGGAAATATTTGATAAAATTTTAAAGAACTTGCACGTGCTCCTCAAGTTGTTCTTGAGTTTACTTTCCTTTTTCCACCCTCTTAATCACTTTGGAGACAATTTATCTGTGAATATGCACTTCTCCCTTTGGAGTTAATTCTCCAAGCAGAATCCTAGTGAGCTCCAACTCTAAAATAAATACTTATTTTTCACTCTTGTCTCCTTTTGCTTTAGAAATCTCTAAGAATTGTTGTCCTTTGAAATCTGAAACCACACAAGAAGTTATCTTGGGTTTCTTGAGAGGAGGAGTTGTACTGAGAAGAGCAGCTACTGCATTGAACCCTGTAACCTCAATCTGATATGAAGCTTTCCTTTTCCTGCTATCAATCATGGGTTGGACCCATGTGAATGAATCACTATAAGGAGTAGGAGGAGGAGGAAATGCAAGGACATTGTGATAGCCGAGAGATTGAGAAGTAGAGACTTTAAGGGTGGGATTTACAGTAGAAGAAGGTGGTATTCTAACCTCTAGCTTAGGCCTTGAGGCACTAGCTTTCCCTGTATCTGGTTCAATGATTTCTACTTCATCCTCTTCATCTTCACCCTCTTCACCTTCATCCTTTTGTTCTTCAATTGTTTTTTCTCCTTCCTCAGAGGGTTGTGGAACTTGTTCATGCGTAGGAACAACTTCATCAATTAGTTTTTGAATATTTTCTTGTTCAACCCTTTGCTCATGTGTTTCTTCCCTCTTGGAAAGACAAATAATATCGATGAACAAGGGAGGATATTCCTTAGGAGGAATGATATGCGAAGGAGAGATGATAATTAAGGATGTGGGTGAAGGAGAAGGCTTAGAAAATTCAATGGATAGAGGTGTAGAAATGGGAATTGGACTGGTTGTGGTGAATGGAAAAGGAAGATCCCCCTAGATGAGAGATTCATCGTCTTTAATAAGATTATAGATGATGGTTTGGAGGGCCTTACAATGTTCAGTGTCATGACTCGGGGTATGATGATAGGTGTAAATGAGATAGGGGTCAAACCACGATGATTTCTTACTATGAGGATCAAAATATTTAATAGGAGGAAGTGTGATGGAAAATATTTGAATTAAATGTCAAAGGGTATCTGCATAGGATTCGATTAGAGTGTTGATAGGAAGGTAGGTCTTGTGGGATTTCATAGGATATTTTGACTTGGATTTAGGGGAAGGAGTCGATTTAGATTGGAGGGGCAAGCTAGAAGCCTTAGAAGATGAGTCAAACCAAGGAGGATTAGATTGTTTGGATTTAGATTGATTATTGGGAGATGTATTAGATGAAGGGCCTAGCCCTAAAATAGATGGGGGTGCTCCTAGGATAGATGTTGTGATATTGGATTGCTGAGGAGAGGCAAGATTTAATTTCTTACCAAGATGCATGAGAGACCTTTGGGGATGTTTACTAAGAGTCTTAGGTTTTGATCGAGAAGGTTTACCCTTGGTAGGGATGATAATAATCTCAACTAGGGGATATAAAGATTGTGGTGTAGGGGTGGATATTGATGGAGAAAGAGGTTTTGAATGATGCAATTGACGAGGTCTGTTTGGGATGTGGGTTGTGCAGGTTTTGGATTGGTTAATGTAGAGATAGTTTTTTTTGTAGGGGAGGCATGAATACCTTTTGTGTTTGCTTTAGGTGGGGGTGCTTGTTTTATAAATATTTCAAGGGGTACCATTGATATGGATGCAAATTGAGAAGATGTGATTGGTGCAATAGTGGGTGTAGATGTAGAAAGGGTAGGTGTTGGAGGATTAAGTGTAGAGGATTGGGATAAAATATGTGATGTGGCCATGGGAAAAGATGTAGGTATATGTGATAAATATGTCAAGGTAGATGTAAGCGAGTTTATTGATGTGGTAGATATAGGGATTGACAGAGAGGTGGGTATAATTGGAATATTTAGGGATATAAGTAATGTAGATGTAGTGATAGGTGTGTTTGATGTAAATGTCGATGAGGGGTTAGATGGGATAAGTTGGGGCACAATAGATGTGGATGAAATGATGGGTATAGTCAAAGTTGATGTGGATGTGGTAAAGGTAGGAATAGGTGTAGATGTAGAACAAGTGATAGAAGTTGATGTGGTAGATATAGGTGTAATTGGGATTAATAGAGAGGTGGGTATAATTGGGATGTTTAGGGATATAAGTGATGTAGATGTAGTAATAGGTTTGTTTGATGTAGATGTGGATGAGGGGCTAGGCATGATAAGTTGGGGCATGATATGTGTGGAAATGATGAGTACAGTCAAAGTTGACGTGGATGTGGAAAAGGTAGGAATAGGTGTAGATGTAGAACAAGTGATAAAAGTTGATGTGGTAGGCATGATAGTCAAGGATATGGTTGATGTAGATGTGGGGGTAGATAAGGAGGAAGTCGTAGGTATGGTGTCTAAGGTAGGAGTAAATGATGAGGTAGATGAGATAGGTAAGGATGAAGATGTTTAATGTATAGTATTGACTACATAAGGCTTACATTTGTAAGATGTGGAAGGTGAAAATTGATTTGTTGGTGGTGGATTGGGAAAAGGTTGTTTGAAGATGTGAAGGGGTTGGATGAGAAATGAGTAAGGATTTATTATTTGTAGGTCCCCCTAATTTATAATTTATTGAATGTGACCTTTAAAAGAATGACACTTTTCGATGTCGTGGCCTATGACTCGATGATATTTACAATAGTGACCCTCACGATACCAAGAGGGTTTGGGGTGTGATTTGTCAATAGGTCAAATGGGAGGAAGTACGATGAGGTGACATGTCATCAACTTGTCGAAGATCGAATTGTAAGATTCCCCCAAGGGGGTATGATTAGGAGATGGTCTAAAAGCTTCATGTGAAGGCACTGTGTAAGAGGTAGATGGTTGTGATTGTATGACACGGGAAGTGGATGGATAATGATGTTGAGAAGATTGGGGGTATGTTGAAGTTGAAGGGAATGTTTGATGAGAGGGGATATAACTAAGGGGTGGAGATTGAATTGGTTGGAGGAATGTGTGATGTTGGGAAGTAGGAACATGATAAGATGGTTGGGATTGGATAAAAGTATTTAATTATCCAGGCACGTGAGAAGTGGAAATGTGGTCGGTGGATTGGGATGGTTGGATAGGCATTCCAGTGATAATATCGGATGGAGTAGGGATGGAGTTGATTTGAGACGATGGGGGTAGGATAGGATCCACCAATTGAGTGGATTGATGGGATTGAGAAATCATGGGAGATATATGAAATAGGAAGTCATAAATGGGGCTAGAAGGAGGCCCATACGTCTCTAAAGGAGTGGGAGATGGAGGTGTATTTGATTGAGGGGAAGTATATTGATGAGAGATAGGAGAATCAGTTTCAAAAGGGGGATCAATCAGAATGACATGGTCTTCACAAGGTTGAGAGACCATGAAAACACAAGGTTGGGAGACCCAAAGTGGGGTCTCGAGATCGTTGGAGGAAAGAATATCGTTGGACATGTCATATCGTGGCATTGTCTTGTCTTGAGAAGGGGTAATGACAGACATGAAATGGGAGAAGACATGTTTATGAAATTTGCTAACAAACAAATCAAGCAACAAAGATTTTATTAACATAATTAATTAAAAGGTGTGAGAAAAAGAAAAGTTGGATAACGAAGGTACTTAAGAGATGGACATCTAAGGATGGTTTCGGGTTGTTATGGTTGGGGATTCCTCGATATATCAAAGGTACATGAGGCCCAAGTCTGTACAAGATCTATAACGTGACCAAAACACCATGGCGAATTCCCTATTGGGTGATCAAATCCTAATTAGGTCCACTTAGAAAGAATGTTTTAGATGTGTAGATTGGTATGTGTTGTTTGGATGTGTGTGGAAAAAAGTGAATGCAAAAGAGTACCTCCTAGTTATACTATGTGAACAAACAAACAATGAGGAGGTTCTTTTTAATACCCAAAAATGAAACGTGAAGATTCATTGAAAACGACAGACAAGGTATGCAGTGCAATGAAGGAAAGTGATAATAAAGATGAGGAATACTTGGTATTCACTTTTCCTTTTTATCTGACTTTAGAAGAAAATAAATGTGAGAAAAGGAAAATCCAAGCACTCCTGAGCCAACACGAGCAAGTAAAAGTAAACTTCTACCTGCGTTGTTAGTGAAAAGGAGATATAGAAGAATATGAAATGGGAGAAATGAAAAACAAAGAGACCTCACCAAAGGAAGGGGGTCTCACCGGGCGTGCCAAAATGTTTGACAATATTTTTGTGCTACCTATTTCAGATTAGTGGAAAATCGACGAGAAATCAAGAAACCTCAAATTATGGGAGGGTTTAAGGAACCTCCTGATATGGATAGGATGATATGGTACGGGCACACAAAGAATGGTCCTCCTCGCAATGAGTCCTCAACCTATAAAACAATGAAGGAATGAACATGAAAGGGATTAGTAAGAGATATGGTGGGTTACCAAAAAAAAATCAGGCCTGAGAAGCACAAGCTCCTTCAAGAAGATGTCAACCCACATAGTGATAACAAAGAGCAATAATGTGATAATAGAAAGGAAATGCTGATAATAGAAACTGAACTAAATAGTTGATAAGATAAACTAATTGATATGACGATTTAGGATGAAAGTGATAGAAAACGAGAACAAACCACAGAGGGTCGATGACAAAACGAGAGTAGAACAAAGAGTCGGTGGTGAGCTGAGAGTAGAACAAGCAGTCAACGATGATCCAAGCAGAACTGTGTAAAGGGAATAAAAGATTGCGACCAAAATGTGGACTAATAAGCTGTAACAAATAAGTGTATGCAAACAAGATGAAAAATATCTTACAGGGATGAGTCAGATGTAAAATAAACCAGATGGGGTTACATGCAAAGTGGACAGGATGGATTAAGGATGAGGTTGGGCAAAATGTAGGCTACGGGTTGATGATGACTAGGTCTAATCGACGATGACTAGACCAAAGATGGGGTGCTAACAAGGAAATAAGATAAACTATTAGATCTGGGGATGATTGAAGCTGACTAGAGGCTGAAGGAAGAGATTGATAAACACCTGCAAGTACCTACAAAATAGAACAAGCGCATACATGAACCAAAGCTCCAAAATATCCTTCAACTCTATGCTCTCAATGCAAAAGGGAGAAACTAAAGATATCTCAACTGATCATAATGGATTCACAGATAACTCATAAAGCACAACGTTCGCGAAAACACACATAAGTATCAAGATTTTTTATCCCTTTGGAAAGGGGGATAGGGATGGTTAAATAGTCCAGGGAAGGGTCGACGACGACCTGGGTCGGTTGTCATTGACCAGGACAAGCAAACTGCCATTTGAACATTACAATGACAAATGAGGATGATAATATATTTTTAAATGGTTGGTGGGCTATTTTTAGGTTTACGCATGTAAGAGGGTTTAAATAGGTGTAAGGGAGGTAGAAGGGATCTTAGAAAGGGATACGATTAATGGAGGGAATCCCAGGGATAAATAAATGAAGGGTAGTAATGGAGAGTGGTGGGAATCCCATGGGGGATAATTAAATGAGGGGAATTAGGATAGATCAAATGGTTGTGGATAGATTTAGGATAAATTGAATAGTTTAGGATTTTTTGCGGATCTATTAAATAATACGAATAAGGAGGCATTAAAATAGGGATAATAATAAAAATGGTAAATAGATATGATAATGGTGAATAAAATGGGAATGGGATGATTAAAAGGGAAAGAAGCTAATTTGAAAATAAGAGGGCAGTGTGCATGTGCTAAGCGAGGGTCGAAAGCGAATGCGGGGTGAAGGCACGAGGAGGTGCCGAAAATAAGTGTATACACTACATGTGTAATTTCCAAGTGAAATAGGAAATTTAATGCCTGAGATCTTTTTATCTCTGCAAGTTCTATGCAGTACATACAACTATCTACAAAGTTCCACCATAATCAATTTGTCATTGCAATACATATGTAAATTGTTTGTTACTTCTTCAAATCCATCTATCCAGATATATGAAAATTTTCTAAATTGAATAAAGAGGATGCCATATGTAGAATTCAATTGTCTCGCCTCTTAAGAAACTCCCTCGACCACATTTCCTTCTAACAACTTGACAAGGAACATAGTAAATGCATCACTCACTCTCATATGGTGAGTTTTGTTATTCTCATAGGTGAGTTGAGTGTAAAACTCATACACTGGTGCATTTTGTTTGTCCTCTTACCCTAACAATCTTATCCATACTTTGTAGGCTGTTATGGTGTACATCAAATATGACGTCATGTGGAATGTCTTGCTTTGATGTACATTGATTAATTGTTGAGTTCAATTTTCACATAGAATCTCCCCCCAATTCAATGTTTGTTTGACTTCACAAATCACATCGATGTACACACACATCTAGTATTGAAATTCATTGGTGGATGGCATGCCCATTATCCTGGCTAGTAGTGTAATCATGTATGAAAATTCCTCTATGAAATCAAATTTATAGAGGGTTTGGGAAACTTGGAGGCCCCTTTCTTCTTGGCTTTGAGCCTGGATTTAGCTATCATGGTTTTATATTTATCTTGATTTTGATCAAAAAGCCTTTGGGCTTCAGCCCGGGTTAAAATATTGGAATCCTCAAAAGTTAGTATCCCCAAGGCAACATTAATATAGTGGGCATCCAATTTGGCAATAATTTGTCCCTGGGGATCTTCTACTTCCTTAGTTTGTTGGTCAAAGTTCGAGGCACAAACCAAGATTGTGTCAGTGCATTGCACTGAGGTGGGAAATCTAATAACATAGGCTATTCCATTGTTTTTGATGCATTAAACAATTATGGTAGGGCTATAATTTGAAATTCGAGCCCAAAAATCATTTAGGTTCATGCGTTTGACATCACTATCTCCAATGTCAGGCACGCAGGTTTCTAGAGGTGAAATGTGTTCATACCCCACGTAATGGAACTTCATTATGGAGGGATTGGGGAGAACTTAGAGAACATGAAGGTTAAATGGTGGATTTCAAGGGGTGTTTAAAGGGGAGGGGTAGAAACACAAATAATTGTTAAATTAGAGCAAGGAAGGATAAAACCACTCACCTTTAGCATGGAAAGAAAGGTGCCTTCACAACAGTCCCAACGTAACTTGAATTTTTGAATTTGGGTGAAAAATGGGAAATTTATGAGCAAAATATCACCTTTGGTGCGTGGGAGCGAAGAGAGGGTTAGGACACACCAAATCGATTCATAAGTGGTTTATAATAATTAAGTGTTGGGCTTGTATAGCAATTGGCTCAAAAAGACTTAATTTAGGGCAAATACAGTGTTGTGCAGGTGTCAGCCAGCTTGTAGGAACTATTTTGTTCAATTCCCTTTGTTAATCGGTTATGACGGGTATTCGAATAACTTAGGGAACACCCTTCGATGTGGGGATACCGACGATGCGGGAACAAAGAGCACGAGGGAATACTTTTCGTTTATTCCACAAATCTCTACAAAATCTGCAAAGAAGAGAAGGGGGACTTGCAAATGAATTAAGCATGAAGGGAACTGACACCAAGAGGGAATGGTTCTCTTCATTCCTAAAATCTCTACAAAATCCACAAAAAAGAAAGTGGGAAGAGTTACAGAGATAACAGGCTTGCGGAGAACTAAGGGTAGGATGAAACGAGCTCCGCAAGTTCTAAAAATTACCGATAAAGCTGCAACGAAGGAAAATTATATGGAAGTGCAGACAAATAAGAGAATCAAAGAACAAGTGGAGTGGTGGAACAAGTTCCATCTAACCATCCAAAAGCTGATCAACATTATCAAACAATGCATTGCTGGTAAATCGATAATGCGGGGAACATGGGGAACGGAGGAATTGTTCCTCCAGTTCCTCCAAAGTCCGCATTGATCACATACAACTCAAATTGACTGAAAAATGGCTAACTGTTAGAACTTTTGCACTCTTTGACATCAACAAAAATGAACACAACCAAGCAAATGGGTCGCTTAACCAAACAACTCAAAAAAATTCATAAATTTCACATTTTTTTGGGGTAGGTGACAACACGCAACTTGATTGTTTTCGTGATAGACATGGCGAATGGACCAATCCTCAAAGAAGGAAAGCTAATGGATGATTTGATTAATAAAGATGTTACAAAATTGAGCCAAAATTTTTCCCTTGTAAATGACAAAAACGATGACATGCGAATCCCCTTCGATGCAAAGTTTGGAACAACCACTATTAAGGGCAAGTTTAATACCATGCAATAATGCTTGGGCCTCGGTTGCATTATTAGAACCAGGGGGTAGCCGAAAAGAACCTGCGTTGATAAGAATGCCCCTCTCATCACGAAGGATACACCTTGTTATGATCCTCATGTGTGGATTTCACTAATGCCTCGAGGTTTTGGTGTAACAGTTCGTTACATTTGGTATCAGAGCGAGGTTATGATCCTCATGTTATGGTCCAGAGTGGGGTATCAGAGTGGCACAACGGAAGTGTGGTGGGATGTTATGATCCTCATGTGCGGATTTCACTAATGCCTCGAGGTTTTGGTGTAACAGTTTGTTACATTTGGTATCAGAGCGACCACCCAGGTTCAAGTCCCGGTACGGGTAGTTACGCCGGCATTGTAGTGTTCACCCGGGGCTCGTATAGGGCAGGGCGGGGTCCTGCTATATGGGCTCAAATCTAGCCTGGGGTCCGGGATACGGAAGCGTGGTGAGATGTTATGATCCTCATGTGCGGATTTCACTAATGCCTCAAGGTTTTGGTGTAACAGTTCGTTACACACCCAGCCCCTGAAAGACCGGGATTCCCTTTGGAAGAACCGTCGAAATTGAGTTTGTAGAACCTAGGGGGATCCCATACCAATAATTAATAAACACACATATACACTAATACCATAACAATTAATTAGCCCCATACTAATATTTTTTTAGATAGTTTAATGCTTTTGACTGAAGCTTAGAATCGGGGGTTCTTGGGTTCCCTCCCTTAACAACATCCTTAGACCAGATATTACAATTAATCTAACACAAATCGCGACCACTGAGCCTACACCGACGATGTAATTTTCTGCCACCACTATTTTTAGAGCCACCAGTCGCCGTGAACGCCAATACCAATGATGCAAAGTCCGCCATCACCGAGAATAACCACCAGTGATAACCACTGATGATGCAATATCCACCACCACCGGTAAACCACCCCGAAGGGATCAAGATTTGAACCTGGGTGTATCTAGACACAACCGCTTGTCTTAACCGATACACACAAACCCCATTGGTGAGTCCCATACCAATATTAAGCGTATATAGACTAAACAAAAGAGTTGACCATACTTGTGTTCTAAAAATGTTTCAAAATAAATATTTTTTGTTTATGGATGAACGTCTTGTTATATTTATCTACGTCTACATCAAGTATATGTTTTTGTTCATATTTGCAAAATGTCAGCGGGCATGTACGACATCAAATTGACCAGCTTTTCTTGGAGTTACAATTCAATTGGTCAGTAAAAATAGTGACAATAAGAAGATGGAACACACCTTATCTTATGGCCACTTTAGTCAATGAATTTTATTTCAACGAGTTTTAGTTTTTACATGACAATCAATAAATTTTAGTCATGATCAATCGATAAAAATTATAACGGTGATTGGTTATATAATAACACTTTATATTTAAAAAAATTGTAATAAGGCCTAAATGAATCTTCCACTTGTTAACCAATGGGGAAGAAGAAAATTGTATTTTAAAGTATATTTAGATATAAGAAAATATGCAAGTTCAAGCTTTAAGACATAATAAATTCAATATACAAAAATGACAATAACTTCTAATTGGTTGAAAGTATGAAGTAATAATAATTGGTTAAACAAGTAAAAGTGATTGCACAATGGCCTACCTTCAAGTACGTATTTTATTTTTAGAGGCGTAGAAATAATTCCAAGATGCATATAAGTAATTTCAAAAGAGGAGACGTGGAAGGCCGAGCAAGCAAAAATACTCATCCCATCCCACAACTAATCAACCATTATGTTGGTAAGAGGGCAAATTCCATTGTTGTGTCACCCTTATTGACATAAAGATCATGATATATTAGGATTTATATGTTATCACAGACTAAGCCAACCAACCAATGTGGGATTAATTTTTTGATTGTATAAGAATTTTTAGGGTTGTAGAAGTAATTCCAAGATGCACTGAAGAGACATTTTCAACCTGAGATAGTAAGACATATGTAGAGGCAATTATACATGATTTTATTTTTGGGAGATTATGAAGCCATAAAGGAGGATATAGGAAGGCATAACAAGCAAACATACTCATCATACAACCAATCAACCATTAAACTACATTATATGATACATATGACATACATTACATTATATGATACATATGACATACATTATTTTATGGACATTATATCACTAGCAAAAGTCACTGCATTTGTATAACATTCATTAAATACGAATAAATATATTTAATTTCAACTAATATGTATAAGCCACTATGTAGGTTCATTTCAACCAAATATCTTCGACATAAATATACCACTATGTCACAGTGGTTTTAGTTGGTTCCATACAACTCTTACTACATATTTTAGAGGCAATTCTACATGATTTTCTTTTTGGGAGATAAGGAAATAGCGGAGAAGATAAGAATGCAGAGTAAACAAACATACTCATCCCACAACCAATCAACCATTAAACTACATTATATGATACATAAGACGTGCATTATTTTATGAACATTATATCACTAGCAAAAGTCAATGCTTTTGTATAACATTCATTGAATACAATTATATATATTTAATCTCAACTAATAGGTATAGGTATAAACGAGTATGTAACACTTGTTTCAACTAAATATATTCAATATACCACTAAGTCATAACTTGTTACTTCATATTTTACGTTTACTCTTGCAAATGGGGCATCAACTTGCAAGAGTGTCCTAACAACAGAGACATAAAAAATTATGTGATAGAAAAGATTAGGACTGCCATGTGGACGAGACAGATTGGTTGAAAGAAAGCACATTATATCAAAGAATTCAACCCCACTGGGGAACATGATCAAAAAGCTTATCTAGGGGCAGCTATCAAGGGTAAAACAAGGATTCTAGTGGCACAGTTAAGGACCAGATCACACTATCTTCGATGTGAATTTGGTAGATGGACTATTCCAAAGGAAGATTGGGAAAGGAAAATTTGTCTTTTCTGCAGCAAAGGGGTTGTTGAGACATAATGGCATTTTCGTCATGGAGTGTCCGACATACGATGATATTCGTATCCAGTACGAAAACAACCTAAAGGTGGACGGACTAGAGGAGCTCTTCGAAGGAACAAAGCTTCAGGGGACAGCGGGTTTCATTCTCAAGATTCATAGCCGGAGAGCGGATATTGAAAGGAGTCTGAAATTAGATTAAAAATATCAGTTTTGTGGTCCCATAGACTCTTCAGTCTCGTGGACGTCATTAAAATCTTTCATTTCATTTCTTGTTTGTATTCAATAACCTGACATTTAAATCTTGTATTCCATTCCATCCCATTCCAACTTTTCTTACTCCAAGCTTCCTTAAAAATAAAGAAATAGCAAAAGAGATGGGGCCAAGAAAAAGTAAAAACCAAGTCTAAGTACTCGATTCGCAAGTATCGCTTTCAGGCTGTGGGCTCCGCGTTTATTAAACCTCTCCTATATTCACGCAACCGGTGTCTCCCGTGTCAAACGGATGCCTTGCGTTGAGCATATTACCGTCTATATTTGCACGATGTTTAAGTAACGTGGACCCCACACGCCTCCCAAGAGAACAAAAAAAATAAAAAAATCTGATGGAATGCCCAAAATAATAAATGACGCAGCCGGAGCCCTACGCCGCGTCGTTCACGGCACGAAAGCCGGTCCTCCGTGGCACGGCCAACCTGGAAAAATGGTTACACGTGGCGTAACGGCAGTGGCGGGACATTATGTGAGAGCAGACCCGTGCTGTCATATGCAGTCAGGACACCCTTTCATTTTTCCTATTTCGGAGTGTGCGTGGATGGAACCGAACAAGGCATTTTCGTTGCCTAGGTTTTTGTAGCCTCAAAAAAGCATGTTGATTGCATGTTTTCGATGTTTCCTCAGGTTCGAGCCCCGGCAAAATCCAGCACAGACATGTCATTGTTCACGTTGAGACCAAATCCGACGCTTCGGCAGGCTCGATTTTGACGTTGCGCCTGTTGAAACCCTCGTCACTCGTCATTGTTTTCAGCTTTACTTGAAACCCTAGCGGCTTCTGTGCATTTCCTGCGACGCCGCGATGTCCATTCTCTTTGACGGCCGAAGTTAGCTGTCGAGCCATTCTTGTACCTTTGTTTCTTTGCTGTAGCAGTGTGTTATTTGGTCGATACAGTCGGAAAGAAGCTCTTCTTTTGTTCCGCCTTGGCTTAGATCTTCATCTTTTGCTCTGTTTAGCATCGAATCGAGTCTTACGGACTTGTGTTGTAGCCGTAAAAGTGAAGATTATATTATAATCGCATCCTCATTTTCATGAAGATTGGAAAGAGTGTCCTGCACCGGCGGTGAAGATGTTGTTCGGGAAGCTGGACGATTCGCCTATGTTCCGCAGTCAGGTAATCTCAGATTTCACTCGTTGAAGCTGGAAAGGTTAATTTTGCCATATATTTAGCTGTGTAATTAGTCTATGAGTAATTTTTTAAAGTAAATTTAAATTTAGAACTTTGTTGAAAATGGATGGATGTAAATAACAGCTCGTATCTGTGATTAATTTTGACTTGACTCGATTGTGATCTTTTTTCTATGAATTTAATTTGTCTGGGCATTGGCTACGAATACATTGGTCTCATGTAACGTTAAGTTCGAGTAGTAAAAGTAAATTTAATCTTACAATGCGTATAGATTGGGAAAGTTTTGCCGAAAGTGGAAAGATGGAAGCGAGTAAACTATAGTTGAAATCTCTTGTCCGCCATAATTACTCACGAGAATATGATTTTGAATTGATTATATAATACTATCATTTTAGTGTCGAAATACTTGTATGACTCTGGGAACGCATTCATCTTTATCTCGGTTTTATTGTGTTGAAAATTAGTTTAACGATCATAAGTAGTGACCGACCTCTAGAATCTGGAGTGATAAACAATCGCTACATCTGTACAAAAAATTTGTATGCATACATAGACGTTTAAGTGGAAATCTTAAATCTATATTTTTTTAATGGTCAATTCCATTAATAGGGTGACAATGGAGAAGGGAAGGCTAAAACCTCTTGCGAGGCATGATGGAAATATTTTATCTGTATCAATATTTTATTCCAACATAAAGAACATTTATACAATTCGTAGTTTGTTTTGATCCTATTTCTAGGATACATTTTCTCACTCAACAAACTCTTATCATTTGCACTTATCCCTCAATTAGATCTATCTATGTTTTTGTTATGACCACCAATTGACAATAATTGATTTTAACGAAGTATATTATAAATAATATGGATTGATAAGTTACTGAAACACCATCTGTAGGGCACCCGGTATGGGTATGGCACAGAGAACCGCCTGGAAACTGTCAAGGTATGGCCGCGTACCCGGACCTGCCCAGCATTACCCTGGCTGTTTCCAGGCCCAAAACAGTTTTTAACCATAAAAAACAATGACAAAAATAGCATGCACGAGATAAATGTAATAAACACCTTGACTAGATGTGGTAGGGATGATGCTTGTGCCCAGGTTCAATGAAATTATGAGTAGATTGTTGTGGTTATGTAGCTTGGTTTTTTTCCACATGTATAATATGTGGTTAAATCCTATTTATTAGGCTGGAATATATATATATATACAGCCCTATCCAATGTCGTATCCAAGGCCAATTTTTGTTTGCCGTATCTGGGAATTGGATACTTTGTATCCATACCTGTATCCAAAACATATCGGCAACTTAGGCTAATCCTAACATTGTAGTCTCAAGATCGGGAGAGAATATTCTTTACATGTGAATTGGGACTTACACACAATCCAACATACTTACAATCAATCTATGAATGAGGATACACTATTAGTTCACCAAGAAACATCAGAATGCATAGACTAGGACACACTTTATAGTCCATACACACACTTGTGTGAACAGGGACATACACAACTATCCACGACAGATCAACACACAACTGTGAAGCACTAGTACGCCTGTGACCCTTGTGTACACTACCTGGTACATACTAGGTGCATCTGGGACATACCTGAGACATACCCAGGATGCCCCGGACATACCTGGGACATACCTAGGAGGCACTTGGACTTACTCTGTCAAAAGCAACGCTATTGCTTATAAAAAACACATTTTAAATTTGTTTTTGGTTGACTCAGTCAACGTAAAACCTAAAAACACCAATAAATATAAAATCAACCCTAAGCTCCTCTAAAAATCTATAAAAAGACACTCAACCATTGCCAAACACAAACAATTCCCGGAGCAACACAGGTTGGAACCACCTTCCAAGTTTCAACTCTTGGTCCACCCTTACTTTCCTTTAAATTAATAAAATTGGAGAGGGATATGGCATCTTTAATCTCACTGGGAAGTACCCTGTACTCCTCATAGCTAGTAGCAATATCATCTGCTATGGTAGGCTGAATTTCTGCCTCCCGAATTGCTTTCTTTCTATGTAGGAAGTTAGGCTAGAAGGACTTAATAGTAGAACCAATGGCTGTCCTCTAATAAGGCTGATTATGGTTCACTCTTGAAGAGCTTCCCCCACTGTTTGGAGCCCTTTGCACATTCATGTCTTGCATAACTTGGATTAACTGACCCATCATATCAGCTAACCTGTCTTGTCCCTGAGCAAGCCTGCCAAAGTGCATCTCATTTGGATCCTTGTTACCTTATGACTTCTGGCTGTTCTGTACCTTTCTTTTTCTCCCTTTGGTAGTACTTGATTTCTCTGTCGTTACCCTGCATGAAGTTCAAAGTTGCAATTTTTTCCTTTTTTCTCTCTTTTTTAATCCACAAGCTGGGGGGAAAATTAGTTTTAATACCACTGTAATATCCTTGTCAAATAACTTTAGATAAATCTGGATATTTGCACGAAACTCTAGGGCAGCAGTATGAAATACTAGCTTCTATGACAACTGCAATAATTTGATTTTTAAAAAATAAAAACAATTGCAATATGTAGGAAAATACAAAATTTATTTATTTATTTCAAATCAGCTTTAATAAAAACACTAGAATGTCTGAATACAATTTTTCTCACAAAAGATAAGAATATGTAATTTGTTGTGATTGAAAATTGCTTCTAGATATGGCACCAATACTGAAATTTGTTTCCAGATATGGGGCACCAAAGATAGAATGGGTTGCATGAGGATCAAGATCCTATTTTTGGGATGGAGAGAGGATAAAACAATTTTATATTGTTTATTCCTATTTTTAGGATGGAGCGCCAACATGGGAGAGAGGATAAAACAATTTTATATTGTTTATTCCTATTTTCAGGAGGGGGTGCCAACGATGGAGAAGGCCTTGGAAGTTATAAAGATAAATTTGAGATTTATTATTACAATCATCTTGGAAATTTATTGACTTAATTGTTTCCAAGTAGCTTCTACTTCTGCATCAACAATAGAGGATGAAAACCCTCATTTGCACACAGATCTGAGGACGGAAATCCTCATATCTAAGCTTGGCAATTCCAGTCAGGGGTTGCAGTGATCATTGAGGGTACAAGTATTCATCCAGTTCAACTAGGGCACACTTTTCGGGCTTGATTTTGCATTTAGAACAAGTACAACTAGGGCTTCAGTATTTGGGGGCAAATTACAGTCAAATCAGTTTGCATGCTCTTATCTTTCATCCATCTTTCCATTTAGATCATCAGCTGTTAGAAAATAATTGTATTTAGACATTCTGGTATTGTTTATTGAAGCTGATTTGAAATAAATAAATAAGAGTTTGTTTTTTGGCATATTGGGTTTTGCTGTTTTTAAAAATATATCAGATTGTTGCTGCTGTCATAAAAGTTCAATTTTTTATACTGCTGCCCTAGGGTTTGACAAAATATCCAGATCTGTTAGAAAGTGTTTTTCAGGGATATTAAAATTTAATATAAGATGATTAAGACATTTTTGAATTTTGAAAGTTTATTGTCCTATTCATTATGAAGACATATTTTTTGACGTTCAATTACCCATACACTCTCATGCAATTCCTGTGGATTATATCTACTGATTTGAAGTTTCCAAAATATAAACTTCATTTTTGCTGCCGTTATCTTTCTGAACTCTCTACTCAATTGGTGATGCACATCTTCATTGACTGTCCAAATGCAGAAACATGAAGAGCTTTCTCCTACCTTTCTTAATTGGAAGCACATCTTTTTCTCAGTCTTGAATCTCTTGGACCTATCCCAACCATGATTTTCCTAGCAGTTCTATGAAAGCTTGTTTACTGTGCTTGAATGTGGATCCGGATGGAGCTTCTTCCTATGTTGATTGTCAAGACTCAACACAACTTTTCCCTAGTATTTATTTGCTTAATCTTGCACTTATATCAACGAAGGTGTTCCAATAATTCTTGTGAAAGCTTGGTTATTTTACTAGAAAGCAATTGCTACAAGATGAGCAAGGAAAACAGGGTTCTTTATTATGATTTTCTTTATGATAAAAATGCTCTTGGGTTTTGCTCGACTCTGGTTTTCCATTCTTAGCATGAGTCAAGGTGGCCACAAAATTGATCTTTCCAACTTCTCACACAGTTGCTTGGGTAACTTTTAGACTTAAACTGTTTCCCGAGTGCTTATCAGCTCTTGGCACATCAGTCAGATTGTGATCTGTATGGCCCTATTGTCATGCACTTTGTTCTTTGGAAGACTAGCAACATTCTTTACAAAAAATTGTCCATATATGGGTCATTCACCACTAACTCCCCTCTTTTGACACATTCAACAAGATTAGTTGCTTGCAGGTCAAACTAGACATAATAGGCCCGATAGACTTGAACTTCAATCCCTACCATCACCTGTGCTTGTTTCACCAGAAATTTTGTGATCCTCTAGAATGTGAGTAGGTAATAGCTACTTTACAGGAAGTCTCCAACTACAAGGTTTTATTGATCAAATGTTTTGTATAATTGTAACTCGTGAGTTGTTAATAGCTAATTATAGTTGGAGGTCCCAAACATCCCACATCTTTGCACTTGGATGTCCTAATTTGACATCTTCCCACCTTTCATGAATGTCTAAGTAGAGCGTGTCTTCAGGTCATGTTGGATAAGTGTTCAGACTGGGGTTTCAAAATTCAGAAATTTCTTTTTCCTCTCAAGTAAAATTCAATTCATCAATTAGTAGAACTAAATTGTTACTTTTCAAATTTTAACATTTTGCAATCAAATACAAATTGATAACACTAAGTCAAGCAATGTACAGAAATAAACAATAGCAAACTCAATACTAATATGCCCATATGTGGAAACATGAAGAACTTTCATCTACCTTCCTAATTGGCAGCATATCCTCTCCTTTGTCTCGATGCTTGCACCCACCTTTTAAATCCCTTGGTTTTCCAAGCAGTTCTATGAAAGATTCACAACTTGGTTAATTTGTTTTTATATATATATCCACATAAAGCTTTTACCTATGTTGATTTTCAATACAAACTTTCCCTAGTCTTGATTTACTCGAGCCTTGCACCTATTTCAACTTTCTTATGAAAGTCTGTTTGTTTGACTAGATGGAAATCACCACAAAATTAGCAAGGATCCTAGGGATCTCTATCCCAACTCACTTTATGATCAAGATGCACTTGGGTTTTATTTGACTCCGGTTTTCCTTTCACAGCATGAATTAAGGAGGCTGAAAACTTGATCTTCCCATTTCTCCCACACCTGCTTGGTTAACTTTTAGACTTAAACTGTTGCCCAAGTACTTTTCAGTTCTTGGCACTTCACCCAACTTGTGATCTACATGATGACCCCATTGTTGCTTACCTTGTTCCTAGGGAGGCCAGCAACATTCTCTTAAAAATTTGTCCATAGCTGGAGCAATCACCACCTGCTCCTGTCTTGACACATTCAACAAGAGTAGTTTCTTGAATAAATTTTCACACTGGGGTTTCAAAATTCAGAAATATCATTTTCCTTCTAAAGAAAATTAATTTTGTCAATTAATTGAACTTAATTGTTACTTTTCAAAATTTAACATTTTACAATCAAATAGCTATTAATAACTAAGTTAAGCATTGTATAAAAATGAACAATAGCAATATTTAATTCTAATTTGCCCATATGTAGAAACATAAAGAGCTTTCTCCCACCTAGCCTAATTGGCAGCATATCCTTTCCCCAGTCTTGAATGCTTAAACCTATCTCAACCATGGTTTTCCAAGCATTTCTATGAATGCTTGCCAACTTGGTAAATTTGTTTGCACGTATATCCACATAGAGCTTTTCCTATGTTGATTTCCAACTTAACTTTTCCTCAGTCTTGATTTATTCGAGCCTTGCACCTATTTCAATTTTTACCATTCTTTTGAAAGCTTGGTTATTTGACAAGATGGATATCACCACAAGATCAGCAAAGACCCTAGGGATCTCTATCACAATTTTCTTTATGATCAAGATATGCTTGGGTTTTGCTCAACTCTAGTTTTCCATTCTCATCATGAATTAAGGTGGCCACAAATTTGATCTTCACATTTTCTCTCACACTTGGTTGGGTTTCTTTTAGATTTAAAGCATTGCCAAAGTACTTTTCAGCTCTTGGGACTGCACCCGGATTGTGATCTATATGGCCCTATTGTTCCTAATGTTGTTCCTAGGGAGGCTGGCAACTCTTAAAAAGCTGTCCATAGATGTATCATTCACCAGCTGCTCCCATCTTGACACATTCAACAAGAGTAGTTTCTACGGGATCAAGCTAGACCTAACAAACCTGAATTTCAATTTCTACCATCATCGGTGCTTGTTTCACCAGAAATGATGCTATCTCTAGAATGTGAATAGTTATTAGCTAATTTTACAGGTGTCCCCAACTACAAGACTCGATCAAATAATATTTATAATTTCTATAACTGAACTCTAGAATGCAGGCAGTTAATAGACACTTTTATGGGTGCCTCCAACTATAATATTTTCATTGCTGTTTGTTATAATTGTAAAATACTTATATGTATAGAATGTATTTGAAACGAAAATGCTGCATAAGTAGTTGTTTCTTGCACAAGGGCTGATCCAAGAATGAGCTCATAGAATCACAAACATTAGTAGCAACTCACAAACTACTTTAATTAGGTGATTATGTCGTGTGCTAATTTGTAACTATGCACATTATATTTGATGTATATTGTATGTTACGATAAAACTTGACTTTATCATCTAACAGCCATAACATATTAGTTTATGATTGATAAACTAACTAAAATATATCATCACATCATATCTTCCTATGCATGCTTGCATGTCCCATTCAAGCGATTGGACCGTGAATTTGACTATTGTTGGAACTTGCAAGTTTGTCTTGTTGTGGCTAGTTTTTATGGTCTTCTTTGATACTTGAATGTTGGGGCCGAAGCTGAAGTTGCTGCTATATTTTTGACAATGCCTTCGGTGATTCTATGTCTTGTGGTAATGTTGATTTCTCTCTTGATGTCCTTCTGCCTCCGACTCTGCCCTGATATGACATTCTGTTCCATTGTACGTGAATGTTCTAACTAGAAATTGTGCTTCCCATGTCATGACATACTTAATGATGTCTTCCCACCTGTCATAGGGATGTCTTAGAATAAATTATGTCTCTGGTTCCTATTAGCTAAGTTTTCCAAAGTCAGAACTTGCTTTTTAAATCCTAAATAAAATTCATTTCATCAATTAATTCAACCAAATTGTTATTTGCCAAATTCAAACATTTTAGAAACAAATAGATATTAAAAACTGAGTTGAACATTGTACAAAACTGAACTATAGCATATTAGCAATACTTAAAAGAGCCATCTTGCCTGGTCAATGCTCCATAGACGCCCATTATAAAGTGTCCAAAGTTTGCTTCTCTTATTTTATAGCTAGGTATATAGTTGCCGGTTTCCACTGCTATCTCCTTAAAGGTCAAAGTGTGAGTCAATACTTGCCATGAGTTATGCACCTTTTTTAAAAAAAATTCTTTATTTGTTAGACCACTAAATTTACCTAATCAATATGTGTGCTCTATTGCAGTTTGAACTTTGAACTGATACTAAACATTTTTTTCAGATTTTGAAATAAACAAATCACCTGGACTTGCCTAGTTAATTTGCAATGTGGGATTCCAATGAACTAGTAGATTACCGGACGATGCTGTCATCGTTAGGGGTTCAAGTTAACAACTGCCTTTGACTGTGCAGCCTTAACACTTGCACTACCTTCATGCAGTGAATAAAATACACCAGGCTAATTATTCATCGATCTTTTCAAATAGTATTAGAAGCATGTAGAAGTTACACTCCTACTCCACTCCTACTTTGTGCTGCTGGGTTATTACTATCTAGTCCCTAACTGGGATGCAACCCACTCCTACAGGCCTTCAGTCCTGTTGTGTGCACTCCTAGCAAGTTTCAGCTTCTGAGCTATCCAAAACAATACTCTTCGGAAAACTAAATTATTTCTTGCTGCAATTTAACCAACTTGGATGACCAAATGTCTGGCTGAGCGCTCTAATCCTGAGCTACTCTCTCTTCTCCGAGAATTAACTGCCAAACTGATTTACGACCACTGCATGCTCCTCTAAACTCCTTTCATTGGGAGAAACTGTGCCCTTTTATCCGCACGCCTAATCCGGGAGCATTATTGCAGAATGTTTCGGTATCCAGTTGTGAAATGCGGCATCTTTTGGCTACTTGTCAGTGTCAGTGCTCAGAGTTGTTAGGGGCATTGGCATTCGGCTGCTAGTAGACAAATGGATTCGCTTGGGCATTAGTTGGTTCAAAGTAATGCACATCTAGGTGGGGCAGGGCACTTTTGCAGAAGTGGCAATCATTGCTCCCAGATTAGTTGCCACATGTCAGGGTGAGCCTTCTTGGTTGCGCAAGGGAACCTTGTGCAAGAATATGCTGAATCACAGGCTCGTGCAGAAATTCATAGACACTTGGGGTGTTGGACGACTTCTGGGGACTTCGCAGTCACATAAGGCTGTGTGATCTCATGGGAAATGGGAAATCGCAGGCTCTCCCCAGTTCAGTGCGTGTATGAAATTGTTGAATTTGCCTAACATCACAGTACGTTGTAGGGTGTTTTATTGTGCAACCAATAGAAAGCTGCAAACACTGATTTGCTAATTCTTCTTGTTTCAGGTGATGTGGGACTGCGTGTGAACTGGAAGCATCAATGGAGTTTATACTCATCAACCACGCTCAACGTTCCAACTTATCTTACTTTTCTAAAACTTTTTTTCGGAGGCTCACAAAATCATTTGGCTACTTGTTAGTGTCAGTGCTTAGAGTTGTTCGGGCATTGGCATCGGACCTCTATTGGACAAATGGATTTACTTGGGCATTTGGTGGATGAATGTAATGCACAACCACGCAGGGCGTGGCACTTTTGTAGAAGTGGAAATCATTGCTCCAGACCAGCTATCCCACGTCAGGGTGAACTTCCTTGGTTGTGTAGGGGAACTTTGTGCAAGAATCTACCAAAACTCGTAGAGGTTCACATGCTTGTATAAAAATTCATAGACAATTGGGCTTGTTGGATGACCTTTGGGGACCTCGCAGTTACATAAGTCTAAGTGTGATCTTGCGAGAAATGGGAAATCATAGGATCTCGTTGAATCTCCCTAGTTCAGTGCGTGTGTAGGAAATCGTAGGGCTTCCCTAACATCGCAGGATGTTGTAGGTGTTTCATTGCATAAACTTGGTTCCTAACCAATAGAAAGTTGCTACCACTTATTTTTCTAACTCTATGTTTCAGGTGATGTGGACTACTTGTGAAGATGGATACTCTTGCATCAAAGATGGATAATCATGCTTAAAGTTCCAACATATCTCACTTTTCTAAACTTTATGTTTGGAGGCTTGCAATTTTTTTAGTTATTCACACATACCCATTCTAGTTTTATGCAACAAAAGGATAAGTCCCTCCCTCTCTTCCCCCTCTAGATAGATATTTAGGGGTGAGGGAGGTCTAACTAACTGTATAGGGGAGAGGGAGTGCCATCTATATCTATAGGTGCGCAACAATAGATAGATAACCACCCCCATCCTTGCATTGACGACATTTATGTTATCCTAGACTCTAGTACGGCTTTGGGGGCTTCATATTATATATAGACGAGCGGTTAGGTAAGGTATAGGACTATAAGATAAATATTTAGCTTTAGGTGGTCATAACGAAATTGAATATAGACTTCGATAGAGACTAGTTCGTTTGACCGTCGTAGTGAACCACTCGACCTAACCTCCTCTTGATCCTTTAATTAAAGTTGGGGGTTTAGGTCAAAGGGAAGACCTTTGCACGAGGGAAATCCTCATCCTCCTTTCATTGGATGAGTACCTGACTATAGAGAGTCGAGCCCATAGATAGATATATAGGGGCGGAGGAGTCCCTTCTCATCCTCCTCCTAAAATCGGGGGAGGTCTTCATTTTATCACTAATAAAATTTAAGTTGACCTTGTCCTTAGTAATTCTATTCTTCTTTGATCACGCACACACCCGTGTTTACATGCTTTTTAACCTTAGTAGATTAAATGTTAGAGAAATACATGTAACCACATTTTACACACACAAATACAACAGTAAAAATACCGGAATAATATTTTTTTTAACTTACATCACTCACTACACAACACCACAAGGGCTCCAAGTAGAGAAACTCAACAACACATAAGGCACTTACATAAACATGAACCCACTCATACAATAGGATAACATAGGGTACCCATCAATTTCATACTCAAATGACATAAACCAGGACAATGACCCAATTACAGTAAGAAACACCGATTAGGCATACTCCACGACATGGCCTTTTTATGGTTTACATCTTCATTACATTTAGGTTTCCATTGTATGACTTTATAGTTTTCAAGAGAATTAAACACATAAGGTTTAAAATTTCCTACTTTACAATCTTCAATTACTTTACTTTGGAGGGCAATAGTCTTAAAAGAGAATGCATGATTGATTCCTATATCGAATCCCATTAATTATCCATAGATCATTTGTTAACTAAAGTCAATTTTAAACAACCATGAGTCTCCCAATAACTTGTTCTTACGTTAAAGGTTTGTTTATCAAAATATGTTTAGTTGACGTTTAATTTTGCCATTATTATGCAAGGGAACCAACTTGAAGTTGACGGGGGAAAAATATTATGAATCAAAGGAAGTGAAGGTTTGAGTTACCCTTTCCTATAAACTTCCTTCAATTAGAATCTTGTTTGTTCTCGTACTATGGTTTCTTTAGTTCCAAATTTAGTTTGAGTCAATTTAGCATTTACACTTCCTAATTTTTATTTTATTTTATTGTTAGTGGACTCTATATTGGCTCAAATGCCTAGTCCCACCAAGAACAATTTGTATCCATTCTTAACAAAAGTCAATGCTTGAATTAACCATGAGGACTTCAAGTGAAATTTTGTTCCTAAACCATTATCACATATACTCTTATTGTTCATATCATTTAAATTGTTTCTTAGGTCTCCTACTGGCGTCACTTTATAACAAAAAGAGTTATGATAGTACTTGTCTAACACTTTGAAGAAGTACATGATTGGGAGCATTACAACTACACACGAACCACAAGTGATTTGTTTTCAAGGTAAGATCCCATGTTTCCGCATTTTGCGATTCCGTACATGTGAAATTTCTTTTATTCTTAATGTCATAAAAGGGCATAACAAGGGATTATGGGACCAATTTTTTCAGTTTACCAGTTTCTCTTAAGTCAACATCTTTCAAATCAATTTCGTTTGCAAAGAGTTACTTACAATTTTCTACCCATAAGTTAACCTCCTAATCAACTGAGGTTTAGTTTAATTCCAATATGCACTCAGGGCTCTACGCCCTATTATAGATCAGATTAAGGTGTGAAAACATATTTACCCTATAAAGCCTCCATAAAAGACCAAGGCGCTATATTGTCACTAGCCAAGGTAACACATTTAGCTGTGAGGAACTAAAGAGATCATTAACAAGAGTTTAAGTCATAGTACAACTATTTCACTAGCTCCATTTGTGTCATCTGGATCCCACAAGGAATTCATTCGATGATGAAGTTAATTTTTAGATCTAACTTCGTAAGACTTGGTAGTCCACTAGGATACTAAGGAAGTGTTAGTTCTACTTACTCAAGAAAAGTTTGACCATGTCGTTCCTAACCGTCAGGTTCACGACGATGTCGCTAAACATACAGACTATGATGACAACTCAAAAATTTGGGCTCTTATTTACTTAAACTAGAAGGTGCCATAGAGTGTAAAGGTTTAAGTTCATTCTATGGTTTTTAGTTTCTTCTATGCTAAGAAAGATCATGCGAGAAGGGTAGATATGCACTAGTTTTAAACTAAGGTTGCCTGTTAGATTTCTTTATTACATTTTTAAGGTAAAGAATACAACCCACCAATTATTTAATCATCTATTGCACACTGGAAATGCACTACAAGATATTAAATTCAAATTCATTTAACATATATATATATATATATCCAACCTTTTTACCATACGTAAATCTGAATTAAAATTGCACCTATGATTAAATGCACATTTCCCAAGGCATCCCTAAAACTAACATCTCATACATATTACCAAATTTCAAATATAAACTTTTCTATAACATGGCAATATATTATACATATATACATTTTACAATGACATATATAGATTACAATAATAAACAATGAATTACACCACGCCTTTTTGCCATCTTACTGCCATCCTGCAAAACCATGTGAGCAGGTGTGTGTGTGTGTAAATCAATGATAAATTGTTGGCATGGCATCCACCTAAATCTAGCATAATTAATGTTTTCATTTTTCCATTTACATAATAATAATAATTTGCATTCAAAAGGAGAGGGTTAGAGACATGTATTCATTTCATTTCATTTCACTTCATTTTGTAACTAAGGAGAGAGAAAGAGATAGGAAAGAGAGAGAAACACTATTTTGCCAAAAGTTCAATTTCACACAAGTCACATGATAGAGTTTCAAACAGTTATTTACAAGTGTTAATAAGTTTCCACGATGGTTTGCTAACTTGACTGGGGTCCTACAACTTTGTTTTACATTTTCCCTACTAGTTGTAAAAATGTTCAATTTAGGCTCGGAGGCTAAGAAAGTGCGTTCAAAAACTGTCTTCCGATAAGCAAATTCACTACGAGTGAATTCCCACGTGTCCGCCTATATACTAAGAGATCACAGGAACTGACAGAATTCAGAATTGACCAATGGTTTATGATTGGCGGCCAATTTTCCAAGGTCATTAGTCATAATTGGCCTAGTAAACGATCAAAAATTAGCTTGAGGGCTCAAAAAACCACGTCCAAAACTAATGTTCGATGGACGAACGCGCAACGAGAAATTTCCTACAAGTTCCCCTATATATAGAGTATTCACCAGAGTTGACGGGATTGAGAACTGATAAACTGGTTTCAAACGGCGACAGGTTTTCCAGAGCCATCGGTTGAAATTGGTCCAATTTGACCTAGTCAAACTGCGACTGAACGCCTACAAAATGCCTTTGCCAAACTATCAAGAAGAATGTTTTTCCCCAAGCTGATGGTTCCAGGCAATTTTCTAGTATAAGTTTTCAGGGTCCAAATGGCGAGCCGAAACGAAACCCAACTTTTCACTTTTAGTAGCTTCCTACAGTTGCAAAATGGTGTAACAGGGCTCCTAGAAGGGCGATGAAGAGAACACAACCGGTAAAACGAGGTTGAGCTAATGCTTGACGTGACTCTCTACATAACAGGGAACACATACGATGCTTGACATCTCTTTTACGGGGCTTAGAGTGTTGTTTTGCAAGTCTCTGGAAATAGCATTTTTCTAACTTTGCAATGAAGATAAAATGGTTGTTTAAGTTAACTCATCTAGCTCTTGCCAAAACCAATGGACACGAGTACCAAGTTTTGACACCCTAGGTCTAGCAATGCATGAGGTTGTGGTCGCAACACGGTTGAGGGTCAAATTGTAAGTCGGTAGCAAAAACACGAGGTGTTGTTTTATTGATTGCAATAGCCGTCTGTTTAAAATGTCCAATTGTTGAGTATCTAATAGTTTAATATTTTTACATAATTGCAAATGAATAACCGAATTATACGAAAATTATGAGAGATAAAGGTAAGGAAACCATGCCTAGTACAAGGAAACTCCAATTGCATGGGACGGTGTGCACAAGGATCTTCCATGCTCTAACCTTGTCTTTGAGGAAATGAAAGGATTTTGTGAAATAATAGATCTCTGATAAATATTCCGATGTGGTTGAACACGATCCCAAAGATTTGTTCCCATCGTCCTTGAACGCAACACCATTTCTATGCCTTTTATTTTTCTTTCTTTTTGTATTCTCCACATTGTCGATTTAAGTTCAAAAATCCCACCATGCACAATGAGCTCCAAAAACCAGAAAATTTTCCATATAATCAACCACTCCAACTTACATGCCAACAGAGCCCACAAATCGCTAAGAACTAAATATATGGTGAGAAAACCATTTGGACACTATTCCTGATCACTTAATAGACAACATTTTGTGTCGGATTATTAATGGGCAAACTGAAGACTTACCTAGTTGGGTTTCATGTGAAATAATAATCAGATTAAGAGCCTTGTTAAATTGACCTCTCCGAACATAGCCTGCAATCGTTTGTATTCCATGAAAACACAATGCCCGTCAAGCTAAAAATATCCATACCCTGTTCCAAAGATCCCATTTTGACACAGGCTGGGAGGATGCTGACAAGGTTGTGGAATTTGGATTTACACTTGCCAATTGCATTTGCTTGAAAGTTTCTAAGCCTTTTCAACAAACCTATTTGTGCATATCTTGTAGCCATTGCAGTCCACGAGGCCGCATTTCCTTTAGGCATTTAGTTGAACAGTTCACATGCCAAGTGCATGCTTCCACACTTGCATACATATCTACCAGAGCACTTGCAACCACAACATCTGACAATATTCATCTATCCTCCATACCCTATATTCTCAAGAACATGGTTTCACAAGGAAAGACAGTCCTCTCTTTCATTGCTCGTAGCTGATTAAATGGCATTTGCTACCCACAACATTATTGCAACATACAAAAGACATGGGTATCCTCACGAGGCAGTCACATTGTTTCACCATATGCAACAAACAAGTCTCCACTTGATCAGTTTATAACTTTATACTCCTAACATGTCTAAAGCGCCTCCTTGGTCCTCAATCCTCTTCTTCTTCTACTTACAACAAACCAACAACGGCAGGTAGAACTTTCTTCAGATTCAGTTACAGATGTAGACCCAAATCAATCAATTTGTATATAGCAAACAAAAGAGTGGCATGTTGCAGGTTCATTGGGGAAATGGAAAACCGATTTAGAGCAACAACAAATCCGTGTCAAACAATTTCTATACGGTAAAAGAGAAGACATTTGGGTTCAGATTTATCTTTGCGTGTTGGATTGATCTGACCCATAATGGTATCGATTAAAGGATGACTACAAATTGGGGACGGCTAATAGCAAGAGCTACGGTTGGCACAGTACCATGTAACATCATGCTTATTTAATTTAGAGTGTAGAACTCCACTCTTGCTGCACTATCCAATTATTGCTAACTTGCAACGTTGCCCTGGTTTTTCAGCGTGGTTCTTGCCTTGGAAAACAAGGTGCCTGTATTATTTGTAGAGAAATGACAGGTCTACAAGTTATTTGTTTTACTCATGTGCCTTGTCAGGGCTCACCCCCACACGCCACTGCTTGCCATGGTTCACTGTCTTCCACAGTGACTTTAACGCACCCTTTTTTTCTCTTAATTTATATTTTAAGCTGGCCACTACAATACATAACACTATAAAGGAATGTAAGGTTAAGAACACTATAAAAGAATGTAAGGTTAAGAAACTAAGAGTTATTCTAATTAATTAACTTCCAACATTAATTGTACAACATCATAATAACATATTAGTTCTTGTAATAAACAACTACAATATGCTTTAAGCAAGAAAAACTTAAGGGGAATATAATTTGCTATACAAAAGAGATATGGGTGAACAAATTGGAGAATTTGGGAGTGCAAAGACTGGAGATGCTCGTTTCTAATACCATGATCTACAAGTGCCCTAGTGCAAGACCAGACAAATTAGTTGTCATGTAGAATTCGGTCCTGCCCCTATGGTACAGTCTTGGACCCTCATGGAATGGAGTTTTGCAAATTTCTAGGTTCTTCAATGGCTTGGAAATGTGTCTTGTTGTTAAATCCTAGCTATCACACTCTCAAAACCATATGTAATCAATTGAGGTGGAATTCCTTGTAAGAAGGTTAGTGTTTGGGTTGAAGTGTAATCTATGCACCGCCTACGTCGACATTACTCCAAAGAGGCCTCATACCACACGTATTTCTCCACCTAACATGTAACATCTATAAGAATACAACTAGTTGGCAACTTGAACCACTTTGAAGATGCTTGATAGGATTGTGCGCTTGCTAAGACTTTGAAGTATAGAACTTGGTGTACTTGGAATTGAGGGAAGATAGACTCTTTGACCTAGTTGAGTCCTTCAAAATTGTAGTAGTGGTTTCCCTAATGGATGTGCATTAACATTGGGAAGATATATGGAGCCTTGACTGCCTTTTGTGATTGTTACAAATGAGTGTGTCAATAGATTTACTCATGTGCTTGCTAGGTGAGTAAATGAGGTGATGTTAACTTGTTTATATAGGGTTTTGAAGGTAAATTATCATGATAAGGTTGACCCAGGAAGATGAAAAGACCCAACAAATGATATTGCATCGAAAATAAAGTTGGATGATGTGTCAGTGCGGGACCGTATAGGTTAGTCAGGACCGGATTTTATATAACTTGGTCAATCTGTACGATTTTGGACAAAGATGTAGTGAATAAAATCTAGAAGTTGCACAGTGAAAAGCAGAGTTTAAGCATTGGTTTTATGTATTTATATTCAAAACTTGTCGACACTCAATGTGTGGGAATAAACAAGTTAGGAAAGAGATAACATGATGTATTAAGTAGGGGTAGAATGTGGGTGTTTGTCTTAGCCTTAGCTAAGAAGCATGATCACAATTAGTAGTGTCAAAGGGTAAATTGCCAAATTTGAGTGTCTACATTTGCCCCCATTTGAGTATGAAATGAAAATTACATGCTTAAAGGAAAAGATACATGAGTGTGTATACACACTTTGTCTTTGCTCGGAGTTTTTGTTGTCCAGATGTGTTGGTCTTGGTATGCTCCATAGTGAAACCAACACAAAGTGTAGTTGATGTCCATTGTAGAAATTGAACTGTAACTCAATTGTAAATGTAAAATTTGAACTTGCATAAAGTGAAATGAAGAGATGTGAAATATGAAAAGAGTACACCCGTTTGTTTGTGGAGGGAAGAGCTTCCCGTTTCCTTGCTTGTAGTTGGAGATTTGGATTGTTGTTTGTTAAACTTTGTCGAAGGATCAGGGGTGATCAATCCCCAATTGTGCCGAAGGAGAAACTAGAGTATTGGGTGCATGCATTCCCAACACCGAATAAAAGATAGAGAGAAGAGGAAAGAGAGGTACTAATGCACCCCGTGAAGGATGAAGACCGTGTATCAAAGTTTTTAGTAACTCTGATATCTTCCCCTTTAAAATGAGGAGAAGAAAGACTACCTACAAAGAACTTAGCCACTTCGATACTTTCCATAACCCCATTGACCACATTGCTGCAGACGGATCTAGGCCCAATGTTGGATACGTAGATATATAGACACAAGGTATAAAAGAGAATGAGTGCCCCCATGCTCTCCCCATGTGCCGCGCCGCTGAATAAGAGTGTGTAGTATACCGAAATAGCAATGGAGAAGGAGACCCATGCCCCCAAAACGCCTTTATTTTGTAACCGGAACTAAGTACTCGAAGGGGAAGAGGGAAATATTCATGCCCCTTGTAAACTAATATGAACTGTGTCAATTGAGTCTGAGATTGTGCCAAAGACCTATATCCATGATGAAAAATTTGAAATTGTAGAAAAATCTGGTGTTTTTGCCCCCAGGGCAAAAGCGTATGGTATGGTCAGGAACATTTGTATGGTTATGACCTTTCCATACGGTCTTGACCTCGTGTGTTTTCTGCAAAACTTATTTGTCTGGAGTTGTTTTTGAGTATTTTTTCCCTGTGAAAACCTGTGTTTGAACTTGTAATTCTGCCTGTAAGTGTAGAATATATCCCAATGAATGCCCCCTTTTTTGAGGCGCTTGTGATAAAGCATTTAAGGGCATGGCTCAAAAGACTAGATGTGTGCACATGCATTGTATGTCTGAGAATTTGTAGGAGAATGTGGAATGCCGAAGGGATGGCCACCTTAGGAAAACATATACCTCTAAAAAGGGTTGCACATGGTGGCAGCCATGGCACGCAAAGAAACAAACAACCATAGCAACAAAAGTAATAGTAATAGTGATAGCAACAAGAATAGCAATAGTAGCAACAATACTAGATGTAATAGCAATTGTATAGTGACAAAACAACAATCAAGTGAGCAAACAAATGCACTAACATGCATATGAGTCACAACAAGGCATAGAGCCGCAAACATGGGATGCCCACAGTGTCACAAGACAATCAAGACACTTAGGCCCACATACAAGAGAAACAATGTCACACAAGAAAGGCATAGAGCCACAAACACGGGACACCCATGGTGTCACAAGACAAACAAGGCACTTAGGATGCATACAATGAAACAGTCAAATAGTAACACAAGCAAACTAACAGACACGATGTAGCAAGCAACAATGTCAAACAATGATAAAACAATATAAGTAGTAAGAGAGCACATGAAACAAGATATGTCAACATTGCACGAGACACATGTTAGTCTTGTTAGTTTGAAAAATAACATGTACACAATATATGTAGTCAAGCGTTATGAGGAAGTAGAAATGAACTATAATGAAATAATATCATCTATATAGAGTGGAGGGATGCCCCCAAGAGATGTAATGTAAGGAATCAAGGTAGCTCCTATAAGCATGTAATGATTTGTGTGTCCTACATCAAACTCAATATACCTCGTAAATGAGTGTGTAAAGAGTCGAAAAAGATATGTTATCAATCAAACCATAGTGACAAACAACATATGTAAAGTGCTAACAAAGCAAGCTATGTATAGAGGTCTTAGTTTTGTATTTTTGCAAATATGTGAATGTTTTTGTATTTTTGAATATAGCAATGTACAGGGAGAGTGGTAGCTGAAGAGCTACTCAATGAGAGCCTCGTGAGGATGCGAAGCTGATCTGGAGGAAATGGGTGGTGCGGGCCTCAATTGTGCCAAAGAAAGATGCTCATAAGCAAGTGGTACAGAAGTACTAACATGTACTAAAATATATAATATAATAAATCAAGTCATTTGATACATCACAATGGTTATAATGTCTGAATAACACTTTATTAATGCCAAAAATAAATAATGGACCAACAAAAAGTCTTTCTTGCTACTAACAACATTTCATTAACATGATCTCATGAGAAATACGTAACATTAAGTAATCTCCAAAAAGAAGATATGACAAAGACCTTATAGATCCTTGGGTAGGTAATTGTGACACCTCAATCTGCTTAAGAGTTCTGTCATGCACAGATAGTGCTGTTGTGCTCAATTTGGTGAGGACTATGGAAATTGATGTTGATGCTGATACATGTGTTGGGTTTGTGAGAGAACTTTGGGAAGTTGGTGGCATGGCCTTACCTGCATAACTATAGACAAGGATGGCCATATTGTGGGTCTATGAGTTTTGTAGTAATATGGGAATTAGGGTTTTCTGAGGCCTTGCTTTATAATAAGGGGCCTTAGTATGGGTTTTGACTTTAGCCCAAGCGGTTCCTCAATGCCTGTTAGGTGAGGGAGGAGGAAAGCCTGTGTGATTCTCGAGGTTTTTGTTGTAAAGATGAAGTTCTATATAAGAGGGAACGGAATGGTTATGACCAATATATAAGGGACTTTTATCACTTTGTAGTGTTAAAGGTGATGGCTGCTACGAAGTTTGTTCAGGATAAATGAGGTTGTCTCTTTTTTGTGTGCTGGCACTTGTTTGCATTGCTTGATTGATAGTTGATATTGCCGTCAGGTTTCCCCTACCAGTTATTTTCTTGTGGGGACAGATTGGTTCTGTTGCTATTTGTTATAATCGTAATATGCTTATAACAGTATAAATACTTAAAAAATGACTGAAGGGAAAATGCTGTGTGCATAGTTCTTTTTCTGGCTTGAGGGCTGATCCAAGTATGAGCGCTGTTTTTTTATGCTATGGTACTTCCATACTTATGTCATTAAAGATGTGCTAGTGCTCTCACAGTCTTGAAATGGGGACTTTCACTAAAGTGGGATTGGCTGTCTCCCTTTCTTTTCTCACTAAGCTGTTACCACAAAAGCATTTAACAGCATTCTCTGCACCTAAACCACATAAAAGAAGAGACAAATATTCATAGGGTTAGCATTTATGAGTATGGCTGTTCCTACTCATTCAATTTTCTAAACCTTTGAACCAACCATTTCTAGAATTTTCCTGTTTCAGAAACTTCAAGATTTTTGGATTATCAGCTAACTTAAGTTTATATGATCTTCATGCGCTTTAATTATTAAATACTTGGTGGAAACCACAGAAGAAGGGTTTGTGCATGTCAAAATCCTCAGTACTTTCGCTTCCCTGTAAATTTTCTTTTTGATCAGAGATTTAATTCTGAGTGTAGGGATTTAATATGCCTTTTTTATACTAACACTCTGAATTGATAACTGGTCACACCATCAGAGTTTTTTAGATGGATTTTACTTCGTACAGTCATATAGGAATGTATTAGTTTAAAATTCATAATCGTAGAGGTCTTTAAATAACTTTCTTCTTATGCTATCAAATTGTTGTTTTGTTCTTTATTCGTTACGATTTTGGGATATATATTTATGCTGCATGATGTATGACAATTTTTGTTGGACTACAGTTACAAGCATTAGAAGAAAGTGCAGAGGCACTAAGGGAGCGCAGTCAGAAATTTTACAAAGGGTGTCGAAAATATACGTATGTTCAAGACTCACCTTGTCTTCCCATTCATGTCATGTAGGCTCTGTTTATTAATAGCTTGTATCAGACTGTATTATTGATGGTTGGGTTTTTTAGCATGAGAAAGATACTTGTAAACATCATCAGCAGATCTTTGAATGATGGGTTACTCTAATTTTATGTTAAATGCATTCAGATATTGAGAATGAAGATGGGAATACGTGTGGGTAATGACATTTATGCATTCTGCTCAGTAGGCAGATCGCTGTCAGGGTGTTTTTGCAATGAAACATTTGCTCTTGGGGATTTACATGGGGCAATTCCTGTTTTATTTAATTTCCTTTATTTGTATAATATGTTTCAAGTAAAGTGGTTCCTTTATCAGTTGCTTAGTTCTTTTCAAGTCCCATGCCATCTTTATCCTTGTTGCCTTTCCCAGGACCTTTTAACTATTATGGTATGTATTGTGCAATTAGCTATAGCAGATATACACGTGATACATTGTAATATGTGACAGAGCACGTTTGGTTTCAGCTAGAATATATATCGTAGAATGTTAATCACTTCTAGCATGCTTTCTTTTATGAAATTCACATGAAGATATTGAGGGATTCGACTGCCAGTATCTGGAAAAGAGGAAAGGTCATTAGAAAGTAACAAATGTGAAGCATGCACATCTATCTCTTGTGCTTCAGGTCCTACAAATAGTGGGGAAATAATTTTGCATTTTCAACTAATTTATTGGGCTGAGCACTGCTGTTTTTTACTTTTAGATGTCTCCTTTTTTCACATTATAGAGCTCGGTTTTCGTTTACTTGGAGGACATTGACGTATTATATACCTAGTTTAAAGAATTTGGTACAGATTCATGCAAAGTACAGAACACAATAATTTCTCTATTATTTAGCATAGCATTATACAAATATATAGGAGTTTCTCCTACATTCAAGGAGAAAAAACTCTGCAAATCTCTCCAACACACTATCCTATGGGTGTTCTCACAACCACCCAATATTCCTCCAAACCTATTTATGTGTGTGGTTATAACGACCGCTATACATGTAAATCATATAACTAGTTATTCAACAACCCTCACAAATATACTAACTATTACAATGGAGCACTATAATATAATGATTTCCTAACATTCCCCCCCTTAGTGTGAACATGGTAGAAAAACAATCACACTTCCTTCTCAGCTTGCCGCCCATGCGTGCTCATGATCTGGATGGTTTTCCAGGACAGTCAACAACCCCAACAAGGATGGTTTTCCAAGGACAGCCAACAACTTGCAAGTATGGTTTTACAGGACAACCAACAACCCAAAACATACAGATGGTTTTACAGGACAACCAATAACCCAAAACATACAGATGGTTTTACAGGACAACCAACAACCCAAATATCATGATGCTGCTTTTTCTCTGTGCTTTCATCTTTTCCACTATGTTTTTCCTTTAGGGAATTATGTAGGAAACATTGCTCACTGATACAAATTTGTAACATGCACAAGTATATATCTTATCAATTTAGCATGAACCATGTGCAGAAAATTGTTACAGATGCAGGTGTAAACGGATCTGCAGGTCGTGACCATGCTCGACACAAGTCTCAAGCCAAATATGATCTATGCGGACTTCCAGAGATAAATAGAACTATTGACAACTTATATCTAAATCGAAATATTTAAAAACTTACATAGATTGCACTTTCAAGTGGCTGCACCTTTGCTTGTGAATGCGGGATTATGGAACGTGAATGGGTAGCCACAACCATTAAGAGACTTCCATGACCAACGATATGGAGATCAATCAATTCATCAAGTTGACAAATAGTGAAGAGTAACAAATGAGCATGGGGACGTGTTTGATAGAATGACACATTGATTTTGATCAGGATGGAGCTGCAAAGAGAGTGTTGAACATGCAAGTATCTTCAACTATTTTAATCTACTACACAAAGATCCATAGGACTCTCATTGGACTTTATTCGCTTTGATACCAAATAAAGAATTTGGTACAAATTTATGCAAAGTACAAAACACAATAATTTCTCTATTATTTAGCGTAGCAATATACAAATATATAGGAGTTTCTCCTACATTCAAGGAGAAAAAACTGCTCAAATCTCTCCAGCACACTATCCTACGGGTGTTCTCACAACCACCCAATATTCCTCCAAACCTAATTACGTGTGTGGCTATAACAACCGCTTTACATGTAAATCATATAACTAGTTATTCAACAACCCTCACAAATATACTAACTATTACAATGGAGCACTATAATATAATGATTTCCTAACATAATTAAGCATCATTAGTTACCCTGGGTCCTCCATGAAGAGACACGACCAATCACCTTGTAAGGAACTACTTTTATGTGGCCATTTACTCATACATGTCTTTACATCTTTACTTTTTTATTCTCACCTATTTGAGTATATATATTTTAATTTTCATTTCAAAGTAATAAAATACATATTTATGAAACATGTACTTGTTAGGCATGTGAAAAGTGATGTACGTTTTTCTTAATCACTTCAATTGGCCAGAATCACTATGGTACTATGTACTTGCTGATTTAAAGGACTTGTGGCATAGTTTTGTTTTATGAATTTAAAAGAGAAATTAATATGGGATGAACTAGAAAATATTTTCTTTGAAGGTACCTATAAAAGTACATTTAGAACAAGAAGTAATATTGAAATTATAATTTGTCAAAAATGAATTTGAGTAAAATGTTGAAATGTTCAATTGCTCAACCATAATCAATCTCTCCTTGATTATGTAAAGTGCCTCAAGACAAATAATAAAACTTTGCAAAAATGGGAATCGTTAGGGTTTGATAATGAAATTTAGACATATTATTTATATTTAGTCGGATAAGAGAATGCAAACAACACCACCTCTAACGACTACTGGAATTCACTCTCTTCAATATTTTACCATAAAAACAATTTAAACAGAGGAGTAGCTGATTTGCCGAGCAATGATAACTTGCAGAATTTGACAACTATTGCAATGATTGAAAATGTCTAACAATAAGGCTTACAAAAACATATAATTGAACCCTATTGACACCCAAACTATCATGCCAAATTCATAATTTTAAGGACTATGATCATGTTTACTAATGATTCACGCAGACTCCAAGTCAAGCATTTTAATACTGATCAAAATCAAGTATTTGACCACAAACATTTCAATGAGAATATGGTTGAAAAAACATGGGAGTTGTTCATTAAACTCACTAACAAGCGATCTAAATGCCAGAAAGATCTTTAACAAGATCGGTTGTCCAATAGGCTGCTTTGGGAACCTCGCGGACGGTAAAATGTCTTCTTCTTCTTCTTCTTTGGTTGATTAATCCCAAGTCTATGCATTTTATTGAAATTTCTGAAATATTTATGGCCTCATATTATAATTGTGCTTCAAGTGCAAAGCCTTTGCAACATGGGATGGTATGTTATGTACCTAATTAAAGGTCCTCAGTTTCCAAGCTCGACATGACCTTTCACCTCATAGGGATACAAACACGTGTATGTGTTCCTCGTTCAAAGCCTTTCCAACGTGGGAGGGCATGTTATGTACCTAGTTAAAGGTCATCAGTTTCCAAGCATTGACATGAGTAGACATGACCTATCACCTCATAGGGACACAAGCTCATGTATGTGTTCCTTGATTCATATAATTTCCATCAACCCTATCCTTTATGCACACCTTATTTGCTTAGATATTGTAATATGTAATAATATTATACATATTTACTATGCATGTACCTAGTAAATACGTGACAATGCTTTCTTGAATATTCATTTTGTATTTTGCTAAAATACTATTTTATATGTGAGAAAATATTCCAAATTTTACATTAGTTTTTGTTGGGATAATACCCATTAGGTTTTCATGTGTCCGTCTCACCTAATAAGTCATTAATAGACATTATGATTGATAAGTGTTTGTAGGTGAATCTTATCAATTGGATGAAATTAATTGATTTGGTTCTTGTTGTTGAGATATGTCTTATGTCCCATATTACATTGTATGATCACCCATGTAATCAAATACGTCAGTTATCCTAGAGATTTTGATATGAGTGTAGGTAGATACTTTTTCCGTTTCGTGGGGTTGGTAGTTGCAGGAGTGGATTCATAGTTATTTTCCTCGAGGGTCATGAACTCATATAGATATGTATTGATCTTGTATGAAGTTCCTCGGGGGAGTAAGGAAAAATAATTTTGCACATTTTGATGCATCCTTGTGTATTCTTTGTGTAATAACCCTTATAGGATATCACTGTAAAATATGCAAAAGATAGACAAAACATAGCCGAACAGAAATCTGGGTTTTGCAGAAAATTACAGCTAGGGCAGCGAACAGTAAAAATGAATAATTCCCAAAATATCCGTTCAAATCACTTGAAATTTTAAATGGAACTAGATAATAATATAAAGAACACAAGGGAAATATTTTTGGAAATTTTCAATCAATATAACGCTGCCAGAAATTTATAGCGTGCCTAAAACAGCCGGAAAATTTCGAAAATTAATATCTTCCCGAATACAAGTGCAAAAATTATGAAACTTGGGAAATAACATCTACAAATATAGAAGATGACTTTTCAACCTTAAGATCTGAAAACGGCCAACTGGAAACCCTAGAAATTAGGGCTGCAATCTCCCAAACAAGTCGCCCTCTTTGGTAGATGGCCAAAACCCTTGTGAAACTCTCTGTAGATGATGCCAAACCCTTTCTCTATTGCTGCCATAGGTCTGATTCGAAAACCAGCTGAAAATCTCCACCAAAACTCACCAAAACCCTGAAAACCCTATCTCTGAAAACCTTGAAAATATCTCTGTAAAACAACCCTGAAATCAGCTCCAAATGACAAGCTAGGGTAGATCTCTCACTACCGAAGAATGCCCTGCTAGCTAGGGATGGATCTCTCACAACCGAAGTTAGGGTTCCCGTGGGATCTTACTCCACAAGCTAAATAATTGCAAACAGTAGTTGCACATGAAAGAAATATAAGTGTATGCATGAATGATTCTCCAACTCCACCCTCCATCTCCTTATATAGCTTTTTATGAGCCCCAATGGAGAAATATAACATTTAATGCAATACATATCCCCTTAAGTCGCCAAAAAGGGACTTTAAGTGGCCCCCAACGAAGAAATATAACATTTAAGGCAATATATATCCCCTCAAGTCGCCAAAAAGGGCCTTTAAGTGGTCCCAATGAAGAAAAATAACATTAAATGCCAAAAGTGTCCACTTAAGTGATCCCAACGACAAAATAGAACACAAAGGGCCCATTAGACCCTCCCAACGCCCAAAATATAACAAAAACATAGTAGGAAATCAGACAACCATCCCCAATAACCTCCAAAGTCGTTAGTCCCTTGGGAATGACCAAGGCTAAGACCAAAATAGGGCCGTTAGGCCAACCACTCGGAATTGGGGACATTACACTTTGCATCTTTTGTACTTCACTTTACAAATTAGTTTTATGGCCAGTTGTTGCACTCATGAGAAGAGAAGGTGTTGTCTGGGTGATTTAGAGACAGAAATATGTGAAGAGAGAGTGAAATAAGTAGTTGATGACTTGCTGTTATATGCAAAGCCATTTTGAGGCTGAACAGAATTTTATGTTGCCATTAATAGATGAAAGTTAAATTTTGGGCACAACTGAAGCTCATGATGCTTATTCTGCTGCAACCAGTAGACGATAAAAAACACAATTGGTAAGCATCAATCCATGGCTTTCAGAAAGGATTTCTCTTCACTTCTTTCTGCTCCCTTTTTCTTGGCATCTTTGTTTCTTCCTGCTTAGGTATTTTGGTCTCGTTTTCTAGGGTTGCCATATCTCTTATCACAGTACTTTTCATGGGTCATTCTTGCTGCTTCTAGGATTGTTGAGAGATCAAAATTATCTTCTCTTATTTCTTTGACATAGCTTTATGTATCTGATCCCTATACTTTCCTAACCCTGATTTCTAAATGATTGTCAGATATAAGAGTTGGGGTTCTTCGACTTACGGAATACCCTCTCGGAGGTCTCTCCTAACAAAGCTTCTTTTACAAGCATGTAATCCTAATGAAACGCTTCAAATTCCAATTCACTCGAGACTTCTAGGTCCTCGTTTGTTCGTCCTTTAATGGCTCAATATGCATAATTAGATTGGGATGGGGTGGCATTTCACCTGAAATCAGAATATGGAAAACTGGATGTTGAGAGTTCATCCACCTTTGAATATTTAATGTGATTTTAGATGCTTGTACTAGATTTAATTGTATCATCTATTCAACCTCTGTAGATGGATATATAAATGCTCCTTGAATGATGCAATTGTGTGCTGAAATGATTGAATTCTTGCTTTTGATAGTATTCCTATGTTTTTAGACAAAAACACGTATAGACTCTATAGAGATTTCTCCTTTGCAATTTGTGTGTTATGTTTTACCATCTTGCAATTGGATGAGTAAATGGTGGTTGATTGTGAACAAATAATGCTAAATAGATGTCTGCTCAGTCTTTAGAAAAGTTGAAGGTGTGGTATAGATGGGCCAGTCCTGAAGGATGATGGAAAGAAAGCGACTGGATGAACTTCTTGGATGGATTTCACAAGATTTGTATCCTAACTCCGACAAAATAGTGACTGTGGTAAGATGGGATTGCCTAGAAAATAGGTCTTGCTTGATGAATGCGCCTCTTGACTAATTTGTCAAGATGTGTTTATTGGGGCAGACGCCCACCCTTTTGCTTGGATCTTGGGGTCAAGGATGTCTTATTGTGGACAGTTGTTTTGTTTCTTCTTCTTAGAATTTCTTCCATTGCCTGACATTTGAATCTTCTTTTATTTATTTATTAAACTTTGCAAACCAATATGCTTTTCAAATTTACACAATTGTGGTGGTCAAAGTAAATAGTAGCATGGTGGGTGCAGGGAGAGAGAGCGAGGAAATGGATGAGATAGTTAGGGTATGAAACGGTGAGAAGGATAAATAGGTGTGATTGGCATTATGTAGTTAGCTGGACATAACAATCTTTAGTAGTAGAGAATATTGTCATCTTAATAATGATTAATTACGTAATCAATGCCATTGACTCTTCTGCTGCAAGGGAAACAAAAGCATATTATCAAGGTTGGGAATACATAGAAAGCTCATTAATAATAAAGGCACCCTATAAATGACAATTGGAGGAGTTCTCTATGTCAAGCTCATAAATGTTTTTCGAGATACTGTTGAGTAATGATCTGTAGATATATTGTTGAATAATAGGAACAACCTTTATGTAGAAGCGAGTTAAACCCAATCGGTACATAGAAAATGCATTGTAAATATGGAGTGTATGGGCGCTGCAGTCAACTATAGACTAGAAATCTTATAATATTATTTTTATGTTTCATGAGGTGTCTTGCCGCATGGTCCCCTGTCCCAACCCACATTCCCAGCATCTGTCACCTCTTCTCATCTAACTCCCTGTACTAGGTTCTAATTCAAATATAATTCCTACAAATTTGGGGGTACTTCTAGGTGTCCCGTCTTCACATGCCCGCATTTCCTCATCCCTCTAAAAAGGGAAGTTGGGGGTACATAAAATAATGATGAGTATAGTGCAATATATTGAATTGTGTATCAAATACGTCTATGCATTTGGCTTACAATACTTTCATATGAAATTGCTGAATATTATTCTGAATAAGTAGATTACATTACCGAGACATTTGAATATGGAAATATGTTCAAAATGGTCCTGTTTACTTGTAGTTCATTGTTAGTTTAATTACATTGTAGTTCTATGATATATTCATTATAATTTTGCAAATCAATTGTTTGTTTTTCTATAAAATAAATATCTCAGCAGAAAGCAATTCATATTTCTTATGAAATGATCAAAATTTAATTTATAAAAGCAATTTAATAACTAATGTGGCTAGGAAGTAGGGAAAATTCAATGATATATTTGGACGAGTTTGGTTGGAATATATCTAAAGATTATTTCATGATTTTTTTGATTATTTCTATTGTAGTTAAGTTTCACATGTTGAATATTGTTGTTTTTACATATAGGGAAGGATTGGGAGAAGCATACGATGAAGACATTGCCTTTGCAAGTTCTCTTGAAATGTTTGGAGGAGGACATAATGACCCAATTGGTATAGCTTTTGGAGGTTGTCCTTCTATACTGTGGTGACATTTTATTAAATTTTTCTCCACTGATAAATGTTTTATAATGTAATATCTAATAAATAACAATTTTTTATCTTTGGGGCTAAATAGTAATTTTTGACGACTAATAGATTATTGAGTAATGACTTGTCTGACTTGACCTTCTGTGAATGGTTGATTTTCTTAGTTGAAGCACAAAATCACGAGAACAAAAATTATTAAACTATTAACATGAATTCCTTCATCATATGCTAATTATCATTGACTTGGTCCAACCTGCATCTATAGGGGAAGTGACATGGCCACTCTAGCCCTTTGTTGGAGACCCTCATCTAAATATTAGCGTCATTCGTCCTAGGTGCCACCCCCATTATGTTTGGGAAGTAGCTGTCAAGTGACTCCACTAGTTCACAACAAAATTAATTTTGTGATACTTGTAAGTTGTAGGTATGTAAACAAAATAGATTACATCGCAGATATACATGTTCAGCCAAGAGATCTAAACTTATAGCACTGCAGAAGGCTCTGGTATGAATTTGACAGTAGAAGTTCTTCCTTCAACAGCCCAGGGGTTCGCCCCTTGTGTTTAATGGGTACAAAGTGTAGACCGTTACATTAATATTGGCATATTTTAGTAGCTGATGTGCTAAGTGGTTAGTGGTTGTATTCTCGGCCTTTGGTATTTTTGTAATGACTCTGGTTAATGTGTTCAGTTGACTTTGTTGTGTTTAGCTGAAAATTCATTGGATCTTCTTGTCATATAAATAGAGTGCCATGCCTTCCTTGTAGTGAACATCTTGTATTGAGCAGAACCTATAAATGAAACATTGACTACTATCATATTCTTCTATGCTGTAATGTGGCATGCATTTACTAGTCTGTGATTGATGTTCTTGGTAGTGTAGTTTCTCTGTAAAATCAAAGTTACCTTAAGCAACCCAAACAACCACACTTGTCCCTAGCAGCTGAAAGTCTATTGCGATGACCAAAACAGAGTCAATGTGATGGATAGACAAATGTTTTGATTTTGACAGCTTAAACGACCTCCGGCTCCTTCTGCGTGATCCAGCCTTTCTGTCTTTGGTGATTCATAGTTCTCATGAACAGCCCTAGATGATTGATTATGCTTTTGGATTGCCCTTTAATTTTTAGATGGCCTGTTACTTGGAGAAGATGACGACTTAAATTGGTGGCTCTCCTAGATGGCTTGGTTTGTTGAGACAAATCAGACTTTACTTTGACAATCCTCTTAGATGCAATCTACTTTTCTTTGAAAATGCAATCTACTTCTTTTTGAATGGCGGTTTTCTGGCCGAGGCAACTTTTACAAAAACACTTACTCTCTTTGCCAATTTGCCTCATACAATATGCAAAAATACTTTGAAATTGTGATGCTGGAGCACCCGGGTTCACATGCAATCCGTATCAACTAAAAACACTTGAGAGTTGTTTGTATAGTTGTTTTGTTTTGCCATATCCAAATGTGTTCAAACGGTTCATGGTATCATCTAGAGTTCAAAACATCTTTCGAAAGTTGGTGCAAGCTAGTAATTCAATGGTGCAACGCAGAAAAATCAGCAACAAGGGTTGTGTTCTGGAATTGGAGAGTCAAAATGCATCGCGACATCTACCCATTATGCATACACCTTGAGATGGATGGCACAATACTTAAGATGCTTGGTGCAAGACCAGGAGATTTAAGACAAAACTTTATGCCACCCTTATCTTCTTGCACAATATCACTCATTTCGTGTGCGGTACCATACAAGAATGGGAGAATGTGCATTGATGGGAGATTAATAACCAAGATCACAATCAAGTATAGGTTTCCATTGGCACGTGTAGATGACATGATGGATTGTCTTAGTGGATCATAGCGTTTCATGAAGATAGATTTGAAGAGTGGATATCACCAAATCCACATAAGGGAAAGAGATGAATGCCGCATTCAAAACACAAGAAGGATTGGATGACTGGCTGGTTCTGCCATTCGGTTTGAATAAGCACCGAATACTTTCATATGACTTGTAAATGAGGTCCTTAAACCATTTTTGGTTAAATTTGACATAGCTTATCTTGATGAAATTCTGACACCCAGTAGGATAGAGGAGGAGCATTTGATGCACTTATGGAAAGTGTCGCAGTGGTTGCGAGATGAAAAGTTGCAAATAAATTTTAAAAAGTGTAGTTTCATGAAAAATGAGCATGTATATTTGGGTTCTGTGGTTTCCAAAGAAGGTTTGAAAATGGATCTAAAAAATTTGAAAGCTATATTGGATTGGCCAACACCTAGGAGTACTTTCGAAGCACAAAGATTTCATGGGTTGGCGAGTTTCTACAGGAAGTTCACTCAAAATTTCAGCATTACTTGTGCACCTATCACAAAGGTCTTGTGAGGAGATAGAAAGAAATTTGCATTGACAATGAGAAGAGGGAAGTTTTAATAAATTGACAAGAAAAGTGATTGAGTAGCCAATGTTAGTGTTGTTGAATTTCAAAAACGTTTTTTAGGTGAATTGCGATGCAAGTGCTGTAGCAGCTGGCATAATGTTAAGAAGGAAGACTGACACCATATTTCAGTAAGAAGTTGAATGATGCAAAGTGCAAATATTCATATATGATCAAGAGTTCTATGCAATAGTGCAAGTGCTCAAGAAGTGGAGACATTAATTGTTGCCTAAAGAGTTTGTTTTGTATACAAAATCATCGAGCACTACAATTTATCCATAGTTAAGGAAAATTGAATCAAAGACATATGAAGTAGTGGTATGCGGGGATATAACCAACATGTTTGGGATGTCCTCGGGATGGAGGGACGGGGGAACGTCCCCCCCATGTTTCTTACAAGCACAAGAATTTAGGGGATATCCCTAATATTAGGGGATGCTCGGGGATGTCCCCCTTTTTTCAGGATGTCAGGGACATCTGTACATCCTCAAGACGGTTGAGGAACGTCCCAGGGGTGTCCAGATGTCCTTGATGTCGTCACAACGAATTTTTTTCTTGATGTTGGCATTTAAGAATCACATTAAGAGATTCATGGTCAAGTTCCAGAATATGCTCTGCCATAACACTGTAAAAGTGAAAGGGGGACTGGGAGGATGAGCTCTCTCTGGTTTCTTTATTGGCGTTGGCGTTCTGCACCTTGCTCTAGAAGTCTGCGTAAGATTGTGTCCTAAAAGCTTTGGCATATTCTTCATTTAGATTCAAACTGCCTGTTGTTCCCTGTTTTGCTGCTACACACCACACCATCTCATTTGTTAGGATTGCAGATCAAATTCATATTCATTTCATTAAATAAAATATATTCATAGAAATTTGCCTTCTAAGCCACATTCAATCTACCGTGCACAACAAGAAATACCTTCTTATGCCTAATGTTGGCGACTATTTAATTAAGGGAAATTAGAGGCGAAAACATTTTTTTTGGCTTCAAATTCTTCTTTTTACATAACACGTTTAAAATGCTGGTGGAATTTCCTATAACTTTTGAGGGAATATGAATGTTCTAGTTTAATCAAGTAGTTGGAGAACACAAGCAAATTTCTGTTTAGAGTTTAAAGACCTTTCATAGAAAGTTTGATGTTGTTGTAAATTTCCTGCAAATTCAGTTGTTTCGGGTTCAGAATCTCAGTCGAGATCTCCACTACGTTTTAGATGACAATTTTGATTTTTGATCTGTAACTTGAACTCTTCTTTTTGTAATATTGACAATTGTTGGTGTATTTGTATTTCAGATTAATGATATGAATATCAGATATTGTCAATTTATCAATCACAATGGTATTATTTCAGCTTAGTTAACATTCAAGTCTCAAATGGTTTTTTATTTTATAAATTATTTGATATTTCAGCGTAATTAAGTCTCAAATGGTTTTATTTCAGCTTATTTAAGTCCTTCCAAGTTATTTTTATAGTTTAGTCACTATATTTTTTGTATTCTGAATATCTATATATTATTTTAGTTAGCCATCCTGTCGCCGTCCCTAAAATTTAGATTTTTTTTGCCGTCTTGAAAACCCTGCCCTGCCATCCCAGAGTCTTAGGTAATTATGATATGGAGTGGGTAGAATTTCTACAGAGTTACTCATTTGTGTTGAAGCACAAGAGCAGCAAGTCAAGTAGAGGTGCTGATGTGTTGACTAGGAGAAACATTTTGTTGACTGAAATGTAGGTGGAGGTCATAAAATTTGAAAGGATTTATACATGGATGATGGGGATTTCAAGGAAACATGGCATGCATACGCAGAACCATTGAGTGCAGACAGAACAACTTGGCTGAATTCTTTCATGCAAGAAGGATTATTGTTTATGGGTAGTCAATCATGCATACCTAGAGGGTCAATGGGTTCGAATTTGGTAAGTAAAAGCACACCGGAGGTATAGCAAGCCATACTGGTTACGACAAGATTTATGCACATATGGTTGAGAATTACTTTTGTCCTAAGATGAGTGTAGATGTATGCAAGTATGTGCAAGAATGAAGAGTTTGTCAATTGGCAAAAGGGAGAAGTCAAAATGCAGGGTTGCATCAACCATTGCCTATTCTAGAGAAGCCACAAGAAGACTTATGATTCCATATTTTTCGTAATGGATAGATTGGCACACTTTTTAGCATGTAAGAAAAGTGATGCGGCATACATATCAACTTTATTTTCAGGGAAATTGTAAGTTTACATGGTTTACTGCGTAGCATAGTTTCAGACAAAGATGTAAAATTTGCTAGACATTTCTGGAGGACCTTATGGAAGAAGTTGGATACAAGGTTACATTTCAGATCAATGTATTATCCACAAATAGATCGACAAATAGAGGTAGTCAGTGGAAGTTTGGGTAAAATCATCTAAGATATTTAGTTGGAAATAAGCCAAGGACATGAGATTCAGTACTAGCACAAGCAAAATTTGTATATAGCAATTCAGTGAATAGAAGTACATGAAAGACACCATTTCAAATTTATGTATGGAAGTGGTCCAAGAGGATTTACAAAGTTACGCAACATAAGTAGTGAATAAGGAAAGAGTGCAGAAGCTGCAGATTTTGCAGAGTATATATATGAAGTACACTAACAAGTGTGCTAGTAGTTGGAGATAAGGAACGCACAATAGGAAAAACAATATGCATTTATGAAAAGAAGGGAAGTTGAGTTTCATGTTGGAGACACAGTCTTAACTTATTTGCAGAAGGAGAAATTTCCAAAAGTTACATATGACAAGTTGAAGTGGAACAAGGTAGGACTGTGGAAAGTGTTGAGAAAATTTGAGTCTAATGCACATGAGATTGAGTTGCCAAAGGGTAGAGATCTATCAAACATTTTCAATGTAGCAAATTTTGTATCCTCATTCTGAAGGACAAAGCCATGAAGAAAGTGCATGCATAAATTTAGATTCAGTTGACTGGAGGATGCAAATGCCAGAGAAAGTGCATGAAGAAGCAAAGAGGATGATTGACACAAGATTCAGGTTGACATACAACATCAACTACAAAGAATATTTGGTCAAATGGAAAGTGAAATTGAATATGCGACATGGATCGGCGTAGCTGAAGCAACAATGCATGGAATATTGTTTACAAAGCTTGCATGAGTAGTTCATGGAACATTTTTCTTACTCAAGGTGTATGATGCAGGAGCATCCGGGTTCATAAACAATCCGCATCAACCAAAAATTAAGAGTAGTTGTTTTGTTTCTCGGCATAACCAATGGAGAGCAAAAGGTTTGCCGTATCTTCTAGAGATTAGAACATCTTTTAGAAGTAGGGTCAAGCCAATAATTCAATGGTGCAACGCAGAAACCTGTTTATCAACAGCAAAGGCCGTGCATAGGAATGGTTGGAGTAGTTAGGCTACCTTAGAGAGAATTCAATTTTCGTAATTTTGACTCTTAATTCCATGTATTATTTAATTATTTATTATTTTCTTTAACCTAGGTCCTTTGTCTCCCTTAGATAATTTAACAATTGCCCTTTGTGATGACATTGATTGCAAAATCCCAAAGACTGGTTAAGTGGATTCAAAGGGTCCTTGTCTTCTCTCCCTACTAATAACACGTCAAACACATAAGAATGAATTTCGTTGCTTGCTGTCTTTTAAGGTTTCAACTTAGATCTATTCACTGTATCCTTCAATATGACTATCCAATGGCTTTAATGTTACCACACCCTTCACCTTGTTTAATGGGAAGGGTTGCAACATCTTGTTGATCTCAAGGTGGTCTCTCTTGAGATCTATTCTAATAAAGGGTCTTGTCTAACAAGTTGCATACCTGGCATCAATGAAATTCTGTACACACAAAACTTTGGTGGCCTTGCCTTAGAGATCTTTATATGTTCATGCGAAAACATGCTTGTATTACATACAGGTGCAAATTTCAATACCCTGTCCTAACCATTATTAACATTGATGCTATGATGGGAGGCTACCATCCCCAAATTCACTTTGACTGTTGTGTGACCAAAATACATGATCGCTTCTTTGGTAGAGAACTTGTATGCTGGCACACTTCTGACCTTAGCGTCCTCAAACTAAAACTTGGGGAAGCGGGGGAAGCTATCGTTGCCTGGCCGACCTATGACAGCTTTGCAGTGAAATGTTTTACTGCATATTTGCACATATGATGTAAATCTGAATGATCAGACCCCTTCGGTCATTGATTTTGGGTGTGCCTTGGGATACTCCCCTAAGGCATTGAATTACAATGTCCTTAAGATTATTGCTTGTAGCCTTGTAGGAATCAATTGGATACATGTTTGAGGTGCCTTCGGATCCAAGTTCATTTGGGCCTACTCTGGTGTGGAAGAATCACTACAGTCTACCTTATATATCATGCACACCATTGTGTATGAAATCCTTGTGCGTAGATAACATGTATAAATGGACTAGGTTTGTGCCTCATTTTGATCTATTGTGCAATATTAATAATTTGGTACACTATGTATAACACCCATATGTTGTGCTCTCTCTTGTGTTATTCTCTTTGTAGGGCATGCCTTCAAAGTCTAAAAACAACACTAATTTTATTCGCACTAACTACTGCGGATGTACACACCAACGTACATCACATGTTATGGAATGTACACAAGTAGAGGTTCATAGGAAGCCATATATGTTTATTACACACATGGCTGCTCCCATTAGTAACTTTCTCCGAGAAATGGATCTTGCAAGTGATATGCTTGTGAAATCCCATCTTGAGTACCCAAAACCATGTTTCTCAATAAAAAATAAAACCCTAACCCAACTATCAATAATGATTAATTAAACATCTCCTAATGGATTGCATTGCATGACAAACTTGAACTTTTCAGTCTGGGATTAAAACAACTATCTTCCTCTAAAGACATGCTTATGAACATTTTTCTCATATCTACTCCAAGAATGATATGAATTTTCTCATCTTTGCAACTTGCAATAACAATAAACGGAAATTCCAACACAAGTACTTAGAAATCAAAGCAACATCTATAATACACTATTAATCAAAGATGTAATGGTAACTAACAGGATTTGCCTCATCTCCCCTGATCGTTTTAATGTAGGATCCACAATTTACATTTTAAGTGAAAACAACATCAATGATTACCCACGAGTCAAGAAGTAATGCAAACTGTTAGTATTAGTTCTAACATTCATTATTAACACTTGAGTCAAAATGAAGTCATAAGCCAAAACATTCATCCATCTTTGTTAACCTAATTGTCGGTTTTGTTCTAGATCATGTTAGTTTTCATGGCCCATAGTAAACGATCAAATGGCATTAGATCATGCTATTCTTACCATATTGGAAGTCTTGGCTAACAAAATAGTTGTATCTACATTGTTAGGAAAGACTCCCTTACTCTTGTACCTAACATCTCTTCCATCGTATTTTATAGAGTTTTCCTTGCCCTCCAACATAATACTGACTCATTCATCTTGGGCAGATTTATGGCAACTTCATATTCGACTACTTGAGTCTCCAAAAATGAGCTTAGACATATCTCTAACATCATTAATTTACAAGAAGAGTTTTGTTATAAAAAAATTGATCGATGTCATTATTTGTTTTATTTTAAGTTGACAGGAAACAAAAACGGGGTGGAAACGTGGAAACATTGATTATCCAAAAACCCTTGCAAACAAGACAACATGGAAATATCTGTAAAATAAACAATGTTGCATGGAGACTTGTCTCCTACTATTAGAGTCGCGTCTCAAAGACTAGTACTCGTTTTAGAGATTTATGGCAACTTCATATTCTACTATTCAAGTCTCTAAAAATGAGCTTAGAAAGATCTCTAACATCATTAATTTACAAGAAGAGTTTTATTATAAAAAATTGACTGATGTCATAATTTGTTTTACCCTAAGTTGACAGGAAACAGAAATGGGTTGGAAACGTGGAAACACCGATTTTCCAAAAACCCTTGCAAATGAGACAACATGGAAATATTTGTAAAATAAACAATGTTGCATGGAGACCTGTCTCCTACTGTTAGACTTGCATCTTGAAGACTAGTACTCATTTCAGAGACTTGCATTTCAGAATTTTTTATTTTTTTTTGCACTTTTGACCCTAGATATGATAAGATATCAAAGATAAATATCAATATAATTACTCAGCTTTTGTCGACATCTTATATCTTTACTTTAAGAAGTTAATATTAGGTTGTATAATATTGTTTTCTCTAATATATATATATATTCAGATATATAAAAAACTATATATATTTTTTTGCCATCTCAAAGTACATGTCTCCTATTTTTCCTGAAAAATGGCGTACCTGTCACTGTCCCCGTCTCCTTGTACCCATACCCTTCACATGGTAATTATGACAATAAATTATAAAAAATCTAAATATATATAAAAATGCATAATACTCATTTTTAGTCCATAAAAGATAAAACACTTGAAAAATATAGTATTCATGAAAGTTCAAAACATTTAACATACTTGAAATTTCACATGTTTATGTAACGTCATGTTTTATAGGTTCAAAGAGGCTGAAATGAAAAATATTTAAAATAACAAATTGCTGTAATGTGTTAAAGAACTTTGCAATGTTAAAATGTTTTTTCTTTGATTAGGTTTTTAACTTTTGTTTTGTGTTTGACAATAGTTAAGGATACTTAAGATTAGCATTAGTTTTTCTTTTTAATTTTTCAATGTATTTTATTTTTTATTTTTTAGAACTGCCATTGGAAACGCCCTGGCACATGCTGGAAACGGCAGTTTGGTTTCCGAGTGTTTTTGGGACATTTCCAAAGCATTTCAGACAAACATTTCGCTTCCAAAATGCTTCCCTTGGGAAACGTCTTTCCTTTGTAGGTTTTTCCTGCATCTTAGATTTTACCTAGTTTACATCTCAATTACAAAGTATCAATAGACAACATACAACATTAAGCAACAAAGCCCTTTATCATCCCATATTTTAATACAACTTATGCATAATTCCCTTGTTGCGTGGTTCATTCTAATTAGGATAATATCTAACCAGAGCAAGGTTAAGTGTTTTTCTCATCATTTATCCATTTTTGGCAGACATGGAAGACCAAACAACTGCAAATATCAAGTGATTACAAAATGCATGTATCCTACCTGTGGGAACTCAAAATTGCACCCGTCCCAAATCAAGATGAACTGAGTTTTTGAGGCAACATGGGACTGCATCCAAGTTGTGGGACCTTGCGCACTTGAGACAGACCTCCGGAGAAGGCCAACTCCTCTACCTATTTCTACTGCTAAGACTACTCCTATGAAATGCATCTATCTATCACTACTCTAAAATTCCAAAGGACCAAGGTTAGGAGGAGATGCATGAAAAAGGAGAAATCCTACGATACAAAGGGGCGGTGATAGCACCAGAAAGAGGGTGATCACTGGGAAGGAAATCGAGAAAACATAGGAGAGAGGGCAGACAGGTGCGCCACAAACAAGAACCACGCAGACCCGACTTTCCCGCGCATTGACAACACATGAAAATAGAATCTGCAAGCATGAAAGCGCACAACATGCCAAAAACGTGAACAAAGAGGCAAAATATAATAGAAAAGAGAAAAAGGCAGACATAAGTGCGATAAAACCCGATTTTATTGCTTGAGGCATGCAAAATCACTTACATTCATGGCCGGAGGCGAGGATACATTGCAAAGACCAAGTTCAAGGTCTTAAACTCATGGGAAGTCGGCCACCATTTTGACATGGTGCCGTTACAACAAAGAGGGATCCGTTTCAATGAGCAGAGCTCTTCAATTTATAGGAGAGAAGAGGAGGAGAAATAAGAGGGAAACTCGGATTCAAACTTCCAACCACCAACAAGTAATACATGCCTGCAAATCCTCTTGTAATGTTGTTAGATGCGTCTCCCCATGTCTGTTTGGCAGAAGGAAAGAGGCAAGATCTGAAGAAAATCTGGTGGTTGAGTCGATTAGATGTCTGCATTAATGATCTGATTGACGTTTCCTTGTTTTTCGCCTACCAAATCCCGCCAAAATTTGATTTAGAAAAGTCCAATGTGTATCCCACATCAACAACTTTCCAACAAGCCTAGGTGCGCATGTGTTAGAGCCCTGTAGTAAAAATTATGGTGATTTGAAGTCTATAGTGCAAGCAGAACACTCAATGCCACGTGGCACGCATTGATTGACTGAAATATCAGCCAATTGTTCCTTTGTTTTCTCTTTTCTGCCATGTGACGCGCAATGGTTCATTGTAAGGATTCAATGCCCAGTTGGCGCGCTTTGATAGGTTGCGTGTTCCACACTCAAGTCTGACAGATTGCCACATGGCACAGTGACTCGGCGCGGAAGAATGCATGAGGCGGGCGAAAGCAGAAGGCACGAGAGAGGAATGCAGAGGACAATCACGTAAGAGAGGTGCACGCGGGAGTGGGAGGAAAAGACGGTATTTGCAAAAGGATACAAGTTGATACAAGAGAGGTGCACGGGGGAGCGGGAGGAAAAGAGCATATCTGCAAAAGGATACAAGTGGATACAAGAGAGGTGCGCGCGGGCGCGGGCATCAAAATGAATGAGTGCGCGAGGACTAAAGGAAAGGGTGCGCGGAGCAACCCAAAAGGAAAGGAAGTGCGCAGCGCGCAAATGCGAAGGCAAAATGTGCAAGGGAAGATTGCGGACAAGGAAAGAGAGCGCGAGGAAATACGCGGAGATCAAGAGGAAGGGCATGTATGCAGAAGGCATGCCAGGGGACTTAGCCGATTTAGAGGGCAAGTCTACAAGGTTGTGCAAAAGGGTGCGCGAGACTGTTGGAATGAAAATGGGCGCTCAAGAGGATGGCACGAAGGGGAAATGGAAAAAGATAGAAGAATAAAGGGGACAGGTGGAAGCGCGCAGAAGAAACTGCAACCAAGCAAATTGTGCCAAGGGGACAACCAGAGTGCGCGCAACCTGAAATGCTTGAACTTCAGAGCCAAACTGTGGAATGGGGATGTAAGTTATCAAAATAACTAGGGGAGTTATTTTGAATAACACTACCTCAGGAGTCTTAATTAATATCAAACCAAAAAGAAGATTTTAGGATTCTCTTGCTACGTGGCTCATCCTAATTAGGATAATATCTAACCAAAACAAGCCTTTGTGTTTTTCTCATAACTTATCCATTTTCGATAGACACGGAAGACCATATTACTGCAAATATCAAGTGAATATAAAATGAATGTATCCTACCTCTGAAGTCTTGATCAATATCAAACTGAAAAGAAGAGTTGAGGATCTCAACATTCATATAAACCTACAAGATTCTGCCACCATAGTTTGTCCTTACCCAAATGATTTTCAAGGGTTAACAAAGGATGAATGCATTTACGGTATATCATGTAGATCTAATGCCCTAGTTACACCCCATAGGTCTGTGAAGAAACCATTCATCCCACACGTAAGATATCTTTGAAGGATCAAACATAACAGTCCTATTAATGGTTGTTACTCTTAGTGTAGAGGGCCACCACTAAAGGCTTTAAGGTTCATTTCACAATCCCTTACCAAAGCAACAAACACACGCCTGTTTGTAATGATATTATTTGAGTGGGATCAAATATGGTATGGTCATCTTCTCCCAGAAAACATAAAGAACAGACAAAACTCTTAGATACTCTTAAATCACCCATAATTCTTTGGTATCAGAATCTAATTGTGGAATAGTTATCATTATCACATGATATGCCTCTATCTAGCAACTGCGCCTCAGTTACATCTTATGTTTTACAGGGGAGTGTAAGATGTCACGCTCTTTGAAGTTTACAAGACCATCATGCACAAATTGGTATGATATTAATCACACATGTATATTCCAACGACACTTTGGCCAAAGAAGCAAAGTGCTCTGCAGGTCCTCAATCACAAAGCCCATGTCCAGATGAGCCTATTACTTTTTTTTAATTCCTGATACAAATGCTTGGGTCCAAATCAGTCTCAACATTAAAGTTCTGTAACATAAATTCTTAGGGCTAAGAACTCAGCCTCAAGGTAATTATTGTTCGAAATATATTTAGGGAGAAGATAATGCGAAGATCTTATTGTGAAAGTGTGTGTACTCCATTGAGGAGGCATATCCTCGAATATGGAAAGAGGTAGGGTATGAACACCTTGTTGAGCATTATTTGTTCGACAGGCCTTTCTAAAGTCAACTTTCTTTGTAACTCCCATCTTCATTGTCATTGTAGTCCTAAAATATTTGGCAAGACATATTCTTTCAATTAAATTAAAAAAATTGTTGGGATTTCGGTGATTGTTTCTATTAGAAAATGAATAGATCCTTAAATTCCAGCCCCCTTTCACCTGTCTCAAAATTTGTGCTCCACATCATAATTGTAATAAGATTCAGCGAAGTGACAAAAACCTGGGCACCCACATCAATAGAGACCCCATTTACAAAGTCCCTCTAAATGTTCTCTACGGTTTTTCTGACCCCTTCTTTTCTTGGAGGGCACAAGGCTTCGGTGCTTTTTGGGCTGAAATGCTCCTTGAGGTAGATTTTTTTGAGGTGGCGCCATTTGGGGCCGTAGGGGCTCCACAGAATGTCAGAAGCATTGTATGCGATGCATCTGGGTACCACAGGCACGGTTCTGTTTGCAAATGCCGGTCGTTTTCTTTCAGGATTTCTTTCGCCATTGCAGAGGACACCACAATTGATGTTTTCAATCCGAATTTGAAGGACATGAGAGGTCTGTATTTGTGGGAGAGCTCTGCGAGGCACAGGTGTACACTGGGATGTCGAAGATGGAGATGGCCGACCAGGGGCATGGTGAAAGGCCGGGGAGGAAGCTTGGCAGCGCTCCTCCATTTTCTATCGGCTATTATAAGTGCTATAATAAGGCTGATAGAATAGTACCATATGTTGTTGTTGCTTTAATCCATGGCGGCTTATGCTTTGACAATAATATATCTAATTTTATTCATTTTTATTTTTGGGAAGATTTTCTCAGTACAAACCTTTATTATATCTACCATGAAATTGTATCGTGTGGTTTTTTCATTATTTCACGTATGTGATTTAATTCACTGAGGGAAAAAACTTCTCATACAGTTTGATGAGAATTAGATGTATAATTTGTCAATCCTATATTTCTTACTTTTACTTATCAATTTTTAAGTAAGAAACAAAAACAAAATTAGGATGACACATTTCCGACTTAGTCATTTTTCTATCAAGTGCTAAAAAAATATTTCTACGCCATGGTGCTCAATTTTTTTGTCAATTTTTTCTATATAAAATATTTAAGGACTCAACCAAAAGGATTACTTTGGAGAGTAGATGATTAACCGTAGCACATTTGTGCCATGGAAAAACTGGTAAGCTTTTTTTTAATCGAGAATTGTTATTATTTACAGATCCTAAAATGGCATGGAGAGCTCTATACTATAAATAAAAAATAAATCCTTAAGATGATATTTTATTTTCTTTCTTCTATTATATATTGAAATGGATATGGACAAAGTTACATATAAATGGGTTAATAAATGTAAAATTATAATGTGTTGAATGAATGTTATACATGAAGTACCCACAAAACCTAATCCGACTAGACAACAAAGAGGAGGGGATTTGTAAGCATGGAGGCCCCGATACCACCATACTTTAGTAAGAGTGTTTGTATTTTTGCTAGGGTATCCGAGTGTCTATAGAAAGGGGGCTTGCGCTTCTCAATAATTACAAACATGGGTCCGGCAAGCTTCAGGGTCATAATCATGAAAGGGTATGTCAATGAAAAGAGCTCAAACAGGCGGATGCCAATTTAGTCAAGTTCATTTTCAGGACCCCTCCATATAGTTAATTATGAAGCTCTTAATTTATGTATTGCTAACAAGGCTTAGGGGTATATTCCTATCGGCATTCCAGAAGCACCTGTATCAAGGGACTAATACAAGTTAATTCTAAATGGAAAAATACTGCTCTAGTTGGCATCCACTAAATGGGCTCTCATATACCAAATTGGTGCCTTGTGGCATTGACCTAAGAAACTACCTTCTATGTTTGATAATGTTTTCACATTGCATTGCCACACATGTGATTGGTAGTTTATTTATTTTTGACGAGTGCACTCATTGGGCACTAGATTACATGAGATCTATTTTACATTATACATACTTCGGAGGGTCAACACCTGAATATAGCAGTTACGAGCTTTAGTGTTTGTTGGCCTAGACAATTCGCCAAGCATTGCATGCCACCCTGGAACTTGAATATCGTTGTTATAAACTTTAGCGTTTGTCAGTCCAGACAATTCGCCAAGCATTGCATGCCACCCTGGAACTTGAATATCGTTGTTATAAACTTTAGCGTTTGTCAGTCCAGACAATTCGCCAAGCATTGCATGCAGCCCTGGAATAGAGGGCAAACAAGCCCACTTGTTTGTACTGGGGTTCTCTTCTCTTGTACATAATGAGGTTTTGGATAGGTAATGTTCTTTGTTTTCACCCTCCTAATGGTCTAATTGGTTATATTTACAAAATAAACATTAAAATTTATGATGTGTGAGAGTGGTTTCAGATCTCTAAGAGTTATAATGGAAGAAGTTTTTTTGAGGACCCCTTTAGATTCAGACTTAGCCAAATTCCAGGATTTTGTACATGCACTTTAAACAATTTTTTTAGCTGCTGTGATGTGATCATCATCGGATTTGTAGGATTTTTCAATAGTCAGAGTTCAATTTGAGAGGTCAAAAATCTCAATGAAATGTTTAAAGGGTCATAACTCGGCTTAAAGACTTAAGATGCATTTATTCCTCAGGAGGTTACTTCACCTTTCAGTTTGAGGGCGATGAGGAAGGGAAAAGAGGTTGTAATTCTTTTGAGGGGTTTCTAATTTTCTATGATAATGATCAATAATCATTTGCATTGTACTCTTTTTTGTCTAAATCTAATATATAATAGACTTATGGGTTCTAAATTCATTTCGTATGCTTTGTACGAGTATTTTACAAGTTATTTAAATTTATTGGAGTTATTTTATGAGCCTTAGTCAGTTTTTTGGGGCTGTCAAGTTTTTGCGAGTCTGAGTTTTTGAACTATGATTCTAAGCTTTTGTTGGCTCTGCAATTAAGATCTATGACTTCTGAATTGGTTCTTTTCCTTTAGCTCGAACATGCCATGTCAGTTTATACGATGTAGATTTTAAATGTGAATGGTTGAATGGATTATATGCTTTATAAAAGTTGCCCTTGGGAAATAATTAGATGGCATCTTCAACGACATTAATAGGCATGGGTGTATGGATGAACTCAGGTTTAATTTGTAGTCAACAATTTGCAATGAAAATATACAAATAGCACTTAGACTTGTGGCGTGCATGTTAATGTTATAACATTTGTATTAATAAAAGCACAACTATAATGCATTAACTAGTGCCGAAAAGAGGGAATCAATGTAATAAGATGTTTCTTTAGCATACATTTTGTCATGTAGAAGTATTGTTCTTCATGGTTTCTTAATTTTCCGTGCTGCAGGGCCTGTGATGACAAAGTATACTATTGCTTTGCGAGAAATTGGGACCTACAAAGAAATTCTTCGTTCCCAGGTACTTTTTTGCTCGATTACTGAATATTAATTAGTACTTCTATTGGGAATGTGGAAATAAGGAAAAAGCCTGAAAACTTTTTATTTTTACTTGGAACTAAGAATGCTCTTCCTGTCATAGACTTTTTATTTATTATTTATGGACTTGTCAATGTATTTTCAAGATGGAGCACTATATCACTTAGACTTATAGGGTGCATATTATTATTTAATAGACTTGTTCATTATATATATTTTTTTCAGGTGGAGCACATGTTGAATGAACGACTAATGCAATTTGTGAATATTGATCTACATGATGTGAAGGTATTTTTAGTTTAACCAAACAATTTCACTATAGATCAATGTTTATTGTGGTAGTGCATAGGGATGGGCATTGCTTGGGACCATTCTACTTGCTGGAAGAATTTTATAAAAGCTTTTTCCGATATATATATATATAATTTTTTTAGTCGTGGATAGGATACATGATATGTCCTTTATTACCTGATATGAACTATTTTAATCATGGACAGGATACACGACATATCCTTTATTACTTCATATGAACTGATGCATAGTAATAGTGATGACATGAATCTGGTTATAGAATTACATGAAGCTAGAATTGCTTAGTTGAGGACCTGCATTTAGTGAATTGAAAGTTTTGTAGCTTGTCCAAAAGATTTCAAATATTATAAGGCAGACTCTTACAAAAAGCATTACATGAAATGAATTTGGCATAAAGTAGCCTATGCAAAACCTATAAAAATTGCTCCACACTTTAATTTTATTCAAATTAATGGCATATGTATGTGGCAACTGTTGTTCCCTGAGCTTGAGCCATGCACAAAACCTGTTTTTGTATGATTGCTAATGACCTTTTGAATGCAGAAACAAACCAACAAATTACATCTTACACTCGATTCTTTATATTCCTTTATTACCATGTACAAGTAAATAAAAATTACTAAATACACTATGGCACCTAAAATACAGATTTTTCGACATTCAATATAACCCTTAAAATTGATGACTTCAAATGTTTTAAACAGAATGATTAAATTTTTGAACACTCCCCTCTTATTTTTTTCTTCTTTATCATACACAACATGCCTCTAAATGGCTGAATCTTCTCATTGTTTAATGCTTTAATGGAAATATCTGCAATCTGGCCTTTGGCCTGTAATAAATGAAACATACAATCCAATTCTCAACAGACTTTCTAATGTAGTGAAGTGCACTTCAGTATGTTTTTTTATTGTATAAGTACTGGAGTTCTGGTCACATGAATTGTGTTTTGATTATCACAATACAATATTGTTGTCAATTTAAGCTTTAATCTTAAAGCTTAAGCCCTCCTTTCAACCATATTGCTTCGCATATTGTTCCCACTGCTTTGTATTCCCCTTCAGTTAATGACAATGAAATTACTAATTTCTTTATAAGTAGCTGATACATTTTGGATACAGGGACGAGTACAAAGTATCTGATACAGCTATACAAAAAATATATAAAAATTAAAAAATATATAAATTCTAGCCCACTAAATAGGAATTAAGTTATTAACCACATATTATGCATGTGAAAGACAAGATAACTTATAAGTTATAAGCTAAATAACCACAAAAGACAACTCATAATTTGTTAAAAGATTAAAGGTTAAATTAAACACAATGTCATAATATATTGAATTCAATTTATTACACCAATGATCAAAGTTCAAACTATCTTTAAATATTCATTATATTCCTCTTCATCAAGAGCATCAACATCAACATTATCATCATTATGTGGTTCATTAGAACCACATGGACTCAAACCACTCCCACTAAGGCCACTACCAGTTGCACCCCTTTGTGCATGTAGGTCTCGCGGTGCCAAAGAAGTCTCCAATCCCTCATCATCTAATGACATGTGAGAATTGGAAGCATCCAAGTCAACTATCTTTGGATCAATATCCCAATGGTTTGTTGACCATTTTTTGTACTCCGGCTGCTTGTGGTATAGAAGACACAAGTTGGAATGTATATATACCAAATCTTTGGCCTTTTTAGCCCCAACTTATTGCGAATTTGTGAGTGGACGAAGATATATGTACTCCAGTTGCTCTTAGAGGAAGATGAATTTGCAACCTAGTGAGGCAAAGTCAATGCAAACTTAAACACTCAAACTTGAATTTTAAAAAACTAAAAGTTACAACAAAAAAAGAAAGAGAATAAAAAAAAAACTTATCTATGCCAAGACCTTGATTGCAAGAGGTTGCAAGTACACTAATGTGTGACCATGGAGGTACCACCACATATGAGCATCCATCTTATATTTGCTTTGAAGAGTGAGAAGGCTATGACCTGTTTCCGCTATGAAATTTGCAAACTCTATCATAACCATGTCCTCGGCCTTAGACAATGCCATTATATATCCCTCACTAACTTCCGCATCCCTGTATGGTGCCATCCTCCCCGGTAAAGGCAAGTAGATGTAGCGGGGTGGTCATCTTGTTCCATCACTCAATGAAGATTGATTGTACTTCTTTGAAAAATTTCTCCTCAAGATCTTGTTCTTTTGCATTTATGATGGACTTCGTCTTCTCAATCATTTAGTCAATACCATCATATATTTCTCCTAGACATGGCTGATCCATGTCAGTAAAGCAAATCATGCTTAAAATGGCTTAGTAAAACTCAACAAATATTTTACTCGATCCCACCAAGTGTTATATAAGATCATTGCCTTCACTTTTTGAGCTCGTACAATGTTTGATTGCCTCCATACATACCATAGGTTGGAAGTTACCATCCTGCTAAGTGCTTCTCGCACTTTCACAAGTCGTCTCAAGACGATTGTGTGTGATGTGAATTGAGTCTCAACAACTTAATAAGAAATGAGAAACAAATTTAAAAAAAAAAAATTGAAAACTTTTGAATGCTATATTTTAAAAATAATTTTTTTTACATTATTTATAAATAAATTTATAAAAGAAAGGTAGGTTCCCTTACCTTCTGCAACTTCAAATGCGAGAAAGATCTAAAGATGTCTTGTGATTGCTGATGGTTGGTCACAAACATTTGAATCTCTTCACCCTCTGTATACACTTGTTGAATCCACTCTATTTTACCGGCCATATTTTTTAGCATTAAATTGAGTGAATGGACAACACATGGTGTCTAAAAAATATGCCCATACCTTTGCCTAACTAACATCTCCGCGGTTTTACAATTCTTGGCATTGCCCGTTATGACTTGAACAACATTTTGAGGCCCCATTGCTTCAATGGCTTCGAAGAGGATGTTGGCAATGAATTGGACATCCTTCACTTGCCCCTCACAACCAACTGCTTTAAAAAACATTGCCCCTTTAGGGCATACTGTAACCATAATGATCAAAGTGTGGTTTCTTGCGTCTGTCCATCTATTAGAAACGGACACACATGTTTTGGCCCATGAGTTTCTAATTGGTTGCAAGGAGGTTTCCACATATTTTCTTTGCTTTTTCAATAGGGTGTTGCAAATCTTCTCATAGCCTGACCCTTTGTACCCTTTTGGGGCCTCATTGATTGCTTTCACCATCTTTTGCCAATATGGTGACCTCACAACATTGAATGGCAATCCATTCACATACACACATTTTGCAATGTGCTCACTTGTAATATCCATGTTCTCATTTTGAAAGGTCTTTTCCAATGGTCCTTTTGTACTACTTTTTCGTGAAAGAGGTGAATCCTCATCATGCATGGAGTAGCCGTCACAAATGTATGTGGCATGTTCACAATTGGGAAGCCAGTTTTAGATGGAGCAATAGGTGGCTTCACTGATCGAGATGAACTTCCTTTTTTGGACAATGGATGCCTTGTTTTCACAACCAAAGTTGCGTCTACATCTTCTTGTCCTTTGATATATCCCAAAACCTTTGATGTTGGCACCCCTACGTTATTTTTTCCCTTGCATGTTCTTATACCATGACTCAATATTTCACACTAGTGGTCTTTCACGCGACTATATGAGCCTTTGAATACTATTTCACACTCGTTGCATTTAAAAACAAAACACCCACCACCTGAAAGTTGCTCAAGTATTGTAACATACTTCCATAATGGTGAATTTGGGTCAAATTCTTTGATCAAAGATTGCCTAGAAGAGGTGGAACTAGTTGCCATTGTACTTTACCTACAAGTTTCAAAACCAATAGCATAAGCAAAGAAAACAATGGTTAAAAATAAAACTTAAACCCCATGCCCTAGGGCATAACATGTATTGAAAATTTCAAAATTTAACATGAAAAACGGTTTAAAATTTTCAATTTCAATTGGGAAATAATAAAACAATGAACATAAAGATTAAAAAACAAAACAAAAACAAAAAAATGAAAATCAAACTTGAAAGTTAAATAATAAAACTTAAAACCTTACCTTCACTGAATAATCTACAAATCCTCCTTTGAAGCTCCTCAATGACCTTGGCAGCGAATAGACACTCGTATTAGCTTAGGAAAATGATTGCAATGCTTGTTGATGAAGTATCAAACCCTAGATAAGCAAAATGAAAGCTTAGAGAGGCAAGTATGTAACACAAGAATGAGAGGTAAGTTTCTTTGCTTTTATTTTTTGTTTTTAAAATTTTATGTTTTACTTTTGTTTTATTCATTCTATTTAACTTTTAGGGTTGCAAATAATAAAAGGTTATGTTTTTTATAATTTTAAATGTATAAAAATGAGTGGAAAAAAACTGGTTTTGGGCCCGGATACGTACCCGGGTTGTATGCATACTGGATACATACTGTACCAGCACCAGGGCCTGCAGACATGTCGTACCAGCTACTTAGATTTCTTTATGCGCTCAAGATAAATAGCAGCCAATCTCAATATGAATGTGTATCCTGCTGTTCATTTGTATCCCAGCAGCATACACTGTCAATTTGAAGCATTTCCTATTCAAATCTGTATATACAATCAAACCATAATTTATTGTACCTTTAATATCACAAAAAGTTTTGCTGTTAACCAACGTGTCATAATTGATACCACTATATATTTGGAAAAGCCCCAAACATAATTGATATCTGCTCTTGTGTTTGCCAGATAGATCAAACTACCTATCATTGTCTGTATAGCTTGAAATCAATCAAATTTGAATCATCGCATGCTGAATTTTTTCTCCAAATTAAATTGGTGTCAGATATCTTTTTACAATCTTTCTTTTCGAATTTCTGAAAGTATGCTGTGTGCATATTTTTTATTTTGATATAAAAACTTTCCCTTCCTTTTTCCAAACATCAATCTTCTAGAAATAATGCATTAGGCCAACATCTGTAAGCTCAAATATGTATGTGAAGTTTGAACCCTGCTTGCAAACATGCAATCCAACACTATGGTTCCCTGCGATAATTATATAGCAGCACTATCTCTGTCTGGTCCTTGCACTTTGACATAAAATTGGATCTGAGTTACTCTTCTTCAGTCCATTTTCAATGAAATCTAGGAGTAGTAAGCTCAAGGTGCCTGTTTCAATCTTTATGGCATTAATCTAGGAGTAGCAAGCTTAAGGTGCCTGTTTCAATCTGTATGGCATTAATCTAGGAGTAGTAAGCTCAAGATGCCTGTTTCAATGTGTATGACCGTTTCTTCAGCTTTCAAACAAGATGTTCTATCCTTGGCTGCTCCAAACCCTTGTGGTTGCTCCCTGTAAAATTCTTCATCCAAATATCCATTTATGATTGTGCTTGGGAAGTGCATCAAATAGACCATCCAATGTGACTGTATCTGCCTTAGCAACAGGTCCACTCACTATTGTCAGTTCCTTTTGTGAATATCCTTTGAAAAACTAGTCTCATGGTGCTTGTCTACTGATCTATCCATGTCGTACTTGGTCCTGTTGATCCATTTGCATCTATTACTTGCTTCCTTATGACAACTCTGTCAGCTGTTGTGTTTTATTCTTCATTAGTGCCTTGTACTCTTCTTGCATGGCACATTCCTATTCTTGCTTTGCAGCTGCATCTTCAAATGTCATTGGATCACTCTGTGTTTTTCCCATATGCCATCAAGGCATGCTTTACTTATCCTTTTCAGGTTATAACTTCAATTGTGATTGGGTTGTCCAAAAAGATTGTGTTCAACATTGGTATATTCATATGTTGGATTTTCATGACACGCCACTAGATTTTCTCCATTTTTCATCCTGGATGTAAGTGGAATGTCTTAAACCTGTCCCTCCTTCAACTCCTGAATTTTCATCAGCATCCTTTCTTTTTACTTTTTCAAGTAGCAAATGAAAGTTCGTTTGTTTTAAAATCACGTCTCTATTGGTATATTACTATATTGTATATGCTAGAAGACATACTATGATGATACTCATATAATCACGGATATCCTTTTCATGAATTATCTTCAGAATGGGTTATGGTCAAGGGGACGGAGGAATGGTAACACTTGTTTTTTGTTTCATTTGCCTTCCTATATATCTTTTATTCCCTTTTTGTTTAAAACAGGAGTGAAAATTAAGGACTATACAGAGGAATCAAAGGACTAACTTTTTCCCTTAGGGAAGTCTTTCTACTAAGGGGGAAGTAACTAGGTTGATATTTTTCTGAGTTATCCAATGCCAGTTGCAACTTTCTAGTGCTATGGGCCATCCATTGCGAGTTGCACCTTTCTTCGGAGATACTGTCTGGGGCCTGCAAGGGATTCAAAATTCACACACACTGGAGAATTTAGAAATGAATGGCAGTTAGTATTCGATAACAAGTTGTGTTGTTACCTTTGCCATTTCCACTGGCATTTTGCAATGCTTTGATATGTAAATTAGATTCTTTAGTTGGAGAAATTAAATCTTTTTGAGTCCCAGGCCTCAGCAATTCAATTAAAACTGAATATTTGGCTCCCTGGCAGACACAATATTGTTCTTAAATACTTTTTAACTGTTAAAAGTTTAAAACACAGCATGCTTTCCATTTGCATTATGAGACCTCTTTCAACCAACATTAAATTTACTGTTCTTTCTTTTCCAAGATTGAAATAAACTATGTTGATCACTGTAGTTGTTTCTCAGATACCGAAAACATATCTATCTATAGATAAGGAATGGTTTACAAAAATGCTGCTCACCAATAGATGGGGGATGAAATCATTATTAGCTTGATTTTTAGTGTGTGCAAATTCTTGTCTTCTTAACATAGCTTAAATTAAATCTCATTTTTAAATAGGAGAATTAAAATCAAATTTAGCAGGCACCAAGGGATACACATTTTATCAAGATGTGATGGGACATCCTTGGCAAAATTTTAACATTAAAATCTTCATAAAATCAGCTATTTTTTTTCCTTTCACTCAAGAAGTGACTATTTTGATTATTTTTACCATCATCTTTTTTATATTTTAGTGTTTTACTTTGATTATTCTGTTTTGTAAAATAAGAATGGATGGAGAAGTTGTTCACAAAGTCAGAAAAAATGTAATGCAGGAGGTCCGGAAGCGTTTTGACAAAGCTAGTCTTCATTATGATCAGGTAACTTAGATTATTGTTTTTCTTTTCTTTGTTGCAGATATTGTTTTATGTAAGAGAGCAGGAAAGGGAAAACTATAACCTTAATCTGTATTTGGCTTCAAATTGGAAACAAAATATAGTAGTTTTATTTTCCTTTTGTATTATAATATTATCACGATATATCTCTTTCAGTAAAAATTAAAAGATTACATCCCACTTTCCATAAAGGTTTTTATTATTGTGTTTGCTAAACACATTCATGTTAGGCCTTACAAAGATTGCTGTTACTTCTGATATTTGTGATGTTTAAAAATGTGCCAACTTGACCGAAAAATAGGCCGGCATTAAAATTAAAATCTAAGTTAACAAATGGAGAGGCTTATGCATTGCTGAAAGCTCATTCTGATAATTTTTTATTAAGACCATTACAATCTAGTGAAAAGTTTGTGCTTTACGATGATTGAAATATTTGTATGTAAATAGTAGCGCAATATATGTTTTTGGCTTGTTTGCAGTCCAATAATTCCGTTTCTACTTTAAAAGCTATTCTGGTGTCAAAGATTTTAAATACTAAGGACACTTTTTTTGTTCAGGCTCGTGAGAAGTATCTTTCCTTGAGGAAAAGTACAAAAATGGATATTGTTGCAGAATCCGAGGAGGTAACTAATCAAGATCTTGCTCAAGCAATACGGTTTAGAGATATTGAAAGTTTAAACGAGTTAAATTGATTGAGGGAAGAACATGTTATAAAAAATAAATGATAGAAGATGTATGTACTAATGATTAGATAGTCCTTCGCATAAGAGTATAATTAATAAACCGCCAACAATTGTATTTGGACAAAAGTTGTACCTTTGCAATTATATGTATTTGATGTATTGGTTATGCCCATATAATTTCCCTAGTCTGCATATGCATATGCCGTTTTACATATATATTTGTATAATTATATGCACATGTATGTATGCATGTATGAGGCTATGTATGTATCAAAAATTTATACACACACATATGTATGCACGTATTAGGAAATATATGTATTAAACACACATCCATATTATATATATATAGAGAGAGAGAGAGAGAGAGGGAGGGAGAGAGAGAGAGAGAGAGAGAGAGAGAGAGAGAGATTCAAATGCAACATAGAGGTATAAATAGGGTTTCTTCAAGGAGTGAGAGTGTTGTAGCAACAGTGGGTTCAAATAATCCATTTGAATGCCCTTCTCAACTCCTCAAAATCTATGCAAAGGGCCCATTCAATCCTAAAAAGCCTCTTTCACAATTTACAACATCTATAGACAAAGACGAGAACAAAAACTCAGGTGGGGACTAAAGTATGGCTATGTCATATTGTGCAACAAGGATATTAGGGGCAGCTACATGAAGGGTTTATTCTCATCTTTTTGTGTATAAGCTGGACAAAGGGGTAAAAGGTTGTGGAAAAATCACCTTAGCTGAGAAGGTTGAGGTGACTAGGTTGTACATGGAGGGCGACGTAAGAAATAAGGGAATGCCAAATAGAGACTGTGAAAAATAGTATGCACAATTGCATACCCAAACCGTGAATGTTGAGAGTCAAAAGGGAGCGGGTTCTATCGAGAGAAAGAGAAAGGCTACTAGCTGTTGCAGGGCTGTTCAATATGCAATCACGAGTAAGTAGCCGAGTCTTTCTATTGCCAAATTTTTCTGTGCCCATGCACTATAACATTTTAGGTGTCACACTCTTCCTTATTTCAAACAAATGTTCAAGGATGAAATTGTTGATTAGTCCCTTGTTTGCCCCTTTTGGAGAACATAAACTATGCAAACCGACATTCTCAATAAAGAAGTATTCGTAAGGTGAATGTGGTGATGGAGGAGATGAGACAAAACTTGGATAAGGGGTGGGCAGCTCTATCATCATGGATGGGTGGACCGATATTAGACATCGACCACTCATCCATATCATTGTCACATGTCCTGAATTGGCTCTTAGTTTCTTAGAGCTATTTACTGTTCATGGAAGAAGAAAGATGCAAACTTTCTAATTTTCAAATTTTGAAGGATGTCATAGAGGAGGTTAGGCCCTCTAATGTTTGTACAAGTTGGTGACTCGATTTAGCCCGCATATGTAAGCTAGCTGACTTGATGGTGGAGGGTGCTTACAAGCACATTTTTTAGACCCCATGTTGTGTTCATGCATTAAACAATGCATTGAAAGACATTGGGAAGATAGATTTGGTTGAAGGTAGTGGTGGTAGAAGCTAAAGACATACAAATGTTCATTTGCAATCATCACACCTCACTTGGTCTCACTTCAAGACTTTTTTGAGGAAGAAATTCTTCAAGTCCTGTGGATACTAGATATGCTAGCGACTTTCATTTTATTAGAGAGGATGCTTGAGGTGCAGGAAACCTCTACAATTAATGATGGTTAATCAAGAGGGTGTAGATGGCTAGAGGTAAACACTGTTGAAGGAAAAAGTGTGAAACAAAAGATCCACAACGCCGATAATGGTGGTCCACGTGAGGTATAAGCAATTGCTGATTTTATATATTTTATATTTATATTTTAATTTTTAATTTTTTAAATAATTTAAGCCATATTTCTGACTTGTAAATTATTTGAGTTTTTCATTCTTTGTGATAACATTATGATTCACTTGTTGAGTCTTAATTTCATTTGAGTCTTATTCTTTTCTGATATTTTTTGAAACTTGTTTGCGGATATTGTTTATTTCATTATCTCACCTGTTGTATGAGTCTTAAGATATGCTGATACCGATTCTCCAAGTCTTGGAGAGATTTATGAAACATTTGACAACATGCTTTGATAGATGAAGCACAGCCATTCATAGCTAGGGATCCCAATTTGGGATTTTAAGAGGAGCATATCAGGCCCATTGTGACATGCGGCGGTGGAACACTATGAACACCCCACATCATATGACAGTACTATGCTCTAAATCCCAAATGGTGAGGAAGCAAAGCCTAAGAGAGTGCCTCCATTTGATGGTGAAGAGGTGAAAGAAGGGCTCATGAAGGTACTTTCGAAAGATGTATACTAATGAGAAGTCTACTTTACTGCGGAACATAGCAAGCTAGCCTTGTCAATCATTGTGGTCCAACATTTAAAAAACCAAAGGTGAGGATCCAGAGCTACATTAGCTCAAGACGACCCTATTGGATGGTGGACATGACATAACAAGGATGCACCAGGCATGAGGATAGAGCTACATTAGCTCAAGTAGGACGCTATTGGATGGTGGGCATGACATAGCAAGGATGCACCAGGCATGAGAATTCTTGCTCACTCGCCTCCTTTCATAGGTTACCAAATTCCTCTACTACAAACAGGAATTGGTCAACATAACAATGTCATCCACACAATTAGGAGGAATATGCTTACCTCTTGATGAGGAGAGAAGTTGGTGGTCTGTGCTTAGTGCCTTGCAACTTTCAGGATCGATAGATTCCTAAGTATCATTCATACTCCAACTGCATATTGAGATGTTGATCTCGATAGATGGCACACAAGTTGATGAGGAGGCACCAGGCGGGATTAGTTGGGGTTCCATTGGATGAGGCAATCCTTCATAGTTTCGGTGACTCAGACTCATGGTTTGATTTTTGATGTGATGTTAGCAGATGTTGATTAGAGACAACAGTGGTATTTTCATTTTCTATGTTTTTGTACATTTTGTACTTGAAACTTGTAGCACTTTGGCTTTTCATTGTAATTATTATATGTACATTGACTCTTACGCGAAATCTTAATTCAGCACAAATGTTATGTATTAAGGTTCTATAATGTATATGATGAATGCCTTATCAATGTTATCATATGAATATTTGAAATTCCCTATATTTTTAAAATTTTCCCTTATTTTTTAATAGCCATCCCCCGTTGTCCCCTAAAAAAAGGCCTCTAAAAAAATCTGTCCCGAAAACACGTCCCCCCGTCCTTTCTCGTCTCCATCCCGGAAACTTGGTGTAACATAGCTATTTATATGTTATTGTAAATAGATTTAACAAAATGAGTGTTTTGGTTGCATGCAAGAAGACAATAAGAGGGCATGTAGCATTATTCTTTCCTATGTTTGGGTGCATTTTGGGTTGCATGAGTTGATTGTTTCGAATTGAAATTTCAAATTTTGGGGTAATTTTGGACTACCTTGTGGTACAAGATGGATACCACTCCAAAGAAGCACATCATTCCATATTCAAACCAATGAACAAACACAAGTTGTTAATAGGACTTTGGTAAAGCCCATAAGAGGTCTTAACATGAAGTGGTCAAAGACGTGGGACGAGTCTTCTATATATATCCAACTCTCATACAACCAGGACAAACAAGTCACCTTTTTAAGCATGTTTGGTTTATTTACCTATTGATCCATATGATGTTGCAACAGGATAGCGAGAAGAAGTGGAAGGGCAAGGAAGTGACTAGAATAACAAAGTTTATTGATAGGATTAGGCAAATCCATCTCAAAGTGAAAGAGCAATTGGAGAAGTATCAAGCCAAGTACAAGGCTAGACAAGACCGACAATGCAAGGAGCTTAACTCGGAGTGGGAGATAAGGTATATCTGTACTTGAGCAAGGAAAGACTTCAAAGGGAAGCTAGGAAGGTCAAACCTCTGAGATATGAACTATTCACCTTATTGGAGTAGGTTGGAGAGACTGCTTTCAAGCTCAATCTTTCCAATTTCATGAGGATGTACTAAGTAGTAAACTGTGAGAACTTACACCTATATGTGCCATCCATGCTGGACGAAGAAGAAGATTATCGGCTACTGCCCTCTTTAGAAGACTTTATCTTGGATGTACAAAGAGACTTGGGGGATGTTGTGTTGCAGTGGAAAGTCAGGGCTCGTTAGGGACCACATGAACTTGGCAGATTCATGTCAAGGACAGGACCCCAGAGGAAGCAAGATGGGTATCTCATGGAGAAAGTGGGAGAGTAGTTCCCACATCTCCTCTTCTCATTTAAGCTTTTGTGGGACCAAAAGCCTTCCGTAAGGAAGGTTTGATCCATAGGGACTAGGAAAATCAGTCAACTTCATCATCCAAACAGAGCAAATCCGGTTTCAGTCAGTTGCAGGATTTCAAATGGAATATTTCTTGTAACAAGGCAAAAGTGTTGCTTTATGCAGAGTGGCAGTTGCATAACTGCCATTATCTACAACGTGGTGATTTCGAAATTGCCAATTTGCAATAACTGGCAGTTTTGTCAACTGTGACTATACAATCTGAGTAACAGTAGAATTTTTTTCTTCAATTTCCACAGCTTTTGGGATCCTTTGTGCAAAAAAAGGACATCTTCAAGCATGATAAATAGAAGGCACAAGTTCAGAGAAGGTATCAATTATTAAATTAGGTGTTCAGTTGTCTGTGGGAAAAGGATTGGAGTGAAAGAACAGAGAGAAGTAGAGTGAGCAAGATAGCATGAATGTTGAACTTGTTCTAATACTCTTTGTGATCCATCTTTGGCCATGAGAAGATTGGAAGCTGGACATTTGCCACTTCTAACTGGTTCTTCCCCATCTTGTTGTTCATGCTTTATCTTAGCTGTTCATGTTGTTGACATTCATATTTCAGCACTTTTATGTTTCGAACATAAAATTATACTAATTCTAAGGTTCACTAAGCATTCAGAACTGTCATTTTTGAAGTAAATTCGAAATAGAACAATATATTGTGATTCTGTCAATTCTATTCAGTCATAGAGCTAGGAGTTTACAAATCACTCACCCTCTCAATGCGGACATCAATAGATTTATAATTAGATTCCCCAACATTGGACTTGTAAAGATCCTTCTAATGTTTGCACCTTGTCAAAATTCTCTTGTGCCCTCGTTGATTACATCATATGAGCTTGAATGGCAATTGCAAACCAGTCTCTCATGTGCCAGCCATGCTTAAACCTGACAACTTATCTTTCAAGTTTAACCTTGACAACTATCTTATAACAACATTGTTCACGATTTATGTAGAGGACAATTTATTACATATTCTTTGCACATTTGTGCATATATCCTTAACAAATAGAGGATTTTTTTGTTGGACAGTTTGGTTTACCCTCCCCCCTCACCAGACAATGGATGGAACCTGCTGATTATTCCAGGGTATGTGGCGAAAAATCTATTTAGGTACTAAGGCCAAATGTTTCTTTAATTTTCTTTTTTTTTCCCCATGGATTCTCTGTTTCTTCATCAGCCCACTTAAAATTGAATGTGAGCTTGTTGCTGCACTATTTGAGAAACATTTTCAGTTAACAGATGTGGAATATGTATCATGAATGTTTCCATCCTTTCATTGCAATATAAGCATCCAATGTTTGCACCTTGGTGAAATTCTCTCGTGCCCTCATTTATTACATCTTCCTGTATCTGTTCATATGAGCTTTGAGTGGCAATTGCAATCGAGTCTCTCTTGTGCCAGTCATGCTTGAACCTGGCAACTTATCTTTCGAGTTTAATCTTGACAACTATCTTATAACAGCATTGTCACTGTAATCTTGCTGGAGTTCACGGTTTATGTAGAGGACAATTTATTACATTTTCTTTGCACATTTGTGCAGATATCCTCAGCATATAGATGATTTTTTCATTGGACTGTTTGGTTTATCCCCCCTTCTCACCAGACAAGGGATGGAACTAGCTGATTATTCCAGAGCATGTGGTGAAAATTTTATTTATGTACTAAAGCCAAATGTTTCTTTAATTTTCACTTCTTGTTTTTTTCAACGCACTCTCCTTTTCTTCAGCAGAGCATTGAATGCCAGCTTGTTGCTGCACTAGTTGAGAAACACTTTCAGTTAACAGATGTGGAGCATGTATCATGAATGTTTCCATCCTTTCATTACAATATAACTGTACTTCATATTTGTCTGTTTGGGTGTTTCTTTTTTCTGTTGTGCACTGTAGAATAAGCACATGATCTCACGAGCATGTGAATTTTTCAGGGCAAATACTTCTTGCCAGCTTTAGTTTTCATTTGGAATACCCATTGAAGAATGGGACTTTCCATGCAAGACGTCTTTGCTACAACAGACTGATGCACTAGGCTCATATACTTGTACTATATATATATATGTGTGTGTGTGTGTGTGTGTGTGTGTGTGTGTGTGTGTGTGTGTGTGTGTGTGTTAATAATAACATTAATAAATGTAATTTCTTTTGTCCATTGTCAATGATTTTATAATTGTAATATATTTAATATATATACAAAATAAATGTATACAATTACATATAATTAAAATTCTATATATATATATATATATATATTTTTGTTTGCTTATTTAAAAGGATCAAAAGATTTATAAGACAAAGTAAAACACAAGACAAGAAGTTTTAAAACTCTCTTCCTATTCATTTAAAAATGAACTTGGGGAAACTAATAAAAAATTTCATTCAACATACTATAACTTGTAAGGAGAAGATTATTCTCCATTGTAAGAATTTTCATCAATTACTTTCTTTTCTCTAATATGCTAAGGGATGTAACTATAATTTAAATACTTCAATATGCCTTTCACTCAATAAAACAAGAGTAACTAATCCTTTTCTTTCACAAGATATAAGTGACAACCATTTCAAACAACAAGTGAATTTTAACAAGATTCTCAATATTTTTAAATTGAAAACAAATCACACTTTGGAGGCATTGAAACAACTTAAATTGAAAGAAATACTTGTGTCAATTTTGAATAGGGCCACTTAAGTGGTGTAGGAAGTGAATTTATTTTATAACCTTAATGATTAGTTGGTGACTCTTAAAATAAAAGCTCTTGACCTTTGAAATTAATTAAGTCAAATTTACTCTTTAGTCTAGGCAATATTTATGTTAGGGATTAAATTTATTTGTAGTTAATTTAATGGGAGGGTAAGCTTAGACTTAGCCCTAGAATAATAAATTATTAAATGACATTTGGAACTATGTTACTAAATTAAATAAATATTGTAACTAGGGAATTTTGAGCCCAAACTGGAGCATTAAAATAATATTAATTAAATGATAATTAAAATGAATAAAATATTAATCGAAAAATAAACTAGACCTAGTTGGAAGCTACCCCGTTGCCACTAGTTTAACAACAAAAATTATTCCGTAAATTTTCCAATCTAACTATAGGGTTGTCTTGGGTTTTGTGCGGGAATTTTGTGGGTGTTACATACTTGATGCTTACGTAAATTACAGTTACAACATATGGATATTTTTCCCTTTCTTTCTCTGAAACCTCACCATGGTTGCAATCATGATCAGAATTGTCGCTCAACGTTGAAACATTCAATGATGTCTAGTGTTATGGTATAAAGTCTCAGTATACAATTTAGACTAACATGGAGGGGAACAATTACATAGACATGTATGTATCAATTTATATATATGTGCACGTGTACCCGTTTCCCTTCATATTAATATAAATTATTAAATAGTATGTGGAGATATATGTGAGTGTGTATATATAATATATGTTGTGTGCATATATAAAAGTCTCAATATACAATTTAGAATAACATGGAGGGAAATGTGTGCACACACTAATACTTGCTTCTTTCCATGTTTGTCAAAATTGTATCCTAAGACTTATATACATCCTTTACCTTCCGTTTAAGTATTAAGTCTAAAACTTACACACACAGACATTCCCTCCATATTAGTCTAATTTTTGTGTGTTTGTGTGTGTGTGCGCGTGTTTGTTTCCACATATATAATTATATATGTCTCAATATATATATATATATATATATATATATATATATATATATAGATAGATCTCAGTATATTAATCTCAGTGTGTGTTTGGTGCCCTCCATGTTAGCCTGAATATTTTCTTTCGACTTTAAAACCAGCAATGATGCCAAGTGTTATAGTATAAAGTCTCAGCATACAATTTAGACTAATATAGAGGTAAATGGAATACATACATACATACATACATATATATGTATGTATATACATACATATGTATGTACATATATGGAAGTGGATCTGGGCCATTGCTTCATACATACATACATACATATGTATGTACATATATGGAAGTGAATCTGGGCCATTGCTCTGATGTGCATGTACCTTCTTATATTGTATGAGGTTGGTTTGTTGATCACTGGAAACAACTGCATGCAACTCTCACATCCGTAATAGCTATATATATATGTAATTTAATATATATGTGTGTGCATATAATATAATATTATATTACATATAACGAAGTGAATCTGGGCCATTGCACTCTGGACTCTCACAGATTGACAATGTTATGATGTGCATGCACCTTCTTATATTGTATGAGGTTGGTTTGTTAATCTCTGGCAACAATTGCATGCAACTCTCACATCCTTCATAGCTATGCTTAGTAAAGCAACTTATTATAGTAAGTAGTTTTCCACATCCATCTAAGAAATGATTTTGAAATACACAAATTTACCAATAGGGGAGAGCTTAATTTTGGTAACCCTGACTGCAGGAACTACGTAATGCAAGGTCAGCTTTTGAGCAAGCCCGCTTCAACCTAGTATGTATGAATATATTCACTTATCTTGTAATTCTCCAAAATGGGCTTAAATGCTGTTATTTTTTCAAATAGGATGATTGATGTGATTATGTGTATTCTTGCTACGGAGTGAACTGTTTTATTAGCATCTACAAAATCTTGATTTCATTATATACGATTCAGGTGAGCACTCTTTCAAATATTGAGGCCAAGAAAAAATTTGAGTTCTTGGAGGCTGTTAGTGGATCAATGGATGCGCATCTGCGCTATTTTAAACAGGTATATTCTTCCTGTGAGATCTGAGAGATTTACCTGTTTGAATTTTCGCACATGTGAGGTTTTCAGCAGGAGAATGTCATTTCCCATGCATGGGTGTTTATCTTAGGACGATGTTAAGTGTGTTCTGACCCTGGCACATCATCAGGGTTATGAGTTGCTGCATCAGATGGAGCCATACATTCACCAGGTCTGTCTTTTCGGTACATGTATTCTGAACAGTATAGTTTTATTCTATTCTGAAGTGATGTCGTCATTTCCTTAAATGTGCTTTGATGGGAAATATGAACTTTGACGAATTGCTTTTGAACAAACCATGTGGCACATAGTAAATATTTATCATTTCAACCTTCAGCTGTACTAGAAATATAAACCATCTTTTTTGTAATGCTTCTTTTGATGTTTCTAGAGGTATTCATGTTGAAAATATAGCAATTTGAAATGCTTGATAGACATCTTTCATTTTGTAATTGGTATTAACTGGATTTATTCTTATGGTGCGTGGGGTTAGCCACATCCATGTTTTTATCCTTTTGTTGACTTGCACAGGCCTTTTACACTCCTATTCTACTATCTAGCATCCAAACTTCCCTCCTTATATCCCTTCAAATTTTTCTTGCCTAAGCTTCTAACCTTCTATCTGCTGTCATTTTCTCCAATTCTTTCTTTATGTTGTTTTCTTACTTTTCTTGATCTTGCTGCCCACTTCTCACTTCTTTATTTTCTAGCATACGCCCTTCTAAATATTTGATTTTTTTGAATGTTCATGTCGAATGCAGTTGGAAATTCTGAAAATTATACCTTATTATTTTAATCAGGTGTTGGCATATGCACAACAGTCAAGAGAGAGGACAAATTATGAGCAAGCAGCTCTTGCAGAGCGAATGCAGGAATTTAAGAGGCAGATAGATCGTGAAAGCCGATGTTCTTTCAGTGATGCAGAAAATTCTCCAACAGGGGATGGTATACAGGCTGTTGGAAGAAGCTCACACAAGATGATTGAAGCAGCAATGCAATCAACAGCGAAGGGCAAGGTAGCCGGCCATCATGTTTTGAACTTTCAACTTAACTCTTTTCCTTTATTTGATTCAAAATTTTCAAGCCTCTATTGCATCTTTAGTTTGTATGTCATAAGAAAATATTATCATCCTTAATTTGTGACTTAGAATAGAGTAAGACCACTATTACAACATATCTGAATGTCGTTAGCTTGGTTATATTTTTGAACGTGTTTTCCAACTTATTTTTAACAAGATCCTCCCATGTATTTTAGGTCCAAACAATTAGGCAAGGTTATCTTTCAAAGCGTTCTTCGAATTTGAGGGGTGATTTGAAGAGGAGATTCTTTGTTCTTGATAGCCGTGGAATGTTGTACTATTACCGCAAACATTGGGGCAAGCAAATGGTAAGACATATTTGCAGCCACTGCATTTCTGTTATATAATTCTTGCTTTTAGAGATGAGAGGAACATTCTTGGATTTGTAATGTCTCCCCCAAGGTTTCAGATAAGAAAATGTTACATGCTTTTATTATCTCTCTTTCCTTACCCTCTATTCTCAAGGGAATCTGTCTTTTTTGAGTCTTGTTTTTCTCATTAAAGGAGAAGATTTGCTAATCAAATTTATCATTGGATTCATTTTCCAGGGAATTTCCAGCCAGCATTCTCTTCAAAGGGGTCATCATGCAACCGATCATGTATCAGGTTTATTTGGCCGACTGCTTTCCTCTCATCACCATGGAGCTTCGCAAGATGAGAGATCTGTTGCACATCATACTGTCAATCTACTTACATCAACTATTAAGGTGGATGCAGAACAGACAGATCTGCGGTTTTGTTTCACCATAATTTCCCCGAGAAAAAACTACACTCTACAGGTGTGTTGTTGAATATATGCTTTTAAAAGTGCCTGTGAATTGAAACCCCACAGATTAGTAAGAGATATATTTTGCAGGTCTCTTATTGCATGTTTGGATTCTGTTCTGCCTAATGCAGGCAGAGAATGCAATGGATCGTATGGACTGGATTGAAAAAATTACAGGAGTAATTGCTTCACTTTTGAGTTCTCAGTTACCTGATCAGGTTAGGGTAATATTTGTTCTATGCGAAAGATGCAGTGCTTTTATGAACAATTATATGTTCAATTTCACAGCTATTATATGTTCAATTTCTCAGTTACTTTCTTTGTTTAATGCATCAAAGTTGAGAGCTTTTATGAACAATTATATCTTCAATTTCACAGTTACTTTCTTTATTCAATGCCTCAAAAGTTGAGATTTCTATATGGACATTTCTAACATATCAGTTTCCATTGGCTGTCAGAGGCTTCCTTTTAGTCCAATGAGCAGTGGGCATCACCGCACAGCAAGTGAGAGCAGCTCCTTGTGCAGCTCTTCTGATTTCGATCATACAATACCTGATGATAATGGATTGCAGAGGTGTTTAGCTACGGGCCATTGTGATCATTCTGGTAGAGGTCTGCATGGGTGCAGAACCCATGGAAAGCAGGAGAGTCCTCTTGAATTATTACGGAAAGTTCCTGGAAATGATGTATGTGCAGATTGTGGTTCTTCTGAACCAGATTGGGCTTCACTGAACCTGGGAGTTTTGCTTTGCATCGAATGCTCCGGGGTCCACCGCAACCTTGGTGTACATATCTCCAAGGTTAAAAGCTTAAATTCAACCATTGCTTGGATTTAAACATTACTAGGCCATTTTTTTTGAAACAATGGGTATTTATCTCTTTTGCATTGATTTAACTAGCTTGGATGAATGTAAGTTTTTAAATGTGTAGTGCAAGTAGGAGTAGTGATGCTTAGATATATGAAGATGCTCCCTTTTATTCAGTGCCCATTTTCTGAAGTCCCTTTCTTCTCTGTGAAGTTCCTTTTATTGATGATTTTTTGTGCTATTGATTACATCACTGTTCATTTAATTTTACCATTTTTAACTAGAAGACTTTAAGTGGTAATTTTAATTTTTTTTTTTCAAAAAGCATAAATTGAGTGCATGGTTGAAGAGCTTACCAGAAATACTATCAAAAACAAATTTCCTATGTCCAGCATTATGATTCAATGAATGAGCATGCTGAGGTGAAACGTTTCTCAAAAATTGATCTCTGCTCCTGTCATTATCAGATTTCACTCTGAAATCTGTTTTCAATGTCAAGAAAAGAAAGCTTTACCAACACAATGAAGGCTATCACCAATTGAGAGTTATATATTTTGGTCTCTATAATGGTCCTGTAGCTTTTCAAACCTTTATGAATAGTCTCAAGTAAGTCTTGAAAATAAAGTCTTTTGTAAGTACACTTGTGAATATGTTGTAGTCTTTTTTTGATGATATTCTTAATCATACCAAGACTTTATAAAAGCATTTGGTCATTTTGGAGACCATCGTCCGTCCTTGAGAAATGTAAGTTATGTGCCGAGGAGGGAAAATCTGAATTCAAGGAAAGCTCCCAACATACCTTACTCATGTTTGCCCTTTTAATTGATATCAGGATAGACCCTGCCATAGTCAATGAAGGTGCTGTCCCCATGAGTAAAAAACTCTCTGGATTTCTGGGTATGGCAGGCTTTAATCATAAGTTATAAATTTTTCTTTTATCCCATGCACCGAACAGCGAATAAAAAAGGGAAGATGCCTTTATGTCGGTTTTGACTGGACCCTAGAAGCCTTCATGCTTAAAGGCTCCCCTTGCTTCTGCTCATCTCTTAGGCACTCCAGACCTTCGAAACCCTTCACCATTGGTTGTGATACTTCACTAGTGTCCTAGTTGTAATTCTTGTTCATGACAAATGTCCCATCTCCTTTGAGAGCGAGTTGTTGAAACTTGAAACATGGATAGACACTCTATTAAAACTCGCGAGTTCTTGCGAGCAACCTGCAAATTTTACCCTCCTGAGAAATCGCCCCATTACTCGTGAGCCAAGTTTCAGGCAAGGAATTGCGAGTAATGCTGAGTAATTACTTGTGATTACTTGAGAGTCCATGCCTGAAACTCGGCTAGCAGCAGAACATTACCTCCTGCAGCGAAAAAAAGTTTTTTTTCTTTCTACAGTCACGGTGGTTTTGCTGTTTTTGCTCTCCTCAGGCTATTTTTATCATTTTCTAGTTGATGCTATGTGATTGTTCTTTTTTAAGGAGAAACAATTGTAATTTTGATTGGCGATTAATCGTAACAAATTCAAAGCCAATTACTCAGTCTAATCAACGTTGAATTGTTTTTGCTTCTGCCACTCATTAATTTGTATCATTTTCTCTCTGTTGGTGAATGTAATCATTTTATGTTGAGATGGAATCATATACAAACTATACGCTCCAAATAAGCAACAATAATCAATCAGGTTCTATGAGATCAGTAGCAATCCATCTCTAATAACCATATATCAATATACTATCACTATTAAAATAAACTAATAATGCCTCAGCTGGACGCTACCAGCACCAAAACAAAAATAAAAATGGTAGCAGTATCTGCTGGACACAGCCAGCCTCATATCAACAGCAGTAATATTAAAGTATTGGAATTCATCATCAATCGTTCCTGGAATCATCACTATTGGGGAAATGGCCATGTTTTGGATGGAATTCTTTGGCATTCTTCATGTCTTCACTTGGTGGAGGAGCACTGCCAGTCTGAATCTGCAAACTTGATGCCTTTGGTGACACCACTCTTTTTTATATTTTCATCAGGCTCGATAACCTTAATTAGATAATTTTTCCTGGCTTGGAACTTCACAAGAGCCGAGAGAAAAGCCTTTTCGTCCAATAGTGGATCTGCATCACATTGAAATTCATCCTTGCCAATATTATAATCCTTGTGGACATATCCTTTCATTAATTGCTTGGTACTAAAAAGAGAGAAGCTGTGATTATCTGAAAGGCTGAATGTTTAAACATAGGCAGATTTGAGAAAGGAGAGGAGTGCTCAACATCACTCATTCTAAAAGGCCATTCGGCCTGTGTGTTCGTTAGGTCTGTTATCAGAACAATGAAAGCAAATCCATGAGTAGTGCTTGTTGTAGCTGAAGCACTAATACTTGATGAATTGCTGACAACATTGTGTTCCTTATCCTCAAGTGGATTAGTCATCACTGCAAATTATTCTAAGATTTCATTGGAGATTTGATGGTCAAGCTCTCTGGAGCTCGATTGAGCACCCTTGCCTAACCCTCCTAAACCATACCAGGTGCTCCTCTCCTAAAGATTCTGTTTAATTCTTCATCAGTAGAGGCTGTAATCCCTCGTTATCAACTGATTTGCCTCTTGCCAGAGGAGAATATGTTGATTTTCCTCTTTCTTGTCACCTTCTCTAACATGTGCTTGAGTTACTATCAAGCTCCTGGTTCTCGGTGTCAAAAGACAGAAGTTCCATTCTACTCTTTTGCAATCTTTGATGAAGAGCCTCTAGTTTTCATTCCTGGAAGCTTGCCTTTGACATAGAGCTTGCCATCTTGATATCATTTGGTGATAAAGGTTTCTGTAGTCTGCCACCTAGCTTGGAGTAATTGAGTTTGGTTGGTAAATGGTCTGTTATATGTAGCCATCTCAAGTCCTGACGGTGCATCATTAGTTCCATGGTTGTTTGCAAGACAAACACTATAGTGTGTGGCTTCACTTGTGAAATCAGTAGGGTTGCTAACCTGATTTTGAAATACATGTTTATTTCTTTTATTCCAAATCCACTTAAAAACATCTGTTCAAATTCCAAGAAATAAAATATTGAAGATCTGACTATGTTGGTATCTATGTAACTGGATCCCTTGGAACCTTCTTCCCCCAAATATTTGAATGAGTGAGAATCTCATTCTGATCTCAGGCCACAATCACCTCTGAAACATACTATATATCCTTTGGAATTTCCAGACATTCTAGAAATGTATTGGATCCTTAAATGGCGTTTTTGGGGTGATTTTGGTGCGATTTTTTGTTTTCTAAACTCATTTTGTGCCCTAGATGTCAAAATCTAGTTTTGCTCATAACTTGCAAACCCCAAATCCGTTTTCCTCGAGATTTTGACTGTAGCTTTCTCATGAAAACGCCTTTGAGAAGAGTGTTTACTTGCCCCCATTGATGCACTCAGTCATTTTTTACAGCCAGATGAAGTTTCCAGCCAAAAATCACATTTTCTCATATCTACAAAAACCTAACAATTGGAATCTACCAAATATTGGAGCAAAGCCTTGAAATGCAAAATGGAAACTTCTGCAATTGATTTCGTTCCGATCCGACACCCGGAAGACCACTTTCTATTTTTAAGAAGTCTCTACCATGGTAGCCTGCTAAAAATAGTAAGTCTGAAAAAAAGTTGTTTCCCAGTACCTCAGTTCATTCCTCCAAGTGTAAAACACTCGAAAATGACAAATTGGAAAAATTGCTAAGAATAAACACCCATCTTTGACTTTTTAAAATTAGCAAATGTTTGGAATGAGCTCAAAATGGTCACATATGTTCCACCTCTTCATGCCTCACTGCTTCTAATATTCACGGAGGTCAAATCTTCAGTTTACAAGCAAATTCCCACATTTCCGGATGGGGTGAGCATAAGGTGTTTTAGAGTGAGCATGCCAAGTCTGGAGGTATCAATAATTCTCCGCCTTTCATTATGTGATGATCATCCCTCTGGAGCTTGCCTCATAGGAATGGTGAGGAAAAATTCATGTTTGTAAGGGGTTGATAATTGATTTGTGACTCAGGCGGAAGGGAAGCCCTCTTGGTTCCCAATTTTGGTCTCAGAGTGCGTTTTGGTCTCGGAGGACATTTCTCTTCATCTCACATGGGGTGTTTGATCATAAGGTGAATGACATTGCATTCTATCTCTTTGTCCTTCCTCCACCTATATGTCAGACGATTCGGTCTTGCATCTCATTGGTCATCAATGTTCTTAAGGTGACAAGATCATCATGGTTGTATTGTGTGGGCAATTTGTCAAGTTCTCATCATGTGTATGATTGATCAAGAAGGCATGGCAGTCTTTCAGGGATCGGAAGGTTTGTTCAAAGTGAGGGAAGACATCCTTCATTGTTTTCAATGGTCCATTCATCAAGTGCTTCTCACTTCTTCTCTCAGTGTACTTGACGGGGCTACATGGTTGATCATTCAAGAGGAGGCTTCTCACAATGTAGAGGGGTCAGAGTTCTTCTCCAGGAGTTCATCACATCATTGGAGCATCATTGCAGAGGTCATCAGGATCAGTAGTGGATCTTCTTCATGATCGAAGCTTCTTCCCCCTTTTTCATTCGAGCTTGGAGCTTCTTCTCTCTCTCTCTCTTCTTTCATCTCTTCTCCTCTCTAGAATTCTATTTCTTCGTTGAGGAGAAGATTTTGTAAAAAGTGACTTAATTCACTTAAAGTTTCTATTTCTTTGTTGGGAATTGAACTTTAAGTTGAAAGGTCACATAGGAATGTGAAGAGCCATTTGTAAAGCTATATATTATAATACTCTCTCCATTCCAAAAGGTTAGATTTTCTTGCTAGGGTTACATCTTCTTGGTTGATAGCTCCCATTGTCTTACTTCAAGCAAGAAACTACAATTCTTCTATCTCCTTGTCTTATCTTTTCCTCTCCATCTCAACTTTACTCCAATAGAGCATTGTAATCCTGCACAACTAGGGAAAGAATGAATCTTTTGATGAATATAATGCAATTAAACTTTGTGTTGATTGTATTGTTTGTCTTGCTTTGCATATTGATGTCTTCTCATTGTTAACTTAAAAATACTCTGGTTTTATGTCACTAAACTTAGCGTGTTATTTATTGAATAAAACCCCCTTCTCACTTTTTGCCCTTTCTCAATACACACGTGTTTCCTCCACCTTCTTTTGCACACAAGTTTAGTTGAGTATTCTTGTGATCCTTGGTCGAAAGGCCACCCCCGATGGTTAGAGTAGTGTACATATTTCCTTGTTTTCAATAAATGGAGCTGCCCCATTTTTAAGTTGAGGGACCTACTCCCAGAGCGTTGGTGAAAACCCCTAATTTGCTCTTGTGACAAATTATTTCGTCAACAAATGGATATCCAGATCATAGGATTTCTTATTTGTGAGTGAAGTTATGATGTTCACTAAACAACGGGTTGCCGAAGCTATTTGTCCTCTACGAATTGATGTCTCCATCGTCTTGGTTGTGACAACTCTAGGGGCTCCCTTGGCAATGCCTTGAAGCACCATTTCTTTCCCATCTAATTTGAACTTCACTTCCATGGTTTTATAATTTTGAGTGAATTTCCTAAGGGAAGGTAACCACTGCAGCCCTAATACCATATTTGTCTCTCCTATGCGCACAACATAGAAGTCATCACACACCTTGTGCTTGTCAAGTGTGATATCCAACTGTTGAATTCTCTTAGTGCAAGGGATAATATAGCTATCAACCACAATAACATTGATCCCATCATATTCGGCAGTCTTCAAACCTCTTTTGACTACCAACCCTTAATCTATAAAGTTGTGGGCTGCACCACTATCAATTAGAACCATGATTTTGTGCCCGTGCATAACTCCACAAACTCTGAAAGGGTGATAGCTAGGAGCCCCATAAAGTGTAGCAAGGGTGCCTCCTGAAATATCCTCTTCTTCCTTTCTTTCAGGTTCTGGTTTTATCTCTTCAATCTTTGATTCAGGTTCCTCTGATTCTGATTTCTGATGGTTCCTTGTAAGAAAAACACAATTTCATTATCTTGAGCTTGTTTTTGGTCTCTACCTCCTTGCTTGGTTTCTGTGGCAGCTCTTTCTGCTGAGAAACTCCTTGCTGAAATGGTTTCTTTTCCTGCACAAAAGGTGATGTCTTTTGTTGTCCACCAGGTGGTGTATTTCTAAAATATTTATTCTTGGGTGTTGAAGTTTCTAAGTTTAAAGCACTCTTAATAGCTTCTTGCAAAGATAGAGGATCAAACACTTTTACCAAACCCTTGAGTGGCTCCATTAGTCCCTCTACAAATAGAACAATAAGTCCCCTTTCATTCACATCAAGATCATGACTGATAATCTTTGGAATTCAGCAATATAGTTGTCCACTGTCCCATATTGTTTGAGTTGAGCTAACTCGCTGAAGTGAATCTTCGTATCTATTCTGTCAAATCTTTCTGTTAACCTTTGGCCGAATTCTTCCAGTGTGGTAATGGAATTGTGCCCTTGGGTGACCATACGATGATACCACCACTCACATGCCTCTCCTTCCAAATGAAGGGTAACAAATTTGATTGCCTCTTCTTCATACATCGGATTCAATAATAGGTAGGTGTCCAGTTTCTGCAAACAAGACCTAGCAGAACATTTATTAGATCCATCATATGTAGGAATTGTAATCTTACCCAAATGTTGTTGGATATCTTTATGGGGCGGATCTTGTTGTGTTCTCCTTCCCCTCCCTGTATTGTTCTTTATTCTTAGATCACAGAACTTTGAAAGTCAAATCTTGCTGCACTACAAGTCCGAGTCCTTCATATTCCGCCTGATATGCTGCAAAATCTTTACCTATGTGGTGTGGGGCTTTACCTCTTTTGGGTGTTCCTTTTGCAGAAATTTTTCTTGGAAAGTCTTGGAAGGGGGATATATAGAGACCCGCTCATTAGCTGAAGAGCTTCCTTCTCCTTGATTTTCCTTATTCTGATTAATATTTTGTACTAACCCTACCATGGATTCTCTCAATGTCATTTGGATTGTTCTTTCCAAATCCCTTTGGCCCAGGGTGATAGTTTCTTGCAAAGAATTCATTTCATCTGTCTTTTCCCTGTCCTCCATGACTTCCATTTTTGGTGACTGAGCCCTTCTCCGTTATCTTTGATAAAACATGATTTCTCTCCCATTGCATAAGAAATCAGTGAATTAACTTTCCCTGTAGGCTAGCAAGATCATCGCTCTGATGCCACTGTAATGTCCCTTGCAAAATAAATCAATAATCTATGCAACTTTCTTTGATTTCTATACCTAGGAACAACTGTAACTATTATAAGTATCCATTGACATATTCACAAGCAATTGACAAACATGAACCATTCATTGGCATTTCCACAAACAATTGGCATACATGCAGTATTGCTGTGCTCAAAACAAAATGAAAACTATGGAACCCTAACACATGCTGAATACATTCATTGCTGTTGTAATGTTATGACTGCACCTCAGATGGCAGTATTTTATTGAAAATCTCAACACACATTTGACTGATATCTGAAATAGCAATACACAAAAATATAGGACAGCGAAATCCTTTATAGATATCAATCAAAGAGTGGCTGCACACACAAATTCTGAATGCTCACAATGACAATCTTTCCTTGCAAACGAAGTGAAAATGATAGCAAACTGAAATAAATACTTATCATAATGATGGGGTACTATAGTGCCAGTGTAGTAGTTGTACCAAAGTACTGTAGCAGTGATGCGAAAGTACTATAGTGACATTGTAGCAAACTGAATCTAGAATAAAATTCAATCTTTCGGCACAAATGCGATCCCTAGATGAAATCACCACAAATGAATGAGGGTTTTCATTCTCCAATCCAACACCAAAGGGTTTTCATCCTCGGGTGAGAAGATGAACACAATTGCTCACACTCTGAAATTAGGGTTTGATTTCAATAAACAATGGATAATAATCCTTCCTTTTGAGCCCAACTCCTTTTATAGTAATCCTTTTAATTCCAACCCTAAAAACGATTTAAACGCTTTAATAAAATATTACTTTTTGGCCCCTGTATAATAATTTTACATAAGTCTGCTTTTACCATATTATAAAAATTGCAGTGACTTAGGACCACTTAAGATATTATTATTAAATCATTTCCCTAAGTTTATCCCTTAGCCTATGGTAAATGAGGAATAGGCTGCGGGTCCTCTGATTAGATTAATTCGGAAAAGGGGACATGCCATACACAATGAGACTCTTCCTTGGAGTTGAGAGGTTTTTGAAGGAAACTCAAGTTGTTCCTAGTCAGTGGTGAGGTATGAGAGTGCTATGGAGTGGAGTGGAGAGAATGTCTGTAAAGTGCTAGCTAAGTGTTGTACAAGCTTTAGAGAGAGTTTTCTTTTCATGAAGGCCATGGAAATAGCAGTATGTTGTACAAACAGTGAATTGCATAGTGAAAGGGGAGTGCTATTGCCTCACCCACTGGATTCCCTTATTGGGTTTCTCCACGATAAATCTTGCATTCTTAGGTGCTTGCACTTGTTCTCTTCTTTTTGTATGTGTTTTATAAGTTGCACATTCATATCCAGCATGTTATAGCTCTAGTCTTATGCAAATTTGAGTTATTCATTACTTGATTTGAATGAACATGAAGTATATGTGTTGGTGAAGCTTGGTGTGGAATATCCACCTAGCTTATGGATCAGGGATGGGAGCAGTGTTTTGGGGATGGGGGCGGGGTTTTTGAGATGGCAAAAAAACTCGCAAATTTCAGGTAAAACTATTAATATAGTATATAAAAATTAATATTTAAATATTCTAAATTTATTCAATAAAATTTAGGGGTTTAAACTTTATTTAATGTTTTTATGGTACTTTTGGGATTAGGGTTTTGGTAAAAATAACAACTATTCTTTTTTTAGGAGGGGTTCTGATTTAAAGTAAAAGCATCATAAAAAATCAAAAATGAACTAGGGATGTCCCTTTCAAGTCCCCTAAATGTCCAGGACATTCAGGAGGTCACCAAAATCTAGGGGACTCATCCCTATGTAACACTATTGTGCAATGTTACTAGGGTACATGTACCTAACTAGATTTGGATTGCACCAAAGATGCAACTGTACCTATAAGTGGGTGCATCTCCCACCCTAGGAAAACCCAATGCAGTCTATTGCACCACATGAGCACCTGGTGCGTTTACCCTAATTTACACACCCCATTAAAATAATTCGTAAAGGTAATGAAAAATAAAATGGCAGTAGTCAAAGACAATTACTTTGTGGAATCCGTTATGCAATGATATTGTTCACTTGATTTGTTATCTAACCATCTCCATCAGCTGACACTCGGTTACAAGAGACTAAATTTGCATTACAGCAAACAATTTCAAAGTGTTTGTTATTTTAGAGTTTCAGTAGGCAAATATTGATGAATTGATTTATGTAATATCATATTTGAATTACTAAGTTTCATGTTGATCTTATTTGTCAACTTTCATGCTAGATGTTATATGTTTAGATCTAAAATTTACAAGCTTACAACTTGCCCAGGTTTTGGGGATCCGCATTGGGTGTTGGGGCCATCCCACTTCTGCATTCATGTAACCTTGAGAATATGAGTATACGTACAGATTGCACTGGACTACATATGAGTTGCTTAGGGCAGCACTTGATTGATCTTCTTCTTGGATTCCCGCTGCCCTATGGTTGTACATACAACATGTCACTATGGGAAAAGAGATGCTTGGAAGACCACACATGTTGCAGAGATAAGGCACATGTTATTGTTTTGGGGTTAGATTGTATTGTTTACTAAAGCCGTAACAACCTAAACCATCGTTATTACAATTATATTAAATAATAGATGGGCTCAAGGACATATCCGACTTTGATTTGGAGTTTCTCATAAGAGCTTGGGTTTTACAAACTAAACAACTCACTTGCTGTTGACTTGTGGGTAGCATTAGTGGATACTGATGCAAAGTGCACCAAAGGGTGATTGGATACTTATGGATTACTTTTAATTTTCTATGTAAGCTGGGTTACTTTCAATTTTCTATTGTAGAAGAGGGACACTAACTGAAAACAGTAGTTTGGCTAGATTTGGATGCCCTTTTGAAAATGATTTATGTATCCTCCTTAACATTATTCCATATTTGTAGTCTTGGATACAACCTTGCACAGGCACAATGTAATTCCATGAGATGATTCCTATATTAAATTTGATAAGTTGCAACTAGTAGAAGTTTTTTTTTTTTTTCAATTGCAAGCACATGAAATGTTCTCATGTTCTAGTAGAGAAGGGTTGTACCTACAAAGGGCATTGTTTTGGATATTAATTGACATATACTACAATTCATGAATTTCTTAAACATTCTCAAGGTTTTCATGGTGCTTTATTTAAGGAAAATGTGTTTTATGAATGCTAGAAGTTAATTTGGATACAACTCCAAGTGCAAAATTTTCCTTATTATTCAGAATATACTTATTATCCCCCTAACCCATCAATGCAAAAACCAACATAAACAGTTATAATCTCTTGGAATTTGTTGAACAATAATGTGGACGATTGAAACATTTTGTTGACATGATAAACCTATGGTCTCCATGGGACAATTCATTATGACCTAGTTGGACTTTTAGGAGAGCATAAGGAAGAGATAATTTGGTATGAGATCTGTAGTTGACATGCCTATGCTCCTGATGACCAAACATTGCTTCTTTTTGGCATTATAACTTAAAAATACTAAATAGTCCTTGCTATTAGGGACTATAACCTCCAATCACAAATTTTAAATTTTCACTAGAACTTTCAAACTCAACTTGATGCTATGATATTGTGCAAATCATTGACCATGGAGATTGATACGTGTTGGGTTGGAACCTCACTAGCTTTGAAATCACCTTCCGAATTCTAAATCTGGCATCAAGAGGAATGCCGAGTTTGCTCTTACTGTATTTGTTCACCTTTTCAATGTTTGTGAGATTGGTTTCAATTTCATTTCATTTTTCGTTGGATTCAAATTTGAATGGCATAAGCTTCTGTTCCATCAATTTGAGAAAATGAAAAATAAGATGGTAATTCACATGTATGATATCATCTAATCCAGTGATTTATTTATATGCAGGTTAGGTCTCTAACTCTTGATGTTAAAGTTTGGGAGCCTTCTGTTCTTAATTTGTTCCAGTCTCTTGGTAACGCTTATGCCAACTCAGTATGGGAGGAGCTTCTAGAATCTGGAAAATGTTCAAGAGGTGATGGCATCCGTGGTGGCAGGTATGTAGACTTCTGAAGTCACATTTGATATATAGTATGGATGTGTATGTAAATGTGTGTGTATATGACCTAATGTTGGGGTGGGCTGCAATATTGGCCTTTATATCCATATTGCATGGTATGAAGATATAGCTCACATCTTGCTGTCTTATTCTTTGATGTAGACGAGGCGATTTCAAAGAAGAAACCAATCACATGCTCTTCAGGAAGCCTAATTACAGAGACACTCTTCCGACAAAGGAGAAGTTCATCCAGGCAAAGGTGGGGGCAAACTTGCAATACATTCTATTTGTCTTTTCTAATGTGCTTTATGTTGACTGATATTTGAATAGGAGGGAAGAAGGCAATAAAGAAATCCGAAATCGTGCTAGTCTCTATAAATGACCAAATGTGTTCAATGGGACTAGAAACTTTATATTAAGTACAGGAGTTTTGAAGTCCTTCAGAAATAAAAATGAACAAAATATGTTTAATAGGAATCGATACAACATACTAAAAATAACCTTGGCAACACCGGATGGAGTTACGAGCTCTGAATTTGTGGGAGGCATCTGTTGAATGCACTTTATATGACTCTTAATAGTCCAAAGAAGTTTATTGAGTTGGACACAATGAAATTTTAGTGCTTCAATTTGCTAATTGCTTGGCAGTTGACTATTAAACATTTTGAAATGGTTCTTATATGAATGTGAATTGGGATCGAGGCCTAAAGCTTAATTTTGATGCAAATGAAATATTCCTGATAAGCATCTTCTTGTCTGCATGGAGTTGATATTTGTTCATCATGCATAATTTAATTATTTGTTAAGTGCCTGCCCTTTAGTTTATGCATAATCATCATGGTTTTGGGTATCTATAAATTATCTTCTGTTTGGGAATTAGCAGATTGTCTCCCTAAAAAGAGGTAGTTACATAAGGTGGTTCTTGTTTGTAGAGGCCTTTCCATTAAAAAAACCCTATTATCCTGCATGTAATGCACAAGCTGGGTCTATGAACGGAGTTTATGTATTTTAAGTCAGTCCTACTCCATTCCTGCTAGAAGATTCTCATGCTTGCCTTGCTCTTTCATATTTTGATTCTTTTTCCTCAGTGGTCCTTTGACTTTGTAAAAAGGTAAAGGGAGTTTTTTAAGTCACCGCCAAGTTGCCAACTGAGCCACCAATTTGGTTCATGAAAACTCCCTTATGCAAACATTCCACAAGGGGCTTGTTTTTCCATTTAGCTTATATATTATTCAATGAAGTGTACAACCTTACCTCCTTTTGGATTTGAACCTGTAATCTCCACTATGAAGTACACATGACTTTACCATTGAATCAATACAGGTTGTAATGGGGATCTGCCTTGCATCCCATGTTAGGAATCTTGTAGTCTTCCTTAACATCTTATCCTTGTCTGAAAAAAATTGAATTGAGTTTGAATAGAATCCCGTAGGTTGCATTACTCTTCTTCTTTCCTAAAGTTTAGATCATGGAAAAGAAAAACGTTACGTGTAGCTAATCTTGCTCAAAATAATTGGAAACAAATTTCATCGAATCTTTCCTCGGTCCTCACCACAAAGAGCTTCTAATACTAACCCTAACTCTTACTACTGCTGACAGGTATTATTAACAGTGTGACAAGCTGTCTGCAGGCCATGCTTTATCTCTTGATCATCTTTGTTCTATAGAAAGACAATTGCCCGACTCTTTCATGGGGTTTGGAAATGTATTGCATTGACACCACATTGTATTGCCTTTTTTACTTTTTTTTTCACTTGGATATTCTTTTTCCTGTCCTAAAGGTTTCTATATTTGTCATTAAAAGTTGGTGATGAAATTCTGTTTTCACTTTGATGTTTTTCTTGAATGAAGGCATGGAGTATATTTATATCAAGCTAGACTAATGGACACTGGAAAGTAAGCACAATTGAGAGAACAGCTGTGTGTTGGAATTTCCAAAATAGAGATTCCCCAATCTAGAATTGTCCTGGAACTTTGATTCTGCCGCTATTGGCAGTGTAGGGTGTACAACAAAAGTTTAGCAGTTTAAGTATTTAAATGGGAACATATTGTATGCATTTCCCTAATGTGTCTATAGAGACAGCAAAAAAAAATTTCTTGATTTTGAGATAGCTGGGGGATGGCTACTAAAAATAATGCTTGAAAATCACCCAAAAAATTTAAAAATATTTAAACAAAATGCAATGTACTTTTTATTAACAAAGAAGTTAAAATCAAATAACAACTCTGATCTCAGTTTCTAACATTTCAGAGGGCTGAAAATTATACCAATGACCTTCCAAAACATTGAACTTTAGCAATTAAAATCAGAGTTGCAATATGATCATTATCAACTACAAATCTGAAGTTATAAATTGAACATTGAAAATCGAAACAGTCACAAAGAAAATGGCTGGCTGCATTTAGCAAACAGCTAAAATATCAGGCGGATATCCCTCAAAAAGCTCATTGCCATTGAAATTGTTGGGGTCTTCTATGGGATTCCATCCAATCCCAGTTGCACATCTTAGCCTCATTAACCTGCCTTCGCTCCTCGAGCTCTACATACCACCATGATGCTGGACTCTCTGTGCACTCATTGATCTTGTGATCAATGAGGCACAAGGCACTATTTACAACAACTCTCTTCTTGGCTCTCCAAGAGGTTAAGCATGTTCCTCTTAACGGGGGCGGGGTGGTGCGGCGGTAAAATTCTAAGCAGACAAATTCCTCTCAGCAGAAGAGGTACTAGAAACATGTGATTGGAAGTGAATGGGAAGTGTTTATAGCAATGTGGGACTCCCATATAGCTGGTACCAGTTTATCAGGTTCTTGTGCCATAGTGTGTGTAGCTATCTTTACTGAAGTCTCGTCGCTGTAAAGAGAAGCAAATTTGGTCCACTGATCCATTTTTGTTGCAACATACTCCACATTGTACATCTTCTTGAATGCCTATTTGAAGCCCTTCTTCACCTCTACGTAATAAAAACGAATTTCCCAGTCCTCTGCACCAACTGATGTAAAAACCCTGCTTGCAAACAAGTTTAGGGTCCAAATTCTGCACCAAAGGGCTTTGAAAATGCAAAATACAAAAAATGTAGAAAAAGTCAAAAACATAGATTTTGGAAAATTTTCTGAATTTTGCTCCAAACGAACATCTAGATTATTGGTTCCTCCTTGAGAAGCAATGTCACCCATTTCTTCTAGTTTTTGGACCAAGTGTAGAAAGCTTTAGCCTTTGTTTAATCTTGTTCATGGGGAAACACTTTCCTTGGTGTGCCATCCACTATGCTTTCTTTATCCAATAGAGTAAGAGATGTGTTGATGCTTCGTTTCTTTGACCACTATATCAAAGACCTGATTAGTAGTTTGGGTTCAGTTCTGTGCTTTGTAACTGCTGATAAACATCTGATGTTTCGAGAGTGGAGGAAAGTACGTGTAGAGCAACTCTATATTGAAAACTAGACGTAACCCGAGGTACGGTGGCAAGTTTAGCTCAAATGCATTTTTGCCCACTTGTTTGATGATGGCCTGTGGACCATATCACAGAGATCCAAGCTTCTTGTTTGGACCCTTGAGCGACTCCTAAAGATGCAACCAAACTTTTTTAATCAATTGGAATTGATGGATAACACAATGTTTTTCATGACGCTGCTTGTAATTGTGACTGGTCTTATGCAAAATTTTATGATCCTACTGCTGATTGTGTTGAGTTCGTTTGAAAAATTGGGTTGCCTTGTCCTTTTCTTTCTGAGAATGGGGTGATACTTCATCCAGTAGAAAGGACAATGCTTCATTGATGAGGGCTAGACTACTAGTGGTTGAAAGTCAAGATACACCTTAAATGGGCTGTCTTGTGAAGCTGTGAAGAGCTCGATTTTGGCTATGTGTGACATATGAAGAGTTCTCATCTCATGTGCATGGATGTCTTGAATGATACACCTGATGAAGGTGGACAATCATGTGGTTGACCACCTCTATCTATCCATTTGTCCGAGGATGGAATGAGGTGGACTTTCTTAATTTTGTGTCCATCATGGACCACAATGTAGACCAGAATTTTCCAACATATCGTTTTCCCCATTTGCTGTGATACTTTGTGGTATGCCAAAATGAACCTACACATGATTGAAGAAGAATTTTACAGTCTCCTTCTAAGATTCTCTCTTTTTAGGCTGTTACACTTGTTGATCACCATAGAAAACATGATCATGGCCATTCCTGGTTGTCGGAAGACTTGATATGAAATCTGTTTATACAAACTTACAAGTGTTTTCTGGAAACAGCAGAGGAATGTAGAGACCCTGCTTGTGATTTGCTGGCTTCACAATTGCGCAGGATGAGCAAAACTTGATGTATTTGGTGAGATCATGATGAAGCTTCTGCCACTATTTTTTCCCACCCCACAGTGATCCCAATGCTGAAAAAATAGATTTTTGGAAAATGTCAGAATTCTGCTCTGAACAGCCATCTAGATCAGCATGTGGTGCGCTCTTTTTCCATTACCTTATTTTATGATAAGTATTGTAAAGCTCTCTGTGAGAGATTTTAGCTGTTGGTTTTGCTAGTTTTAGCTGTTAGTTATCCAAAATGCTGGTCATTTGCCCAATGTGAATATTTATAGCCTTCGCAAATTATTTTTTGCAAGTTCAATGTTATTTAGCCTTTGGAGGATGTATGCATTGTGTATTTTTAAAGCATTTAATTAAGGTTTTGTGGATATTATTCTGCGTTTGGCCTGAAGCTTCATGTGAATAGTTTAATCTGCAATTTTCACTTTCAGCAGATTTCTTACCTTTGCATGGAGTGACTTGTGCTTGTTCATATTGAACCAAAGGAATAATGACTGTTTTGTGCTATTCTTTCCTTTGGGTGATATGATCAAATCCATCTTGGCACATCGCCTTATTATGCTCTTACACTGTTTTCTCTCTCTTTTCTCTGCTAAGTGTTAGGTACTTTTAGGAAAGGGGAGCCAGCATAAACTGAAGGTTGTTCTGATTTAAAACACTATAGCTTCCTATTTCGTACTTTGATTGCGGGTGCATATTTGTTCAAATTTACAATTAGGCAATTTAAAATGATAACATGCTGCAAATATTGAAGAATTCTTTTAACAAATTTCCATTGACACTGCATCAGCTTACTTGTATCCCAATGCCCTGAAGTAAATTGTTTACTCCATGCACACAAGGGGTCCAGTAATGTGCCTATACATAGCCTCAACCAACTTCCTTGCTGCCTTGCACACATATGTTGCTTCTATGACTACTTGCACTATGCTGGCAGGGCCAATCTCCTCAATAGCATACTTGAAAGTTTGAAATTGAGAATCTGCATCCTTGCACTTTTCAGAACAATCAACACTCCAAAGGAACTACGTTGCCAGGATACGCCCTGACCCCCCATGAATCCTGTCTGATACAGATACGGATACATGTGGGTACCTCCCGGATACGTCACGGATACGTGATGACGTATCCGGGAGGTACCCACACGTATTCGTGATGTATCCCTTCCTAAATACGTCTTTTAAAGGCTTTAATTCTTTTTTTTTTAACTTTTCTAATCACTAAAACCGAACCCTAAAAATAAAATGAATAAAATAAACCACCCTAATCACCACAAAAAGCTATAAAAACCAAGGAGCGGAGAGTGGAGTTAATGAGAGTGGAGCTAGTGCAAGTGGCACACAAGAACTTGATTTCGAGGAAAATCTAGATGATATATTCTACATTTGTTTGTATTCCTATATCATATGTATGGCAGCCACATGAACAATGAAATGTAAAATCTGAAGTATATTGTATGTTTTGAAAATTTGAACATGGATCATAGTATATTTTTCAAATTTCAAGTTTTGTTCGTATTCATGTTCACATGATATTCGTATATCATATGTATGGCAGCCACATGATCAATAAAAATGCAAAGTCTTAAGTATATTGAATGTTTTGATTCTTTGAACTTTGATTCAAGTTTTGTATTACTATTTCAGTTTTTTATGGACTAAAAAATGAGTAAAATGAGTAGATGTACATGTATATATATAATATTTTTTTTAACAAAATTAATATATATGTACGGACGTATCCGTGTATCGTACCCGCACCCGTACCGATACTCGTACCCGTATCCTGGCAACGTAGCAAAGGAAATAAGGGTCTTCGGTAAATGTGGCTATGACATTGATGAGTGGGTGGTAACTAATTTCTGTCCATACATCCATGATGATAGAGCACCATGATGTCACCCATGTAGCCTTTTATCTCCTCCAACAAAGGAACTTCTGAATAATTGTTTTCCATGATGGTGGCTCTCAATTTATTTTCAGTAGGAGGCGCATAAGATGAAATTGCTTTGCATGCCTTGACAATTGCCTCTTTGTAATAAGGAGACTATTACTCGGTTCTATATGTGCTGCATGTATCTGCGCTAATCAGCCTATTCCTGGGATAGAAATTTATTGCATTTTTTTTCAATGCTTTACCTCTCCTGTAGTAATTGCTTTCATAAATCAAATATTTTAGTTTATTCCCTTTTTCAGTATTACTTACAAAAATATTTTATGTCACCTGAAAATGAAATGGAGATACGGGGAAGGTTTCCAAATAAAATACATATTTCTAAATGCTACTTTCAGAAGTTAGGGAAGAAAGAAAATAACATGTTTCCATGCGTGCACACACACACACATATAATGTAAGATTAGAAAATCCCATAAAGGTTCATTAAGTATACAAATATAAGTTATAACTATTTAAAGATGTACTTACAACATTGTCTCGTTGGAGTTCAAAGGTTCATTACTTCAACAATCAAGACTTCATGGGTGTGACTGCTAGCCGGCATCATAGAAACTTTAGAAGACCCTCCATGTCTGAAGTCAATATAGCTTCGGGTGTGATTTTCGAGAAGCTGAATATTAGATACTTAATTGACACTTTGTGGGATATGTGCTAGAATTGCCTTTGAGAATCTAATTTCTTCATTGAGCTTATCATTTTTTCGCTTTAAAATGTGAACAGAATATGGATAACTTCTTAATCAGATATTCATGCATGCGACATCACGAGTCCTATGATTTTATACTAACCATGTGACTGTTCATGAAAATCTGATATGTTTTGTCCAAGGAATCTCTGATTTTCATAAAGAATAAAAGGTGCCTACTACCACTTCCCTGGTTTTTTGGAGTAGAGATTGAGATGGTTCGTTCTTTAATTTTTTGTGCAGTACACAGCAAAAAGCTTTGTACCCAAGCCAAAGCTGGATTGTCAGGCACCGTCAGTAGCTAGACAAATGTGGGAGGCTGTCCGCGCAAATAACAAGCAGATGGCATACCGTCTTATTGTGAATTCGAATGCTGATGTTAATGCAACATATGAGCAGGCTAGGGCGAATGATTCCTCAATTTTTTCAAAAGCTACGATAATGATAAGGGAACATACCACTATGAAAAACATTTCTACTAGTGGCAGTGGGCGCATACAACTTTCTGATTCACCAACAACTAGTGGAAGCTCAATAACTGATAGTGATGATTTAAGTGAAGCAGAGGAGGGTCTGCAACAGTGCACCTTGCTACATCTGGCATGCTGCTCTGGTGATCTAGGCATGCTAGAGTTACTATTGCAGTATGGTGCCAATCTTAATGTTCCTGACTATTATGGAAGAACGGCTCTTCATTTTTGTATCTCTAGGAAGAAATACTTGTCTGCAAAGTTGCTGATTACTAGGTACTTAAGTGCTTTGTTTGGGTTTTTTTGTGTTATTACAAAATTATGGGAATATTTACATTGCATGAGTTGTTTAAACAAAATTTTAATTGGAAGATTTTGTTCCTTTTTATGTAGGGGTGCCAATACAAGAGCATTGGATGGAGATGGTAAAACTCCATTACAAAGAGCAACGGAAATGGCTACAAATACAGACGAAGAACTACTTGTTCTCTTGTCTGAAAATAACAGATAATCTTATTGATGGTTTGTTCTCTTTGCTAAGGGCTGGGTCTGCCCATTCATTTGCTGGCAAGATGCAAGCTTTGTTTCATTATAGTGCCTTTTTTGCACTGCAATTTTGGTTGTCCAGTTCTGCCAAGGAGGCCCTTTGCTTTGGATCTCCACAAGGTATTTATTCGAGGTGCCTTGTTCTCCATATAGATATGGAGAAAGATCTGTAAAGCATGCTTTCCAGCATGTAGAGTGTGGTTTCCCTTCATAGACCTCTTTATTCATTTGGTTTTTCTGGTAATTCCCTGATGCTTCATCTTGCTATATCCAGTATCCCTTTTTTTTATACCAGTGTCCTTGGTGCTTCCATTGTTTTCTCCATACAAAGGATTTGTATAATTTGGCTGCTAAATATCTTCGTTTGTATATATAGGTTTATGCTATGCTATGTTTTCCCTTTGTATGTTTGATCGACTGGTAAGGATACCGATATATTGCGCTTGGAAAAAGCACCCGGCCAAGCTTTCTTTAAGATTTGTGTTTCGATCATTGGAGTATATCCTATCAATGTCTCAAAATATTCAGTTGTGCCTCTATTTGTGAAGCACATTGACAAGATTGTTTGAAGGGATGAGGAATACAACTATTCTGCTTGAGGCTCAAATGTAGGTCCTATAGCAGCAAATTTTATTGAGCTGCTGTATTTTGACTTACTATATGTTAGGCTTTGCTTGTTTCTGTCTAAATTATTTTAATGGAAAATTAGCTGTAATATTATACATAAATGTTTGGAAAGCATTGGAGAACTAGCTAAATCTTTCGTCGTTCTCAATTAGTTTCTATGGGTAAGATGGAACATCCTTTTTGCTTCGAGGTTCAAATGTTTATCTTGCATCGAATAAGTTACATTGAATTGTTATTCAAGATTTAACATTTATTGTTATATATTTATACAGCAGATTTTGATTATCTGGTCTCAGTTGCTTTTAAACTGCATTTGCAATGAGAATGCACGCAGGGAGTTATACCCATTTTCATAATCTTGAATATAGTAATTCTCTCGGTGAAAGTAGTTTTTGGTGTTGTTTCTCGCCTGAGTGACCAGAGCTGTTTGTAATTAGACAGTTCTTTTCATCCTCTGGTTTCTGAGCTGTTTGAAACCAACCATCTGCAATTGCTCCTACGGTTAGGCTTCTTACTTCAAGGAGCTTGATATAAGATGATTTCAACAATCTTCATTATCTGTTTTGATTTTGTCTCCAAGAGTTTTTGCTTACAGATCCAGTTGATGTGGGTCATACAAAAAAATTCTCCCAACCATCAAATCTGGCATCATAAGTATACATTGCTTCTCCGAGGTCTAATGAAGAAAATATCAGCCTCTGGTTTAAGGGATGCAGACTAGTTGGTTGAGGTTTCTGGCAATATATTGGTTTTAAGGCCTTCTAAGGTTATGCTTGAAGAAGTTATTCATTCAAGACTGAGAAGCAGTGCTCTTCTAATTCTTGCAGTTTCTTGATCAAGCAACCATTGAGATGGATTTTTGATGTTTGACAATTTCATTGGGATCTCCAATGATTTGTGTAAATATATATGACGCTCTTATTTTGGCACAGTCCAGTGATGCTGTTTTATATACAATTTGATATAGCATCAATATTGTCATGAGAATAATTTGGTTGAAAGAACGTTGTATAAATATCGATGTGAGAGATTGTGAACAGTTTCTTGAGATTTTTTTACCAACTTTGTGATTGCAGAAATTGGCAAGGTTTTCGTAACAGAAATTTGATTCAGTGATCCCAATTGGTGAAAAATTCCTTAGTATGCAGAAGTAATTATGCCAGTACCAAAAATTTCTTCAAAAAGGAATACAAATAGAATATTCTAGGAAATACACTCTGTGACGACCTTCTAAATTTTTGTGTTATGTGAATGAAAATATACCATTAAAAAGGTTTTTTTATCATATAATTAGTAGAATAAACCTGGTTCTTATATCATCATGCATTAATATACAGTCAAACCCTCATCACACGAAAGCTGCTTTGTAACTTAGCTTCTTTGGATTTTTGCAATTTTATTTTGTTTTACCTTCTCTACTTAACACCCATAGTAAAGTTTTATCACAATTGCAAAGTGTTTTTCTTAATGGAGATATGTTGTTGAGAATGGCCTGAAGTGTAGCACAGTTAGCAACAAAAGAGCATTTAAAACGAGTTGTCTCTCAATGAATTTATTTCTTCAAGTATCAATATCTCAAGGTATATTGTCCTATCGGCGATTGTTATATTATAAAATCGCTACGTATCATCCCTGAGGAATGTGGTATTTTTCCCATTAGTTTTGTTAGATTGAGAATTTCTCTATCAAACGGCAGATTCCTTGGATATTGTGTTTCTTTTCATTTTGCATAGATGTGTAGGATATTATAAATCTAACATTTGAGATGTCATGTAATTAGCTTGATCAGTTATCTAGTTGTGCATCTTGGTTAATGGTCAAGGATCCAAATAATTGGAGGTTGTATTTCGCAGATTTGAATGGTATAAAGGATAGTGAGGTTGTGCAAGACCAAATGGAAGCCATCCCCCTATTGGATTATGGACGGAGGTTACCAAAAAGATATTGCTGGATTGGATACCACAATTATTTCTTGCTCTATAGTTGTGGCATCTGTATTTCAGAAGTTAGAATCTTAGATTGCCTCCTCAAATATGTTTACCTACATTTGCATGCCATATTATGACTATCATACTATGGTTTTGATGCTATTAGGGAAATCCCATATCCTAAATTCACAAGGGTGCATCTTCCTTCACTAACCATCCATGGCCGTCTTTGAGTAAATGACCATCTTTGGATGCCATTGGGTAAACACCATAACTTTCTACTCCATAACTCATGTAGAAGCTATTTTTCTTTAAAGGCTCATAACATCATCTCTGTATAAGCTTGAAAGACAAAAGCTATACATTTCATAAATGTTGTATATTTGAGGTCCTCAATGTTAGATCCCCATTTTGAAGTTTATTCATACCAAAATAGTGTGGGAAGAGTTGAATGTTGGATTGGGTGAAGTATGCAAGTTCACACTTTAAGCTCAAAGGAACAAACTACAAATATCAGAAATATTATATATTGAGTTCCTCAACCTTAGATTCACTTCTTGAATGTGATTCATACTAAGGAGTGTGGAAAGAGTTGAATGTTGGATTGGGTGAAGAATGTGACTTAACAAAGAAATCTAGCTCCATCTATGAAGATGTTTTCATCGTCCCTCTCACTGATTGCATGGAAATTACTAATCAAATATCAAAATAATACTTATAGATACTATAATAATCTTAATTCACCTCTTGGAAATTGTTATTATAATAAAAATAATATAGAAGGTAGATCAAATGAATTTGTTTGTCCTATACTTGTCTAGGTGGTAATTGATTACAAGGTGATTGCGACTATAGTCGTCTCACTAAGAAAGTATAAATGATGCGAGCATTGATCTCCTTAGAACAATGTTGAAGATCACTTGCATTCACTAGAAGTCAATGAATTTATCAAACATTTACAAGCTTGTTATAGAAGTCAATGAATTTTTATTTATTGAAAAGATTATTTTTATTAGCAAGAAAAATATGGTACACCACTATTCATACAAAAAAATAGGTGGAAAAAGTCGCACCCCAGGATGCAAGTCACATTGAGAAGGCTTTGATAAATCAGCTACTCACCTCAAGAAAATATCAAAAAAAAAAATTACATAATACAATTGTGTTTTTAAATCAAAAAAGGGTGCAAGAAGTAAATGACACAAGAGAAAAAAGACCCGATAAAAATGAAGTTGTAACAACAAACATGGTGGTCGGAGGAGGGAAGGCAAAGGACTATGGAAGTCAATAATTCATTAGACCATTTAGTGGACCACTTGAATATATGGTAAAGACACATTACATTACGTTTCCAGATGAATTACTACATTTAATAGTATGATAAAAATCGAGTTTAAGTATAATGCATGTCTTAAAATACATACCATTTTTTTAGGGTTTTAAGATTTAACGTCTTGATTAGGGAAAGGAGAAGAAATTCTTTCTCCCAATGATAGGAGTGAAGTTCCAAAAATTGGGTGATAGTTTTTTTTAAGCCGGAAAGCCTATAATTCCAATTATTGAATTAGATTCTGTAAACTTGCAATTTTTCCATAAATATTAAGTGCATGATCTACACATGTATAAAATGTCAAGCACATGATTTATACATATTGTGATGCAACTAAGTTCTCAATGAACTTGCAATCCTGCATCACAAACAATATTTATCAAAGTTTTTAAATGTTAGATTTCTGTTACGAAAGGTTAGCAAAAGTTTGTTAATTTTTATCTGACTTCTACGAATCTTCGAGTTCATAAATCTCTTGGATTTGTTGGTTTATACAAGTCTTTGATGTCCTAGAGTTCCATAACATCCCGGGTTTCATATTATTTTGTATTCCTTTTAATTTATTCAAGTTTCCATTGATGTCCGTGAGTAATTGATATATTATTAAAGTTTTTATAAGAGTTTCACGGGGCCTCAGAAGTTCCTTGGATCTCCTTGTGTTTTCCCATGTTTCGAGTGCCTCCCCAAGGTTTCCTCGAAAGCATTTTATAACATCCTCGTTGTCATTTTCCCCTGGGTGTTCTCTATTGTTTGAAAAGCCTTTGAATTCTTCAATGTGTTGTTAACTAAAGCGTTAACAAGTGTCAAAAACACCCGTGGAATTCTCATGGTTTAGTTTGTTTTAAACCTTGTGTTTTCTTCTCATCATGTAATGAAAGCTTGGTAGCTTTTTAGCACCTGTATGTTTTCCTCGAGTTTTGTCTTTTGTTTTAGAGTGGGTGCCCTCCAATTCTATGTATTATGAGACATAGAAATGTGTCTTCCAATGATCTTGATTGGGCTCTTCTTTTTGTTTCAACTTGGCGGTTTTCTAAGTTGCTCATTGAATTGATGATTCATCGAGCGGTAGAAGTGATTTTTTTTTTAAGTTTTGGTTTTGTTTTACTTCATTTTTGGTTTGTTATTTGTTTGGTTCCACCCTTTTTGTTAGACGTTTTTAAGTGTAGGGGAAGGGGACTAGTAGTTGAGATTCTTACTTTTAGGAATGTGTAGTATCACTCAAAATATATTTTTCGACAAAAATAACATATTCATATAGTTCAACAAGTAGACATTCTATAAAGGTATTTTTGTGACTTATAAAATTACTCATATCACTTTAAATTGTGTTTTCCTACCTCTCTATTTTTCCTGGATTGATAATTAACACAACTAAATGTTGCAAAAAAATATAAATAAATAAAATTGGCACCTTAAAAATAATAAAAAACAACACATGGAGAACATTTAAGCACCTTAAATGTTGAATGCAATGCATTTAATATTTTTGCCATCACCAACTGCCCACCTTCCTTCACCGATAAGTGTGAAGTGAATTCCTTAACACACCATTTCAGTATTGTTTTATCTCCTCCTTTACATCAATTTTTTTTTCATTCTTATTTGATGTTAGTTCATTCTGGAGGTGTTGCTGGTTCTTTTGAGTTGCATGATTGAAATTAAATGTTTGAAATGAGGTATGTTATCTTAGGGATGAAAGCCATAAGTGTGAAGTAATTGCCTTGTCATGTCATTTTAGTATTGTTTTACCTTCTTCTTTGCACCCACTTTCTTTTCATTCATGTTGATTTCTTGTAATACTATAATATTATAAATATAGTTTACAATTTACAATATTCTAGAATATTGGGGGCATTTGAGTTGTGTGATTGAAATAAGATGTTTGAAATGAGGTTTATTATTTCAAGTGTAAAACCCATAAGTGTGAAGTGAACGCCTTGTCATTCCATTTCAGTATTGTTTTACTTTCTTGTTTGCATAGCTTGCTTTTTGAAGTGTGCACATTCTGCTTACGAGGAATGAATTAAAAAACCACACATCAAATTTTTAGTTATATGATGAGGAATAGAAAGAAGAGGACATAATTTGTTAGAAGAAAGCCTCGTGCAACAATGAAGACCTAAGGGGTAATGTTTCCTAATGTTGAAGATGAAAAAGTTGTTCAAGAGAAGATGTGTGCCTATGAAACATAATATTAACCAAATGTACAAGTGAAAGGAAATGTTGTCACAAAAAATGATTCCTATGGTAAAGAGTGGGCCAAGGCTTGCCTAGACAATGTTATGAGAGATGTAGAGGATATTGGGTACCCCATAAAAATTGCAATAGATAAATGGGGCATGAAAGCAAACACTTTGTCCAATTGGCTCAAAAGGGTTACATAAAAAAATACAAGGGGGTCACACATTATTTCTTAAAAAAAAGGAATTAAATCTCATGCATTGGGCCAAAGACTTAGCCAACACTAGCCATGGGCTTGACATCTCACATTTGAAAGCACAAGTTGCTCACCTATATGAAACTAGGGTTGGCCCTTTCACAGATGGGGTTCTTGGTAAGTCATGCTGGAAAGAGTTTTAAAAGAGGCATTGTGATTTGTTAATTAGAACAACAAAGGGATTGGACAAAGATAGGGTTGTAATGCTTAGGCCCTCTATAGTTGGTACCTTTTATAAGAATTTGATAAATGTGTATGAAAAAACAAATATTGGCTTCATAAAAGATGGAATTGTGATGAGATGAGATTGCAAGTTGGAAGGAATTGTGGAATGTGAGTCCTTGCTAAAAAGGCTCAATGATTGTGCCACAAATAATTTATAAGAGTAGAGAATGGATCACAATCTTAGCATGTATCAGCGTAGCAAATCAAAGTATCACATGATTCTACCTCTTTAAAGTAAAATTTCAACTACAAAATTTTCATTTTAGGGTGTGAATCGAGGGAATGTATGGTTGTATAGCCCCGCACATGGATGGCCAAAGATTTATTTATGAACTGATTGCATCATTTCGCCAAATCTATATCAGGTGGATTTTCACTTACAAATGGACATATTTTCATATTTTATGGTCATGGCAACCATATTGCACTAACAACAATTGAGGAGGCAAGGCCTTTAAGGATTGACTTGCTTGCAATGTTGGCACACACTAGCCACAAATTGTAGTCATTTAAGGCCTACTTCAAGGTTGAGAGAAAATTATGGATGAATAAACATCATGGTCTAGATGTTAGCAAACAAGAATTGGTCATTTTAGGCAACTTGGAGTTCAAGAGTTCACTAACTCCTAAGAGTATTAAATATAGATTTAGAAGGACATGTATATAGCCCCTTGAACCTTAAAGAACTAGTCGATGACATGATTCAAATTCAAGCATTCCATGCCGAAGAAGATGAAGAAAATAAAGTTACTACTGTTAAAAATATCATGAGGTTGACATGCTTTAATGAGGAAAAAATTCAAGTTGCTATCATGGTGATGCACCAAAATTTGGAACATATGCAAAAAACACATTTTCCTGATGGAGAATGGTCAACAAATACATAATAGTTTCTCAAATGGAAGCCATGAAACTCAAGTCTTCCAACCTCAACAAGCACCAACAATTGATGATGCATTGAGTGACCCTTCCAATGAACGAGATGTAAATTTCACTTTCAATCAACAAGTTTTAAGTCTATCTTACCCAAGTAAGCCCACTCGATTGGGTAAATGAGGTTGTAACAAACCTTGACCTTAATTTTCAATCCAATCAAGGATATGTTTTAATGTTAATGTTATGAGTGCCTTCACTCCCAACTTAACTAGTTAATTACTATGAAAATTTGGGTGCAAATGTGGATGTAGTAAATGACAAATGAAGATATAAATTGTAGTCAAACATAAATGAACACAAAATAATCATTGCTACCATGTTTTCTTAAATTGCTAGTTGAGAATGTTGCTAAAAACCATGAAACAATGTATTTAAAGTTGGGGAAAAAAATATCAAATTCTCGTATTAGACGAGTATAAGAAAATGTTTGTAGAATAAGGGGGGCCCAAGAAGGAGATTCAAACAAATAAGGCAAGGAAGAAAGAATAAATTGAAGAGAGGAAAACCACGAGGGGGTAAATGCATGGAAATGGGGGGTCAAAAAGGGACACATTTTTCCTGAAATCAGCGAAACCTAAACTTCATCGAATAATTTGACATGCATATGCTCAAAATTTGACAAAGTGATAAGAACAAGTACCATAGAGCTCGGAATCTAGTTTTTAAACTACTATTTTTTTTTTAAAATGGTGGATATTAAAAGGGGTTAAATATGGTGCGCACACAAAGTATGTTGATTTTTGTGTCAAAAAGATAAAAACTTATTGTGTGTGCACCTGCCCACCCACCCGCCCTCTTTTGAGTTTTAAATTATTTTTCAAATCCCTTTGGTAGAAAGTTAGGTAATTCTATGTATGAAGTCCCATTAATTTTACATAATTTTTTTGATCAATATATATATATATATATATATATATATATAATTTTCAAAGTGCACACATCTTGAAAAAATGATATATTGGTGTGTACACCCCCGTAACTTTGAGAAAAAAGACGTTTTTTCTTTTTTTTTTAATGCGTGTAGAATGAAGTTTTGAAGAGGAATTGTTTTTTGAAACTCAGATGAGAAAATCATAAATTGTGCACCAAAACGTATGCATAAGTTTTCGCAAGAAAAGAAGGCATTAGTAAAACAAATTATGGATGAAAGCCTTAAACTAATTAGATTTTAGAAAGAAGCATATTGTCACCAAAGTAAAACCGAGCTTGACGTTGTAGGATAATTTTTTTTGGAATATTATGTTATAAACACATTTTTTATCGAGGTGTACACCTGACATTTTGTTGTTTTTTTGTAAATCACATACTTATTCATGGATTACACAGTCCAAGCTATAGGGTAGGAAATCTAAGGCAAATCCAAGCCTATGGATTCAAATTCCCAAACCCATAGAAGGCAAAATGTGAGCGCACTATAATGCGAGCTCGTTATAACGTGAACACATTATAATGTGCTCGTGTTCCTATGTGTTAAGTGTTATATGTGCTTGTGGCATGCTTCTATTCAAAAAAATAAATGTTTAAGTTTTATTTTATTATTATTTATATTTTAATTATTATTTTAATTATATTATTATTCATATTTTATTATTTCTTATACTTATACTTTAAATTTATTTTAATAAATATTAGATGTTAGGGGTCACTATGCACCTTAAGGAACTAGTCTCACAGCTCCATCTGTCACGGTTTAGAAGATATTTTTTCAAATTCTAATCTAGTTAGTACACATGTATTTTTTCACGATTTCAACATTCAACCTTCAAGCTTTTAGGGTTTAAATTATACAATCGATATATGTTTTGTGAAAGAATATATGCATTGCTTAGGTTTTGGGGCCTTTTGGATTGGTTATTGACATTTGTAGGAGTGTTTAAGAAGATTTAGGAAAATGTTTACTCATTCAAGGATAATCTTCTTAATAACGGGTTTTCTAGAGTAAGGAACAAACACTCTAATGGTGAAATTTGACTTCTTTAGATGATTTTGGGAGCTCCGTAAGGAGTTAGGAGGAACACAAATAGGCACTAGAAAGATATGTGAATCCTATACATGTTGGTAACATCCATTTTTCTATAAGACTTGAAGGTTTCATGAAGAATTTCAAGATAGTGTAGCTACCCCTTTTGGTTCCAGAGAAAAATGGCCCTAAATTTGTAAGCACTAGAGATATGATCACCACATGGTGATATGTTAATATTTGTAAGCATTGATAAATACCTCTGGGAATGGGTACTATCATAAATAGACTATTGTTTACCACGGGTAAGGATCTCATGAGGATGGGACCAAATTTTGTGAGTTGAAAACACCTTCCTAACACCCTAGGTTATGTCTTTGAGTGAAAAAACTTCTAACATGAAATTCAAATCCTAAACCCTAAACTCTAAGCCATAAACCATAAACCATAAACTTAAACCATAAACCATAAAACGTAAACCTAAACCCTAAACCCTAAACCCTTAACCTAGAGCCCTAAACCCTAAACCATCAACCCTTGATCTTGAGCCCTAAACCCTAAACCCTAAACCCTAAACCTCGAGCCCTAAACCCTAAACCATGAACACTAAACCTTAAACCTTGACTTGTTAACCCTAAACCCTAAACCCTAAACCTTAAACATTCAACACATAGCCCTAAGCACTAAACCCTAAACCATGGGCCCTAAATGCTAAACCATAAACCCTAAATCCTCAATAATGATTCCTAAATCCTAAAACCTAAATCCTGAACACTAAACCCGAAACCATAATCCTTTAACCGTAAGTCGTAAACCCTAAACCTTGAAACCCAAACCCTAAACCCAAAATCCTAAGTCCTAATCCATGAAACCTAAACCCTAAACCCTAAACATTAAACATTAAACAATAAACCCTAACCCTTGAACCCCAAGCCCTATACCTTAAACCCTAAACCCTGAACCTTGAGGCCTAAGCCCTAAGCCCTAAACCCTCAACCCTAAGCCATCAAACCTAAACATTGAACCCTAAACTATGAATTCTAAACTCTAAACAAATTTCTAGGTATTTCTGGGTATGACAGATTAGGATACCAAGCAAATTTGATAATTTTTCATGCTCTTTTGAATAATTATTTCACTTACAAGGTATCAGAAACGAAGATTTCATTCGAAGAACAAAGCTTGATATGTTTAGTGCTTGTGTAAGCTAGAAATTTGAGAGGATTTATGAGGTTCAATTTTATTTTCCAAGATGCATTACTCCCATGTTTGAAAATGTTTCTCCATATACAATGGCATTCTGATTTAGACCCCTGTTGATTTTTGTATGTCCAATCCTACCATAGACCCCAATAGTCCTTCATCCTTGGATATAAGGAGGCACCATTAGTGAGACAAACCAGGCACTTTCAAGGAAGAAGAGGTTCTTGCAGATATGAACATGTATCGAAGTGAATCATGAATGTGAATATAAGCATGTGGTTATTGTTTCTAGATTCCAATGGGTCATCCAGGCTTGCATAATACCATTCATGCAAATATGAGAAATGTGAAATTTGTTTCAGATTGTGAAGAAATTGACCTTCAAGAGAGCAAGTATATGTGGGGAGAAACATGTTTGGCATAGATGTGTAATATGCATTGCAAGGCACAAGGAAGGTGCTATATCTATTTAGTTACTTGTCCCACCCCTCATAAACAAGGTAGTTGTACAAGCAGACTCTATTGATAGTCGTATAAGCAGACTCAAGGTAGATGCCATTTTTGCAAAAAGATATTTGAGCCTATAGAGCTTGTTGGAAAGACTTCTAAAAACAAGATACTAATGAGAATGATTGAAATTAGCACAAAAATTTTGAAGGAGGGAAATGCCATATATCCAAGAAAAATTTGGTAAAACACTTTTCTAAGCAACCCCTTCCCTGCAGGAAGCTTGCACAAAAAAATGTTACCCAATACAACTATATTCTTTTCCCTAAAGAGATTTGGGTTGAATTGACATTCTAAACCTTTGAAAGTGTGAAGAAAATGGAAAGTTCATTTCCCCCAACCTTTCTTGAACCGAATTTAAACAAAATGAAATTTGGAATTTTCAGGGAGGTTGCACGCTGTAGACATTGATTGTCCTAACACCGATTTACTTATTGATGATTAATTGTTATTAGTTGGATTTATTTTCCATTATTATGTTGATTATGTTTTTGAGATTTCTGAATCACTGTTAGGTTTATTCATGAGAATACAATTATTATTGTGGCACGATGGATGCAACTCCTTAAAGCCTCCCATAATTACGAATACCTCTCCTACAGAACCTCATACAAGGGGATATATGCTAACCAAACTTGTCATACCTCTTTGAGATTGAGAAGGGTGTTTAGGGATGCTTTTAGCTTGCATGAAGAGTTTACATAGTAGACAAACCAAGAAGTGACCAGTGAACCTTGCTCTTGTGTAATGTAAGGGAAATTTTGGTAAAGGCAAGTGAGAAGAGTCCTTGGATGAATGCTGAGAAACTAGATGAGTGAAATAGGTGGTTTAGTTGTCTGTGAACATGATGGAATGATAAGACTATCTCAGAAGAATGGAATAGATTGAAATGTGCCTAGATTTGAAGCTTATTAGTTGAGGAAACAAACCCAATTGAACTAGTCATGGCAGAGTGAGACCAAAACATAGCACTAGAGAAAATTCTCGGGATAGGGATAATACTGAGAGAATGAAGCATTGAGGAAGACCTCATGATTTTTCTAATTGCACCCATTGTCCTCATGATGTTTTAGATCCTTCGCAGACCTCATGATGACCATTCCCTTGATTATTTGAATTGATAAAAACTTGCATGTGTTTTGATTATTATATGTTATAAGGAATTACATGAGTCCATATATTTGAGAAATTGTTGCTACCTTTGGGATTTGTGAGGGTTAAAATATATAGTTTTGACACATTTAACACTCCTACAAATGTCAATAACCAATCCAAAAGGCCCCAAAACCTAAACAATGCCTATTTTCTTACTGAAATCCTGAAAAATATCTATGTACTGACCAGATTATAATATGAAAAACTATCTTCTAAACCGTGAAAGATGGAGTTATGAGACTAGTTCTATAGGGTGCAGAGTGACCCTACCTTCTTTTATTTACTATAATAAATTTATAAGAAATAATAAAGTATAAAGATTAATAAAAGAAAAACTTATAGTTAAATATTATTATACTTATACTTTAAAAGTACAAAGATTAATAAAAGAAAAACTTATACATAAACCAATTATTTTAGTAAATATATCCCTCCCATGAGAGCATATGCCACATAACAACCAGGAAAATGAGCGCGTTATGGCTTGGATTTACTGAACCATAACGCATTGGCAGTATAACGCGACCGAGGCATAACATGAGCACATTATGGCAAAAATGGCTAAAAAACATATTTTTTGTCCTCTTTTTGGCCCCCCATTTCCATGCACTTACCTGAGGAATTTTGAGAAAGAATGAAGGGAACAAATGGAGTTTGAAAATGAAATGAAAAGGTAAAGGAAGGAGCATGAACAAATTATATGAAGACTAGAAATGTAGTGAAAGGAGCATGATATAAGGGAAAGGGAATTTGAGAAGACCCAAAAGAAATTGGAGAGGAAAAGACATTTAAGCAATGAAATAAACCCTTTGGCCGAAGGACATCATATTTTAAGAGACATGGTAAACATGCTTTTTCCAATTGCTTCCTCTACATGCAAAAAACCTAGTGGTAGTTCCCCTTGAGTGAACATGGTAGTAAATTTCAATAACAAACAATCATTTTCAAATTCAATTTCTTCAAATGCATCAAAGTTCTTCAAATGCATAGAAGCAAGGGCATTGTTCTTTATTTCCAACTTGGATGTTATAGGTTTATGTTCTAAGGTATAGTTTATGTTCACACATACAATGTTGAAAAACATAAGTTAATTTTTTTTAAATTGATTGAAGAAGACAAATATAAAATACAACATGCCCAAGTTATATTTTGTGCAGTGAAAGGAACAACCAAATGAAATATATATTGTAAATTGTTTACTCTTTTTCAATAGATGGAATAAGAACGATTTATAATGTAATGTTTATGTTTCATTACAACAATCTTTCTTAAAAAATGTAGAACTTTAAATTTAACTAAAACCCAATATATGACACAATACAAAGGAGTGGGTGATATTATGGGTCATAAACTTAATGTGGTCAAACAAACCTCACCTTAAAGTTGTTTCCACCATGTTCTTCTCCAATATCCATTATCAACCACTACCATATCTGTGCACATTCAAACACTACGTTACTCATCACTCTACTCTAGAATGTATAAAAAGGTCATATACATTTATAATCTAATAATGTGCTCCTCAATTAGAAATGCTTCAAGGACATGTTTGCATTGGGATCTATAAATGGAAATTGGAAAGAGCTGCATGATTACAATAACATGTTAGGAATGAGGTCTATTTTCATTTAACAAAAACTTCCTTGCATTGGGATTTACAAGCTTAAACTAGTAAAGTGGAAAGAGTTGAAAAGACTATATAAATTTAATAAGTTGCTCCTTAAGTAGAAAACCTACATATATATGTTTGGGATCGACAAGATGAAATGGAAAGAGTTACATGATTAAAATAAAATGTTAGAAGTTATGCATGTTTTCATTTAATGTTTTTTCTTGTAATGTAATATTTTCTCATTCATGACTTTTGTCAATTTATTAGTTTCAACTTTTACATTCCAATGTAAAATATTTATAGTATACTATCTCTTTCCACTTTAGTAGTTTTAGCTTATAGATCCTAGTGCAACCATTGGGATTTATAAGATGAAAATACTAAAGTGGAAATAGTTGCAGGAGTTTCAATCATGCAACTCAAAAGAACCAACAACACCTTTAGAATGAACCAACCACAAATAAGAATGAAAAGAAAGTGGTGCAAATAAGGTAAAGTATTTCTAAAATGACATGACAAGGTGATCACTTCACAGCTATGGGTTTTATTCCTAAGATAACATACCTCATTTCAAACATTTTATTTCAATCATGTAACTCAAATATGCCCCCAACATTTTAGAAAATAATTAAAAGCCTAAATTGTATTTCACTATTATAGCATTACATAGTTTACAATGAAAAATGTTTCTATTAGATTATCTATTTCTACTTTACAAGTTTCTAAAAGGCTAGGAGAATAAATAACCCCTTACTCCTCAATTAGAATAGGTACATAAACATCCTTGCACTAATAAACATTTTATCAACATGCAACTCAAAAGAACCAATAACACCTCTATAGAGAACCAACATTAGATAAGAATGAAAATGAAGTCGATGCAAATGAGGAGGTAAAGAAATACTGAAATAGCATGTTAAGGCAACCGCTTCACAGAAATATTGCATTATAAATATAATATTTTATTAACATGAAACTAGTTTACAAGTTTCAGCTTTTAGATGCCATTGTAAAATGAAAAGATAGTTTCTTCACACTTATGGGGTTTATCAATGAGATAACAAACCTCATTTCAAACATTTTATTTCATTCATGCATCTCAAAAATGCCCAAAATATTCCCAAAAACCAAGAAAACATTGTTATAACCCTAAATATATATGGAAACAAACAACGAAACCAAAAACTAGAAAAACAATTTACATAAACAAAGAACTCTCTAGTGTAAAACAAAAGTTTATATGTTAAGATGGTGTGAAAATACACCATTTACTGAATTCATAGTGTCCTCTAATGGTCCCACAATCTCCCTCATGATGGCATTCTCCTTCATGATTGTCATCTCTAGAGTGAATGAACAAAAACATCTCTAAAATGAGTCGACATAAAATAAGAATGAAAAGAAAGTTGGTGTAAAGGAGCGATACTGAAATGGTGTTTTAAGGCATTCGTTTCACACTTATCAGTGAAAGAAGGTGGGTAATTGGTGATGGAAACACCATTAAATACCATGCATGCAACATTCAAGGTGCTTAAATGTTTTAAATGAGTTACTTTTTTAAAGTGCCATTTTTTATTTTTGTTTTTTTTCAACATCTAGTTATCCTAGTGTCAATGATTGGTCCAAGTGGAAAAAATGGAAAGGTTTTAGGAAAATATTATTTAAAGTGATAGGCATAATTTTAAGATTTGTAAGAAACACTTTTATAGAATGTCGACTTGACGAACTATGTGAATATGTTGTGTTTGATGAAAAAGCACATTTTAAGTTGTGTTACACACACGTAAAGTTAGGGGTATCAACTATCGGTTCCCTTCCCCTATTGGTGATATTTTTTATTCAGTTGATGATAATTGTATATGTAGGTCTAAAAGGTACATGTTTACCAAATTGCATATGTATATGTAGGTCTAGAAGGTACATGTTTACCAATGTGATAAATGTGTTTCTCTTGGAGTGGGTCATTCAAATAATTCCTTCATAATATAAGGTGCATATAAATATCAAAATAGTTTCTTCTATTTATACACAAGAAATACACTAGTATCTTTCAGTACCACCATTCAGTTCTTTAGGGCCTTAGATATTTATTTTTTATGTGATCTATGTTTATTATAATAATGTTATATAATGATGGAGTAATGTGCAATGCCTAAGAAAAATCAAGACAAAAGAGATCAAATTTTTTTTTTAAAGGTTTATGGAAATACACATGCAAGCCAAAACATAAGATAAGAAATCAATGTCTTAATTTAGTTTCAATATATTTGTAGATTTGCAATTACTTTTAAAGATCATTCTATTTCGAGAAAATTTGTTTTCAATAAAAATTCTCTAGGTTTAGAGGTCCATAGACAAGTAGTTTAAACATAATGTTCACAAGATGAACCGTTACTTAAGTGTTTCCCTTAGTAAGTAATCTGAGGCTCACACCTATGTGAAACTCCTTGCATAGGTTCCCCAAGGATCTCTATGTAGGTTATCCCAAATACTGATTTTCTTTAGAACTTAGACATTTGACATGATAACCTACTAGGGTTTTGATTGAATTGTATGTTTGTACATACAAACTTCATGTAAATACCATCCTTCTTCATGTGTACTTGCCTCACATAGCCCCATCTAAACACAAAAGTGAGACCTAAAAGGTTATTTTTGAAAGAAGCTTGAAAAACCATAAGTGAGTTTCAAGACAAAAGTCTTATCTCCAAAATTTCCATTTCTACCCAAGATGTGTTCTTTGAGATCTTTGTTGAGCTCACCAAGCTCCCTATCAAACTCAACCTATTTACAAGACCACTTAAGCTCCCTGAGATCCTCTTAAGCCAACCTTACTCTCACACAGTGGCTCCTAAGCTCCTTGGTTAAAAGAGTATAGGAAAATGCACATACTAATAAATTTTAATATAAAGAAAATATAGTTCATTTAATTTTCTAGGTAGGTTAAACAACAAGAAAGACCCCATAATAATAATATTGATATTTAATACTAAACAAGAATGTTTGGAAGTTTAAATTTTATTATTTATACTAAATTCTACAAACCATTTAAAATTAGAGTGAAGACATTTGATTTGAAGGTGATTTTTTATTCAAAATGTTGTTATGATGCATTAAGATAAAATTTTAGATTAATCACAAACTTTTTCATTTAAAATTAGCTCCTATTTTTTCACAATGAAGGGATGATATTTGTTCTATTAAATTTTGCTTCCTACAAGTTTTAAGACCATAAATATAAAGAGTTTTCTTCCAACTTATGTTTTACAAAACTACCTCTATGGACACGACCATCCAAGATTCCACTTTTATCATGCAAATTTAGATCATTTGCAAAAGTAACAATTACATTATACCACATTGATTTTTAGTTTTTATTTGTATCTCATATTATAATTTCACAATAAATTCCATTTTCCTAATTCTTAAATCAATCATATGTTGAACCTTCATGGTTTTGCTTTAAAAACATAAAGGTCTTAGAGTCCTTATCTTCATTTTGTCATAAATCACAGATTGTAAGGTCTAGAGAGTTGGTCCAATAGGAAAGGTTGTTTTGAAGATTGAGAGAAATTTATAACAGACATCAAAATAATTTTAAAATGATGTTTAGTGTAATATTTGATGTATGAAATTTATGACATGTTTCTTACTTAAGACAAGCAAGAAAAAGCATGAAAATTTTCATTTCCAAATAACCATTAGCACCCTTTCCATAAATCCATACTCTTTAACAAATAAATAAAAATCAACAATAATAAATTTAGTATTATTAAACTACATTTCATACTTCATTGAATCATAATAATACACAATTCCTCTAAAACTAAACTACAAATTCGATGTTCAAGAGAATATACAAGTCCAAAAAGTTTTCATGAATTTCATTATAACATTTTGACTTCATGGCCATTTCAAATCAAGGAATAGATATAAAAAATAGTAATAAAGTTCTCAAATGTCTTCAAATTGCATCCATGCATTTATTCCTTCTTGAACTTTGTTATTCATTAGGCTCAAAATCTTCCTCACTAATCAAGAGATGGAATGCTCTCCTCCAAAATATATTGATTAGTGTGATCCATTAATCAAACCTTAACAAAAGGGTCTAAACACACATTTTAAATATTATTTATTTAGTTAAATTTTATATTAGGTATCACGGTAGTTTCAAGGTGTAAAATGACATGGAAGGTCCCTAAGAGGTAAGTCACATCATTCACGATCAAAATAAAAAACCACACAAGAACAAACACAAAAATTTGGGTGTCATTTGATGATTCTAAGACATCATAATGGGGAATGAGAGGGTAGCTTTCAAGTTTCCTTAGATCCATGTAGAAGTTTATCCAAGTGTTTGAGAAAATAAATTTCATCTATCTTCAAGGAAATAATGTATTTTATCTCCACTTCCAAAGTGGGAAATAGTTATGCCTCTAATCCCAAAGTGGGAGTGCACACTACTGAAACAAGGAGAGCTGAACCTGATGATGCTTCATTATGGGAATTGTGACTAGAACCTGACATGGGGTAGAACCATAAACTTATGTCATGACTATCAATATGTTCTCAACCCTACTTTACGACCTTTGACCTACTTGGATACTGACCCTGTAACTTTTTTGGAATGTCGCATGCGTGGAAATGTCTGTCACTATTAAACCCTAGTTGTTAGTCATGATGTGAAGTTGTACGATCATTCTGAAAAATATTTCAAACCATAATCATGAATGGAAAAACATGCAAAACAAACATTAGTTTGGGTTTTGGACACCCTTATACACCACCCAAATTGGCACTACTTCGAAGATACCTCAAACCATATGTCGTTCTCCACCTAACATGTGATGTTTAATTGAATGCAACTAGATTTGGAAACTTCTTTCACAATGCTTGATTTGAGTTCGAATTTTGGTAAAATACTTGGATAAGGGATGTTTGAGTGCTTGTAGATGAGAGATACTAATACATTAACCGGATAAGAAGCTTCAGATCTGTAGAGATTTCTCCCCTAATGACTATAGATGTGATTTTTTGAGATTAAGAGAGTATGTGGTGCCTTTTGCAAGTGGTGGAAGTGAGTGCATCAATATAGTGACATAGAATTTCCAGGTTAGTAAATGACGTTGTGTTGACCTACTTATATAGGGTTCCATAAGTGAATTATTAAAGAAATGTTTACATAGACGGAGTAAAGGACCCATTGGAGAATTTGGAACTGAAAGCAAAGATGGAGGATATGCCAGTGTAAAACCATATACATAGGTTAACACCAAATATAAATTCCTAACAAAATTGTATGACCTTAACCAGGGACCAATAACATTTTAAATGGATTTTGCATCCTATTAGATTGACTAGTATATGAATTTTATGCATTGTAATTTCAGAATGTGTCAGGCATATCAATGTGCAAGGATAAAAGAATATAGACAAGAGAACTCGTGATGTACTAAGCGAGTATAGAAAGGTCACGTATGTCTTAGCAAGAATGCATGGCCAAAATCAGTAGTGTCAAAGATTAAATTTTGGAATTTAAGTCTCTACATTCCCCCATTATGTATGAAATGAAACTTGCATACTTAAAGGGAAAAACACCTACGTGTTTAGACACACTTTATCTTCTCTCAGAGTTTGTTTTGTAGAGTCTTGTTGTTCTTGGTGTTGGCATGCTCCATGATGAAACCTACAACATAAAGCGTAGTCAATGTCCATGCTAAAGATTTGAACTTTAAGTCAAATGTAAAGTGTATCAAGAAATATTTGCATTTACATAAAAATGAAATGAAAATATGTAAACTAGGAAGGAATGCACCTATTTTTTTATGGAGGTAGAGTCTCTCATACTTTACTTATACTTGAATATTTTCATTGTTGAACTTGTTGAAGGATTAAGGATGATCAGTCCCCAATTTTACCGAGAATAACCAGAGTGTTAGGTGCATGCAACCCAACATAGAAACAAAGGAGAGAGAGAAGAAGAGTGAATACCAAAGCATTCCATGAAGGAAGAAGACCATGTATCAAAATCATTCAGAAAATATGATATCTTCTCTTTATATGTATGATGAAAAGAAGGACTGCCTATGAAGAACTTAGTTGCTTCAATAACTTCAGTAACCCATGTACCACCCCCTTGTATACATATCTAGGCCCAATTTTGTAAATAAGGACACACAATAGAAAAGAGAATGAGTTCTCCCATTCCCTTCTCATGTGTTGCACAACTAAGTAGAGACTGAATAAAAATTGTAATATACTAAAATGTAGATGAAGAAAGGAGACTAATGCCCCTAAGATTCCTGAAAATATAGTAGAAACTTTGTGTCATAGTGAAGAAGTGAAGTATTTCATGCATGGTGTAACTAATCTGAATTGAGTGAAGCAGATCTGAAACTGTGCCAAAAACATGTACTTGTAGATGTAAATCTAAAACTATGGATAAAGTTGATATAACTTCTCCTTGGGAAAAACCATGTGAAATGGTCAAGAACATCTGCGTAATCTTGACCAAATTGTATGGTTTTGAACTTATGCCTGATTTTATGGATGTATATGCTTCAATGTGTTTTTAAGTACTTGTACCCAATTTGTACTTGTATGTTACTCTAAAATTCTTCTTATGTCTATTTTAGGTGTAGAATATACCCATTGTAGTCACAAAATCGTGCACTTACTACTACATTTTTACCGCCAAGAATGTTAATTTATATATGGATCTCATAAAAGAAGAGTATTCACTAATGGCTCATCCCTTAGTCCTATCATCAGTTAGTCAATCTTGTCACTCTTCTCATTGTCATTTGTATCACACAGTCGTCAGTTGTTTGCATGGTTATGGTCATCTCTCATAGGGTCTTAGTTGTCATTATTTGGTCATTTGTCATCTTTAGTCTCTGGCTAGGGTGCCTGGAAAGATGTTGGAGCGCCCATCGGCGCCCTGATCCTCTTTTGGGCTCCCCGGTCCCAGTTGTACTTTGTTCACATTTAGTATTTCAATGTCAATTTTTATGGGTTGCTATCTCATTCCCCTAGGTGCTAGTTGGCATTATCGGGCCATTCGTGTCGAAACTTGAACAAGAGATCCCTATATAAACATAACATACTCACTATCTTATGGGTGGACAATCTATTATATAGAGCTTGCTATCTACTAAGGAAAAATACTACATTTGGGCATATTCTACATCTGCATCACACAAGCATAGGGGGAAAGGGTTGTATTCATTCTATTCCATCCACCATTTGCATCTTACATCTAGTTATTTCCCCCTACTTCTGTGTCATTGACGTTAGGGCACCCTAGGCACACAATTGCACACACAAGCACACAAAACTACATTGGGTCTAGAATGTAGTGCATCGCTTAGTCATAAGTCCACCATTATGGCAGATAAGGTCAATCTAACCCCTTCATTTGCATCTTTCTTTTTTAAGGAATTTGATGCTTTGTATGGGGTTTTATAGGAAAGTCTTCATCAAATAAGTATAATGACATATGCGAAGGTATTGTGACAACCGAGTGACCAAGATGAAGATATTGTGAAGACCTTGCGACACTGTGTCAAATTCAGATCCTGAGATTTTCTATAGACCAGAGCACCCAAATTACATACCAAGGTGCCCCCAGGTGCCCCGGTCCTCTCCCAGGTGCCCCATTACAGAAATATCTTCATTTGCTGCAATTTCCTGGGTATCACCATCATTCCCTATCCTGTCCGCACATCATCCTTGTCCAGTCTTGTACATAATGAGGTAAGTTAATTTTAGGTTAGTACCTTATCCCTTCCCATTTTCATTATTTCATTTCATTTAAAATATCAAATAAAATATATTCAATATTTACATTACATTTATATCAGTTACGTTCATTGTTGTTACTAGTATAGATTAACATATATAATTTCTTATTTTAATTAATCATTTTGGTGAACCCATCTTTTAGAATACCTTGCCATAGGATCCACTAACTAAAAACCTAATGGCTAAGATTAGTTCATCTTCTTCACCCATCATGTCTCATTTCAGTGTCAATTATATATATGATAAGGCTGCCATTGCTGAGCTTAAAGCTCTATATAGTTCTCCCATCACTACACCTGACCATATCAAATAAAAAATTCAAGATGGAATATAACATATGCCTACTTATTTTGAATATTATCCTATAAGCATTAGCATTATTGAAAATCCAATAGCCTTTACTCGTTGTACTCCATGCTATATGAATACTTGTGATCCACCTTCTAATCTTTCACATAAAATATTAGATGATTCTCTTATTGATTACTTTCTTGGTATTGACACTCATTCACATTGGCATACTGATTCTCCTGATACTGTGGCCACTGACACAGTTCCCTCTCATGACTCTACCTCTTCTGACATTTATTCTCATGATACATCCCCTCTAGTTTTCATACTCCTTCACATTATGTTGATGATCCTATTGATAGTGTTCTTGACGACATCATCATTTCTAAGTCTCTATTGAATAATGGTGAGGCACTTGATGGTCATGATTCTCCTTCTTTCCATACTTCCAAATGTGACTCACATACTCCATTAATATCTTCTCCTGAGATTATATCTAGCACTATGCATGAGTCATCACCATCTATCACTTCTTCTTCTCCTACTGTTTCATCTCCTCTTGCTAGTTCACCTATGTCTCTTGGTACATCTTTTATAGAAGTTTCCCCACTGGTTACTTCACCTATTATGGATGTTTTTTATGCTAGTCTAACCATTTCTATAAGTATTCCATCTATATCTCATACTATAGCTTCCTTGGATTCACCTACTACTAGTGTGCCCTTAGCATCAGACCCTTCTCCATCACCTTTGGATATCCCTATGATCACTCACAATGGAAAATTGCAACCACTTAATACATTATTTCCATCTTCCACATCCCTTCATAGGATATCCTTTCTCTCATGCATGATGTAGGACAGTTACAATCTCAGGTTCAGTCTCTCACTTCAGAAAGTAGGGCTTATTATGCTTCCATTAACAACAATTCATTACATGGAAATTTGGTCCCTAAGAAGATTCATAATTTTGCATTCCATCATGATTTCACCATGCCTACTTTCACATGTTTTGATGGTACGGGTGACCCTCATGCTCATCTTCTACATTATCATAGGGCTATGGCCTCCTATTCTAATGATAGATTATTACTTAAGGCCTTTCGCTATAGTCTTACTGATGAGGCATTACAATGGTACACTCATCTCCCCTTTGGATCCATTAGTACTTTTTATGACATGGAGGATGCCTTCCTCCATCAGTTTATAATAAACAATGGCCCTAAGGTTACTTATGACTGGTTACCTACTCTACATCAGGGCTCCATGAAACCTATCAAGGATTATATTCTATGATTCAATGCTTGTATCCATCAGCTTGTCTTCCAACCCATAGATCTTGAGAAGAAATTTATTTTCTATCATGGCCTCATTCCTCCACTCAAGAAATAATTATAGCATGATAAATGTGAGTCATTCATTCTCCTATGCTGTAAGGTTATTGAATTAGAACAATATATTCTCTCCACACACATCATAGATCCTCCACACACCTCTACGGCTATTGCCTCATCTAGTTCTCTGCCAGAGCCTCTAGTTGAGCATCCTACACATAGTCTCCATCTTTTCCTCCCAAGCACAAAGCAAACAAGCTCAACCCACTTCACCACCAAATAATACTCCTTCTCTGGCTCCACGATAAGCTACTCCTCCTACCACCTCCACCTAGGTCATGTGAGCCTGTACACTTCTCTCACCACACATGACCACATGATGTGTTGTGTGTATTACTCAACGAGCTATTAATTATCTTACCTTCCAACCAACATCATCTACAACACCGATTACAACATCAACATGACCAACACTATTGTAATTATCATCGCATAAATGGCCATAGAGACAATGATTGTCTTTCCCTTCAGGATAGATTGCAACAATTAGAGGATAAGGGCATCATCTCCTTTGGTTCTCACCCACATGAGTGATCCATATCTCCTCTACCTCGTCAGATAGTTTCTACTATAATTGAGTCATCTCCTACATATGGTGCTTCAACTATGATATATCCACCATAGTCTACTATTCATATGCATTCCCCACCACATCCATCACATTCACTACATCCACCTCACCCATCACATTCACATTATCCATCACATCACACTACTACTTCACATTGGTTACCACAACACCCCACTTTCACATCCCACCACAACTCCATATGACATTCAGTTCGGTTCATACACTCATGTTGCTTCCATTCCACATGCTTCCACCACTCCACACCACCTTGGTCTTTGGTAGGTGATTACTATCACCTTACCCCCCTGATGATGCACTTGTGTTCTTATAGTTCTTACATGACTGTTGAGGGTTTTCTTTAAGAACCTTTCATCATGCACTCTCATCTTTCATCTAGCACATCCAATCATTTCCCAATGAAACACTCTTGTTTTTTGTGGTTCATTCTTGATTATTGAGGGATCTTAACTAAATGAACCTAATCATCCATACGCTGGGGGGAATCACTATTTCTCCCCTACCATTCATCACACTGACATGTTATGATTACATTACATTATTACCACACACGTTCATCACAACACGTTACTTTAATCATTATACATCACCTATTTTTACATTCACTTCACTATCATCATCATACTAACTACGCGTTACACATTCTATTTACTAAACATTTCACTTAGCTCATCACTCACCACACATGTACATTCTATTTATTATTATTCCATGAATATTACATCAACTAGCACTAACAATACACAAAGACATCACATCCATTTCAATAATAAATCATACAACAATAGATATACCACAACATAATCTCATCATATATAAATCACACGTGTTCATACATATGTAGAAAATATAATTATCACTGGGGGGTAACTCCCCTACATCATATACAATCATGATAATGAAACCTCATCATCAATATCACTCTTGGATATTGTGAGAGCCCTAGAACTAGATGCCTCACCACTCACTCTACATCATTGTTCACGGCCTCCATATCACCTCCACTTGACTACACAATAAGGTGTTCTTCATAGATTACTCTGCAAACTGACGTTACAACTCCATGAACCATACAAATACATCCCGCACCAAAGGCCCACCACCCAACGCCTTGCGGGGTCATCGAGTCTCCTTGCATGCCTCATCCCTCTCGGCTACTAATACAGTACATGTGGGTACCGCTATAGCCACTGGCTCAAATAGATGGTCATGCTCACCCGTGATCTCATCCACTCACTCCAATATACCTCCACCAAGAATGTTGGTCGGCACATTTCACATCAAGGTGCGGATGGATGTGTCGACTATCAAGGACCAATACGCATCACCTACAAAACAAACAACACCAACACATTAGATAACCATTACTAAAACATAAGCCAACAAACAACATACATAATGTAACTATATGTAGATACTCACACTCAGCTACAATATGCTACCACATGTCGGGGACATGTGCTTCCTCCTCCTCCTACATGTAGTAACCCCGATGCATCTACAAATAATGAGAACAACAATACCCATCGATGTGTCCTCCACCAATGCACGGTACTCCTCTATACTACCAATATCATCTAAATCTATCACCTCTATCATTGCATCCTAGCCTCATTCAGACCAGGAGGTGCTAGCTTCTCTGTTATGGGCCCTGGTCTAGCCCAAACCCTCCTCGGTGCTCTGATAGCTCTCAGCCATATATATGGCTCTAGGGGCACATCCTGAGCCATACAAAACTGTTGTGACACCCTCTCCACTTGGAATAACTCTGTAAACACCTGGAAATCTATCCTCTAACCACATCATCCTCCGAATATCCTATAACTCTACAACATCCTTGGGCCATCCTCCATAATTACGGTATGGCCTCCATGTGATAGCCTCGGGCCCCATCTTATCTATCAGTTCCCTGTAGGTATTTGTATCCATCCTATGCCCATGAATGTTAATCCACCTCCTCACATATATCTCAGGTCTTGCCCACTCTACTCGTGGACCCCCAACTAGCCTCAACACTACTATGTGCTCATATGCCCACACATGTAATAGTGTAGTAGCTCCTATCCCACCTCCATGCTCATCATGAGTAAATCAGTATAGATATCTATATAGGTGGGCTAACACACATTGCGCCCACATATCTAATACTTCCCTCCTCTATACGTCAGCATATGTCATGCATATTATACTAGATGTCACACCACCTCCCTCCACTGCTATAGACAAAGCAATAACAACCGCTATGAATTTCCACAAACGCAGAACACCAGACCTCATAATAACATCTAGACTGATATGAGCCTCAACAGGTGTCTGAGTCCCTACAAAATACCATCTCACCACTTGCATCTTCCTATCCATGTCCTCTAATGGCATCACATGTACCCTCTCACCAACAATCGACAACCGTAATATACGATACACATCCTCCAACGTAACAATCATCTCTCCTGTAGGTAACCAAAATGTACACATATTCGTGCACCATCTATCACATAGTGGAGTCAATATAGGTATATTATGGGGCACATCCCCCATCCATTCTATATGACGTAGTCCAACATGGTCCATAACATCCTAATCATCATCTGAAAAACCCAATCCAATAAACGTACTCAAATGACACCCACCGTAGAACTCCTTCAAGTGAATATCCCTCTGCACACCACAAAACGACAACAAACATTGTGTTAGAACACCTTACAAGTACAAACACACTCACTTATCACATTTATATCCATTCAAAATCTCATTTTTCATCATTCTAGACCAAATACACACATTCTGGACTAGGTCACCTAGATGCAGGACTGGGGTGCCCAGAAGCAGGACACCAACGCCCAGATCTGGGTGCTCCTGTCCCAAGGGTCACTAGCACCCTCACCACTATCATCCATGTCAAAAATGTCGAGAAAATAAAAAATATCAAATTTGTAAAAAATTCACTAAAAACGACTACTACACCCATATATTTCAAAAAACAATGCACTTACCAACTTCGCTAGTCATGCGTGACGCTACAGCAGTCGCCACCCTCTCAAACTGGACTAGGACGCGCTGCTCTCACTTGCGGTATTTTTTCACTTGCTCAGAACTCAATCTCAATCACGCAAATAAAAAATGAGGTGACTAAACACTTTTTCACCTTACTATTTATAATTACCTTTTTATCACCCACTTTACTATAGTCATTATTTCACACTTTTACCACTACTAATACACATTACACAATTTTCACCATATCTCGAGCATTTTTACTCTGATTTGCACCCCGTTTGTGGCATTATTTTTAGAATTCTTCCTACTATTGTATTGAACATGTTACACATGTTTTACCTCACATTAAATTTATCTTCCAACCAAATCATACACATTTTTGTGATTTCTATCACTTTTCTATCTATTTCGCGTATACTTTTAGCTTAGCGTTCATTCTTCTCATCACTTCCCCTTTTGTTGAAAGGGGGCATATCATTGGGGTCATCTTATAATTCCCCTTATATCATCATGCATTTAAAACACTACTGATTTAACAAATTCCAAAACATTTACTAATTCACCGTGTGACATTTCACCAATAATTCCCCCTAATGACCTAATTTGGGGCCAACAAATATGCAAATTTTCTATATGAGATTTCATCACTTCCCCCTAATGACCTAACCTGGGGGCAATAAATGATTAAAAGCCTTTCCATGTGGTCATTCACCAATTTCTATCGATTCCCCCCTAATGACCTAATCTGGGGGCAACTAGCGTAAAACCTCTCCACGAGTAATCAATCAATCAAATTAATTAACATGTTTAAATTTATAACAATAAAAAAACATATCATTCAATCAAATACAAGGTAACACAATTGGCCTCCCAGATGATCGAACTTGGGAGTTACGTGCAACCTCATAGATGACCTAACTTAGGAGATTACACTCATTTTATCATTCCTAGATGAGCTAACTTGGAAGCTATCACATTGCGGCAACACCCGTGGAGTGGGGGAAAGAGTTCCTTTCCTATACCACTCCTATATGGGTCAATTGTTTGATCAAATTTGTCTGGATCCAGAAAACCATAAAATCTTTGATCTGATTTTGTCTACAGTGGCTAGATCTTGAGGATGTAGTTAGAGATTGGAGAATAACACACTTTTCTCCCTACACTCTTCCTCTGGAGACAGGATGCCCAAATCCTCCAGTTGATTATTCGTATACACGCGTTCGGGTTTAGAATTGATCACTCCCTGCCCCATCTCATCGTCATTATACAACATTAGAAACCATCTAACATTACAATCATCACTTTCATTTATCACACTTCATCATGACATTACACTTTTTCGCTACGTTGCATGGATCAACCCACTAATCCATGGTTCGGCACGCTTTTGGTTCTTCAAGTACACTTCTACTACACATCTACTTGTTCTACTATAGCATGGGCTTGTCTGGATTTCTCTCAAGTATGCATCTCTATCTACTTTATGTTACCGAGGTTTTGTTCACCAACATAAAGTGGGGGAAAATGTAGTCACAAAATCACGCACTTACTATTACATTTTTACTGCCAAGTATGTTATTTTATATATGGATCTCGCATAAGAAAAGTATTCACTAATGGCTCATCCCTTAGTCTTGTCATCAGTTAGTTGGTCATTTTCATCACTTGTTTGGCACATTCATCAGTTGTTTTCACAGTTTCAGTCATCTCTCAAGAGGTCTTAGTTGTCATTATCTGGTCATTTGTCATCTTTAGTCTCTGGCTAGAGTGCTTGGAAAGGTGTTGAGGCACCCGTCGGCATCCCGGTTCTCTTTTTGGGAGCCCCGGTCTCGGTTTCACTTTATTGGCATTTAGAATTTTGAGGTCTATCTTTATGGTTTGTCATCTCATTCCCCTAGGTGTTAGTCAGCATTGTCGAGCCATTACTATGGAAATTTGAACAAGAGATCCCTATATAAACATAACATACTCACTATCTTATGGGTGGACTATCTACTATCAAGAGTTAGCTATCTACTAAGGTAAAGGACTGCATTTGGGCATCTTCTACATCTACATCACACAAGCATAGGGGGAAAGGGTTGTATTCATTCTATTCCATCCACCATTTGCATCTTACATCTAGTTATTGCCCCCTACTTCTGCGTCATTGACGCTAGGGCACCCTAGGCACACAATTGCACACACAAGTGCACAGAACTACATTGGGTCTGGAATGTAGTGAAACACTTAGTCATAAGTCCACCATTGTGGCAAATAAGGTTAGTCTGACCCCTTTATTTGCATCTTTCCTTTTTAGGCATTTGATGTTTTGTATGGGGTTTTGCAGGTAAGTCTTCATCACACAACTACAACAACATAAGTGAAGGTATTGCGACAATCGAGTGACCAAGATGAAGATATTGTGAAGACCTTGTGACGTTGTTGGATTCAAATCCTAAGATTTTATGCAGACCATAGCAGCCAGATTACAAACTAGGGCGCCCCCAGGCACCCTAGTACAGACAAATCTTCATTTGCTACAATTTTTTTGGTAGCATCGTCATTCCCTACCTTGTTCGCACATCATCCTATCTAGTCCTATACACAGTGATGTAAGTTAATTTTAGGTTAGTACCCTATCCCTTCGCATTTCCATTATTTTATTTTATTTCATTTAAAATATCAAATAAAATTATTTAGTGCTTACATCATATTTATACAAGTTGTTTCATTGTTGTTACTAGTATAGATTAACATAGAAAATTCATATTTTATTTTCATTACCCAGATGAATTCCCCCTTTTTGAGGCATGTGTGAAAAACCATAGATATATGTGTTCCCATGCATTATATGTATGATAAATTGTAAGACAGTTTAATATGTTGAAGAGGTGACCACCTTGAAGAACTTATACCTACAAAAAGGAAGGTTTTACACGTGGTGGCGACCATGGAACACAACAAGAGAAATAATAACAACAAATAGAAATAATAAAGAAGATATAAACATTATTAATAAGTCATGCATAAGAAAACAAATGTAGAAACCATGAAGTCGGAGTCAATAATATGCAAACAACGTCACACAAAAGGAATAGATCCTACAAACATGAGACACCCACTGTGTCACAACACAATCAAGGCATGTAGGTTGGTAAACAAGAGCACACAAGATAGGTATAGAGCCACAAACATGGGACACCCACGTTCTCACAAGACAAGCAAGGAACTCAAGCTACAATTAGTGAAATAAGCAAGCAGTAACACACATAACAAACAAGTATGTATGAAAACAAAAAAGTGTCAAAACATGATGAAACGATACAACAAAGGATATATAAAGAGACATGTGAAGTAAAAGATGTCAACATTATGTGTAGTGTATAAAAAATTCCCCCAAAGATAAAAGGAATTTGGGTAAAGGGTTGTCCAAAACCTGTCATCGTGTATCACTCTGTGTGTGTCCTACATCAAGCTCAATATACCACTTGAACACATGTGTGTAAAGAGTAAAGATATTAGTATATATCAAACTATAGTGGTAAACAACGTGTATAATCTTAAGTGAAAACAAATTAAACTAAGTGCACAAGTCATTATTTTGTACTTTTACAAATATATGAGTGTTTTTATATTTTGAAACTATGTTAATGTGTTTGTATTTTTAAAATGTTAAGCTATGTATAGTAAAAAGGGGTAGCATTTGGCTACCCAGTTTCAGAAGAAGAATGGAACCTAGTGAAACTCATAGGATAGGGTCGTAACACCATATCATGAAATATAGGTGGTGGACATGAGACATGAAGTTATGAAGATTACATATTGATATAACACGTGGCCACAATGTGGTAATTGGGGAAAGGGTCATGCCTTATGTCAAAGGGAGATTATCCTACACTGCAAACAGTATTATGAGTGGTGAGAAGGGATGTCTAATGGACCATATCATTTCCCCCAATGGGTGTAGATGTGAAATAAAGTAACTGAATCGGGATCAATGGATGAGAAAAATCATAGTGACCTTGTAATTATAAGAGATATTTATGGAAATCCCTAACAACAGTTTCAAATGTATGTAGATTTGTAGATGTAATAATGCCCATATAAATTTTATGCTCAAGGGCATAGAGTGTCATGATATCTTCAGAAGGAACTACGAGAGAAATTTTATTGATAAAAGACATAATTTCTAAAGTAGGGCGTGGAGGTTGGGAATTTATATGGTGTCGATGTGGTTGTGAAAGTCAAGAGGTGTATGGTCAATAAGATTGATCCTAGATTTATTCCCAGTAAATGATTTGAAATCCATATCCATGTTGACATTTTGAAGTATAATATGAGATGCCCTCAATACTAGTGGTACAATATATGTAGCTACGTGGGGCGAAGTGTGGGGAACAACTGGAGGGACCAAACTAAGTAGTTTATCCAAATGTATAGTAGGAGTAGATTTCCCAATAGATTCGGAAAGGGTATCCCACTTGAAATTGTGTGCTTGAAGAAGGTCTTGTATAACATGACATATTTTGGCACATTGATCACTATGGTTTCCAATGCACCTATGATAGTTATGATAAACATGGGCATTGATTTACTTGCTAGAATGATCACTCGCATCAACCTCAAACAATGGAGGGAGAGACACAGGCTTGCATACAACTAAGTGTTTGAACATAACATATGGAGCATTATGTAAACATGTGAAATGTCATTTAGGTGGAGCAAATGGAATAGATGGGGTATGATCATTAAAGGATGATTGATGTCAAATATTTGAAAGGGGAATGGTGTCATTTGCAAAGATAATTAAATTCTTGATGAGAAAATGTTAGACCAAAAGATACTAAGGTTATGGTTTTAGTGTGTAATTAGGGGTGCCTGAGGAGGATGTTATAGTTAGGATCATTAGGGATAATATAACAAAGAGTGTCAATGGTCTTAAGACAAATAGTGATTAGAATAATTATAGAACTAAAGACTTGGAAAGGGATATTGTCAGGGCTGTAAATGTTACGATGAGAAGGAGAAAGATATTGAATAGAGAGGCCTAAAGTATAGATAAAATAAAATTTGCAAACATTGAGGTCCGATGTTATGTCAATAAGAACATGCTTGACTAGAGTTGTGCGTACAAATACTTGAACATATAGGGCAGGTCTATTGTTAACTAGCAGTTGAGGAGGATGTGCAATAGGATGAAAATCAATGTTGAAAGAGAGATTTTTGAAGAATAGCTTGAACATGCTCAATGGGTGTAATGGTATGAATTCCAGTATTAGGAAGAAGCTTAAGGAGTATATCCTTATAGATGGGGATTTATTTAAATATTCAAGGAATGAGATGGTTTGATCACGAGAGGAATCCATCATTATAATAGAATAAGCGTGATGAGAAGAAAAATCATATAACAAGATGAGCCTAGGGATGATGGAAATATCGATTCACGATTCGGGTTCGCCAAAATGTTTACACCCTTATTAGATTATATGAAATATAAGAATTATTGAATTGGGTACATTAAAGGATGTAAGGTGAGCTACATGAGGTTATTCTAATTAATTAACTTCCAACATTAATTATGTAATATCATAAAAAACATTAATACTTGCAACTAGTGTATAAAATAATATATGAACTTGAAAACACAAGAGGATGAGTGCACTTAGCTATTTACAAATGAATTTGGGGATTTCTAGGAGTGCACACTACTGAAACAAGGAGATTCAAACCTAATTATGTTGTATTCTAGAAATTGTTCCTAGAAACTGACCTAGGGTAGGACCGTATGCTTCTTATACGACCACCAATATGGTCTTAAATGTGTTGTATGGTCTTGGACCTGTTTGGATGATGAATTTACAAATTTATGGGACTTTCACCTTCCTAGAAATGCTTTTCATTGTCAAACCCTAGTTGTTGGTCATGCATCAAAGCCCTCTAATCATTCTAAAAAGATCTCAAACCCGAATCATGAATGGGAAACCCTATAAAAAACATTATTTAGGTTATGGGTACCCCTGTGCAATGCCAAAATTGGCACTACTTCAAAGAGTCCTTAAACCACGTGCCATTCTCCACCTAAGATGTGATATATGAATGAATGCAGCTAGATTTGGAAACTTATTTGACAATGCTTGAGTTGAATTTGGATCTTGTTAAATTACTTGGAGAAGGGATGTTTGAGTGCTTGTAAATGAGAGATACCAATGCCTTGACTTGGTAAGAATCTTTAGACCTTTATATATTTCTACCCTAATGATAGTAGATGTGATTTTGTGAGATTTTGGGAGCCTATGGTGACTTTTTTAAGTGTTGGAAATGAGTGTATCAATTTAGTGCCATAGGATTTCCAAGTTAGTAAATGAGGTAGTGTTAACTTACTTATATATGGTTCTAAAGGTGCATTATCAAAGAAAGGATGATCCAAAGAGAGTAAAGGACCCATCGAAGAATTTAGGGATGAAAATAAATATGGAGGATATTCCAGTGTAAAACCATACAAATAGATCAGGATCGGATATAAATTCTTGACCAAAATGTATGGTCTTGACCAGGGATGAAAAACATATTAAATGAAGTTTACATCATGTTAGGCTGACTTGGTATATGGATTTTATGCATTGTACACTCAGAATGTGTTAGCATATCAATGTGCAAGGATAAACAAGCTAGACAAGAGACCTCAGAATGTACTAAGAATGAAAAGAAAGGATGTGTTTATCTTAGCAAGAGTGCATTGTCAAAACCATTAGTATCAAAGAGTAAATTGCCAAATTTGATCATCCACAATTTCAAACTGGGAGAATAATTATACCTTGAATTCAAAAGTGGAATAAATATAACGTCCATGGCTTTCCCTAAAATCTCATTCTTTCAAGCCTATGAGAAACACCTTACCAATGTGAGGAATAGTAGGGATATGACACAATCTCATCCCATATGTGACCGTTGCTAGTTGAATTTTGACGACATATTGACTTACAAACTTAATTTTTCCAAAAATAAGAAATGAAATTCATAAAATGAAGAAAGGCACAAAGCCATTGAACCTAAGTACAAGCCCTCATGGGGTAAATCTACAAGAAATTGTAACAAATATGGAAATACAAATTCATGGTCAAAATGGTTAAATGTCATCACAATAATAAGAACCCAAAAATATTTCCACAAAAGTTATAAAATTAAAAATTAAATTACAAGAGTAATAAGTGCTAACAAAATATTTCATAAAGAAACTAACAAATCTTGAATAAAAGTCTCCATAAATGGAGGATTGCCTTGTTTCCTTCCTTTGGCTCTTTAGGTTCATTCCTATCCCAAACTCTCTCTACAATATCTTAAGCTCATTCCTTTAAAAAAAATCCAAGAACCTCTCTCATATAAAAGGGAGGGATTGTATAAAATGAGCTTTGAAATTTATCTAGTCAAATAGTGAAATGTGTCATATGTCTTCCTCTTTGTTGTTTCTTCTCCAAACTTCTATTTTTGGCTCCCTTATAGAGCTTTATAAACCCCTAAATAATTTCTAAGTGCTTCCAAATTAATCCCAATATACCTATGGGTCTTGCTAAGCTTAATCTTGTTTAATCATGTTTACCTTATTTTCAAGCCTATTTACTTTTTACTTTAAAATCAAATCCAACCTCCGACTTCTTGGAGATTCAAGTGGGTTGGATTATTCATTAAGATAATATTCTTAGAACCTTCTATTTTTTAGTGAATTAATTAGCAATGCGAGTCTTTAGGATCTACATGAGAAACATATTCTTGGTATATTCTAATTTTTGTCTTCTAGTAAAAGATTAACATGTATATAAATGGGAATGACTATAGTAACTAAAGTGTGCATTAATAATGTAGAAGAATGATTATTTAATGAACTTCATATTTACTCAATAATAGGGAGTTAACTTAGAGGGAAACTTCATTGGTCTATGTGGGAAAGAAATTAGTTTCCATGTTGAATTCTAGGATATCCATAGTTTAGGAGGCATTGTTAATTGTGTGTGTTTTATCATTAAAGGGAATTTATTTAACTTGTGGCGTGATCATTAAACAAGATTCATTTGTAATTTTATTTGTTTAGTGTGTTTAATGTTGTGTTGAAATCTTATACCAATTATACCCAACTTTGTGTACTATTATTAAACCCATGTTATCCACATCTCTTGGAAAAACATGTTTCTTGCACCCATAAATGCATCTAATACAGTACTTAAAATTAAATAAATAAATTATTTAAAATAACACAATGTATATAATTAATCAAACTGGTTCCACTAAGGAACATTCACACTCCATAGGTTGTGGGGACCCATACAATACATATGAATAGAATGCAATAATCCACCTCATAATTATGCCATAATCAAAGCAATATTATACATCCATCTATGTTTCCTAATCAATCAATAGATTCCTCACTAACCACCCATGAGCAATATCATACATCAATTTGTCCCATAATATCTCATGTAATAAATGACCAATTGATTCAACCCAAATTGGAAATAATAGATTTAATTATAATAAGGATATAAAGAGATCATAAAATAGATGTTATTAAATGTTGAAGGAATGTGCAATTACAGATCTATAAATAAATTCCCCAACATTCAAATCCAAAAGTACATTCAGAATGATATAGAAAATTTGTATTCAATTAGGGCACATGTTAAATATAGTATAACACAAGAAGATGAGTACACTTTGTTATTTGACTTATCAAGATGTTGATTTCGGTGTAAAAGAGGGATGAAATGGTAGGAAATATCTTGTAGATACTTCATCTCTAAGTATGGAGTTGTACGATGTTCAAGGACCCAACCATTATGTGGACTAAATCATTTGGTGATTTTTACTTCTACATGATTTTATCTAGGAAGTTGGTGGAACTATGTAACTTTTTGAACCCTTGCAAATGATTTTAATTTGCTTCCCTATGAGCTATTAGGTTTAAAAAATGTGTGAAACCCTATGTAATAAATTGAATTGACTTGAAACACGTCATTTAAAACCCCTGTAAAAATGTTAGTTTCTCGGATGAAGTACAGTCTGTACACCACCCATGTTGGCAATAATCATAAGAGGCCTTAAACTATAAGTAGTTATCTACCTATAGATGCAACATAATATTACATGGATGCAACTATATTTGATAACTTGATTACTTGATAATGTTTTATAATGACTTGGTTTATTTTTGCTTGACTTGGATTTGAGGACCCTTGGTTTGAGAATTTTGAACCTTCAATCTAGTTTGGGGTGCTTCATGTTGTGTGGGGGAAGCTCCTAATGTCTTTTGCTACTTTAGGGAAATTTAAGATATATTTGTATGCCTTTTGAGTGATTTATGCTTGGGTATATTTTGAAAGTGTCAGGTCAAAAAATGATCGTGTTAGACTTTCTTATGTAGGGTTCCATGGGTATAAATTCTCATTAAGGACAACTCATAGTGAAATTATTAACCCATAATAATATATCAAATTGATAAAATTACCTTTGAGTGGCCTTATATGGGACCATTATTCTTAAGACCAAACCATTTTGTGGTTTGGTCCTAACGGACAATTTAGTTCGGGAAGAAGATATAGGGTTGTGCAACTATATGCATGAAAATAATTTAAAGTGGATATCTTGTGATTGACGTGCGCTTTTTTTTAAGTGGATGAGAAATGAAAATAGGAGAGCAAGTCTTACAATAGGAGTAAGGATATACTATGATATAACAATTAGTCTCAAAATAGGTGCACATGTCATGGTTAAAGGGATTAAGTCAATACTGATATTATCAAGTGATAAATCAACAAATTTAGGTGTATAGATTTCTCCTCTCGTTAGTTAGGACAAGAAATTTACTTGATTAATGTAAAATATACTTATACTTATGTATTTTCTTGGTTTTTAATTTCTTGAGATGCTTGGGTGGCTGCAAGATCTCAAAGTGAAAACCTACAACATAGAATATAGTCAACATCCATACAGAAAGATCCAAACTTTAACTCTAAATTAGAATTGAACTTGAAATTTGAAAATCAAAAGTGATTAAAGCATGAAAGGAGTACACTTGTCTTCCTTGTAGAATATAGAGCTTTCTATTTGAAGAACTTAGAGAGAGAGATTGGAAGTGTGCCAATGTAGGATTGGGGGTGATCAGTCCCTTATTTGTAGTAGTGTGAACTAAAAGGGAATTATGTGTCCCAAAATCAAAGTAACCAAAATATATTAGGGGTTACCTAACACACTAGATAATGTAATAATATTGGTTGTATTTATATCCCAAATACTTTCAAAAGAGAGTGAGAGGAAGGGTGTACCAAGCCATAAAAAGGCCTCTAAAAAATTCCACCCACATAACCACGCAGTTGTTGATCCAAGAGGATCCTTACTGTGAATCGATCAAATGGTATACACAAGCCATGAAAATACCTACATGTAGAAGAGATCATAGAGATATTTCCTACACCCTTTGAGTGGGAAAAAATGGACGTCATACGTAGAAGATACGACATGTTGAAGTTTTTCTGCAAATGGAAAAAATAAAAGAGAATGGTGCAAATAGATGAGGTGGAATGATTAGAGTTGGAAAAATGGATGAATGATGTTGTGATGAGTGGCAGAGTGTGATCATGTAAAAATATGGTTTTTGGTTTCAGCCTCCAATCTTCGAGGGTCGATGTGGGGTCCACATTGTCTGTCAGTTGAGGGCCCAGTAGCCTATGGGGTCCGGTATTTTTCAGGAGGGGGACCCTTCGGCCTATCTTCACATTGCATTGTAATCCCTTTTACTTATAAACCAATTTAAATACCAATCTCTATAGCATATGGGATCAACCCACATGGGTTGTCAAAGATCATAACCAACTCGGTAAGTCACAGTCCTACCGAGCTCACCAAGTCATCTCAACGAGTCGATTCATAACCGATTCTAATGTTCCAACTAGACAACCAACTCCACCGAGATTGATACAACCATCCACTAAGACATGTACCAAGCCAAATCACTCAACCACCAATAAGTTACTTGCAACCATCATGGTGAGCTTAGCGTTGAGCCCTATGGGCTCCACAAAAATAGAGTATAGTGTGGCCAAAGTCATGGGTTCATACCAATGGTGAAGGATAATTAAAGTGTATGGGTAGTCATGCTACATCCGATGTCGTATTAACCCGTAACATGTATTATATGATCTGAAACAAAAGGGAATACGTGGGATTGGGGGTCAAATCTATGAGCCCTCTCACACCAAACTTAACACCTCATTTTTAGAATTGTGGCCTATACACTATATTTAGTATGAGATGATTATTTTATCCCCTATTTTTAGGGTTTAAGTAAAAGGATGTGCTAGAGAGGGGACTTGAACCCCTAACTACTCATGTAAAAGAGATAAGGTCTAATTGTCAAGCCAATGGGGTTTAGAAACATTATAAAAGGCGCTAAGTTATATTTGAATGGTAATTGTGTAATGTATAGCCTCTATTGGAGATCTATAAAGTGAGTTTAGATAATTTTCATTACACTGATCTTCTTGGAAATAGAACTAGAGCATCCTTAGAGTCTGTGTAGATATTTTTAGCGGGCCATTAAAGCATTGAGATGTATTTGTAATTGTATAAACAATTTTTTACATCATAATAGATTGGTTCAAGAGCTTTACCAGACCCAGAGACACTGTATATATTGGGTGAACTCCATTAACAAGTGGTTTGCATTATTTTTTTGTATTTTCCTCAATCTTTTCATTATTTTAACACTTAATTTTGTTTTTAAAATCTAATTTAATCATTTTAATCAATTACCAGAAATTGAGAACAAGTTTTTTAAGTATCTAAAAATGATAAAATAGGTTAAGTGAGTCACTTAATTGGATTTTTGGATCAGTTTGGTGTTAGAGAAACTGATTAAGGGAATTTATTATTGCTTTTGGAATTTTCAAGTATCACTTTTGAATAATTACCAGGTCTAATTCAAGGCAAGGTAAAGGATTGTTCGAGGAGTACAATCCTGATATTGGTTCAAAACATGCAAGTTCGAGTATAGCCATAGAATCTCCTAGAATATCAAATGAAGAAATGGTATTTCGTCAAGCCTTTATGGAAATGAAGAGTATGGTGAAATAGCTATATTGGGAACAAAGACATAGAATCAGAGGTAAATTGGAAGAAGGAAGTAATAGTAAGGATAAAGATAAAGAAGAAGAATATCCCAAACCTCCTCCATCTCCTACTGAACCTTTTGGTTCTTCCTATGATCAAAAAGTTTTTGAACTTTCATCTGTTTTAAAACTAGACGTTAAATTTCTATTACCAATTTATAATGGAGAGCTTACTGCATAAAAGTTTGATCAGTGGATCAAGCATATTAAAGTTTGCTACATGGTTCAAAAAAATGGATGAGGAATAAAAAATGTAGTTAGCTACTCTTTGTTTGGGGGTAGTACGACACTCATTTGGTGGGAAAGTAAGACTCAAGAGGATCTAACAAAACATGGTAAAGTTGTTTCTTCTTGGGATGAATTTGTTTGCTCTTTGAAAAATTAATTTTATCCACTTGGTTATGTGCAAAAAGATACACCATGGATTGGAAAAATTTAGGAAAAACTAAGGGTCAAAGTGTACAAGATTACACTCAAGAGTTTAGGAAGAGAGAATTTATTTTGGGAATTCCTCTTTATACTCATGAGACTCTTTTGAAATGCATTGGTGGGTTTCATAGTTATTTGAAACATAACACACGTATGTTTAATCCCACTAACCTTAATGAATTTTGTGTCCAAGCTTCCCACATTGAATATGGGGGTAAGAATACACTAGAAATATTTACAAAGAAAACAAGAAAACAAAAGCCTAAAAACAAAGGAAAATGAAAAGGAAAGGGTAATGAAAAAAACAATTCCACAGTGAAGAAAGAAGATGAGAGGCCTATTTGTTTACATTGCAAGAAAAAAGTACATACATATGTTAAGTGTTGGAAGATCCATCCAGAGCTCAAGCAAAAGAGGTTCAAGAAAGGAGGTGACAAGAACACTAATGTAACAATGCAAGATCTTGGATATGATTAAAGTGATGAGAACAAAATCAAAGATATGGGTTTGCAAGGTTCATCTTCTTCCTCTTCTAGCACTAATTCTCATGCTCATAATTCTAAATGTATGCATGGAAAGAAGAGAAATGAGATTTTCCACATTAGAGTTATTTTAAAACATACTAATATTGATACTCTTGTTGATAGTGGATCTCAAGAAATTTTTTTTTTTGAAGAATTTGTTAAGAAATCAGGACTTAACCAAACCAAAACCAAAATCGTACCCTTTGGTATGGTATGTGATGATCCTAAACTATAGGTCACGAAAACATGCAAACTTAGATTTGAAATCACCTCTTAATTCATTGATGAGGTAGAGTTAGATACAGGTCCACTTGATATTTGTGGCATTTTTATGGGTAGTCCTTATATTTTTGATAGAAAATTAATCTTGTATAGAGAAGAGAATAAGTATTTGCTAGTGAATAATGGGATTGAATACATTGATAGAGCTCATTGGATAAAATAAAACTTATTACTTATGTCTGTAGGACAAATGAAAAGGCTTGTCAATGCAAGAAATATTTTTTTCTCATGATTGTTCAAGCTAAGGATGATGATAAGTCTAAGGATTTTGAAGGTTGAGTTCCTAAACATAACATTGAAATAGTGAAGACTATTTCTAATTATGATGATGTGTTTCAGGATCCATAGGGTTTACCTCCTAAAAGAGAAATACAACGTGATATTCATCTACAGCAAGATGCACCTCTTCCTAACATAGGCATGTATATGTTGTCTGTAGTGGAAAATGAAGATATCAATAAGAAAGTTCACCTATTGGGTTAGTGACCAAGAAAGATGATACTTGACGGATATGTGTGGATTATCGAGCATTGAACAAGAAAACGGTGAAAAACCAATACCCTCTTCCTCATATTGATGATTTATTAGATCTGTTGAAAAAAATTGTTTATTTCATTAAGTTAGACTTGAGAAGTGGTTATCACCAAGTTAGGATCAATGAATGTGATATTTGGAAAATTGTTTTCAAAACTAATTAAGGTCTATTTGAGTGGATTTTTATGCCTTTTGGTCTTTGCAATATACCTGCCACCTTCATACAGGTTATGAATGATGTATTTAGGTCATTCATAGAAGATTTTTTTACTGTCTACTTCGATGATATTATGATCTACGATAAAATTTGGGAAGATCACATTGAACTTATTAAAAAATTATTTGAAACTTTGCAAAGGGAGAAATTATATTTGAAGATGTCAAAATGTGCAGTTGGTAAAACATTTTTGGTTTATTTTGGTTATGTTGTAGGGTGTGGTGAATTGAAAATTGATCCCTCTAAAGTTGAAGTCATTGTGAAATGGCCCAAACATACTAATGTGACTGAAGTTAGAATCTTCCTAGGGGAAATCCAATATTGGAGGAAATTTATTTCTAAAATTTAATTGATTGCAACTCCTTTTTGTTCCTTGACAAGTGTTAAACAAGTTGGGAGGAAAGTACCATAAAGCCTTTAATATGCTAAAACAAAAGATAATCACAAAACCAGTTTTGATACTACCTAATTTTCAGTAGCCATTTAAAATTGAAGCTGATGCAAGTGATTATGCCATGGGTTCTATATTGATGTAGAAGAAAAAACTTGTTAGTTACCATTTAGATACCTTCACAAGTGTGGTAAAGAATTATCCTGCTTATGACAAAGAGTTGTATGTTTTGGTGTAGAGTGTGAAAAAGTGGAAAACATTATCTTATGGGAAAAGAGACAATAATCCTTAGGGATCATCATCCTTTACAATACCTTCTGTCATAGTCCAAGCTACAACAAGCAAGGCACTTTTTTTGGATGGGGTTTTTGTAATAATTCCATCTTCTGATCATGTATAAAAAAATGTACGTAGAACAAGGTTGCTGATATGATTTATATACCTTATGTTATTGCATCTCTTCTTTTGTAACATAGTCCTTAGTGCATGAAAGTTGTAAGGAACAATATATTAGAGATGTACAAGTATGTCTATGAAGATCTAACTCATAGTAAACATGTGGAAGAATTAGACTATCATTTACATGATGGATTTCTTTATCATCTTGGTAAAATTTATATTCCACAAGATGAAAGAGTTCATTTGATTAGGGAAGCACGTACTTATCTTATTTATGGTCATTTTAGTATTGGTAAGATAATTGAATAATTACAAAGATCATGATATTGGCCTCAGATTTATGAAAATGTATCTAAATATGTACAAATATGCACAAGGTTGTATTCTTTATACCAAAAGTAAGCCTAGTAACAAGAAGTTGGGCTTATATAATGTACTTCCTGTACCAACCCCACCATGGGAAAGTGTCTTCGTGGAATTGTTGGAGGCTTGCTTATGAAAAAAAGAAAACATGACTATTTGTATGTGGGTGTGGATAGATTTAGCAAAATGTGTATATTGGTTCCATGCAAAAAGAAATAATAGGTGAGGAAACTATACATTTTTTCTTCAACAATGTCTAGGTTCATTTTGGTTTGACTACATCTATTATTTTTTATAGGGATTCTTGATTTATTGGGAAGTTTTGGTTATATTTATGGGACATGATGGATACCAAGTTGAAGAAAATTATTTCTTTTCATCCACAGACCGATGGGCAAACAAAAGTGGTCAATTGTACGGTAGTGCATTTACTTTGAGGATATTGTAGCAAACACCCTAAACTTTGGGATGAACACTTGTATTATGTGCAAACATGCCTACAACTGTGTCATACATTCTTCTACACAAAATTATCCTTTTGAGACTTGTTTTGGTTATTTTCCTAAGTCACTTTTGTACTTTTCCTTTGGACAAGAAACAATGGTAGATTAATAGAAGGATGTTGATAAGGCTAAAAGTTTCATTCAGAAGATACATATGGTTCATCAAGTTGTCCAAGAGGAATTGGAAAATAACTAAGCCAAGTATAAGGCTATACATGACTAACCTTGGGTTGATCATCATTTTCAAGTTGGTGATCAAGTTTGGCTATGTATCATTAAATAATGTCTTACAAGAGAAGGTAAAAAGTTTAAACCAATCAGGTATGGACCATTCAAGATTTTGGAGAAGATTAGTAATAATTCCTTCCTGTTAGATTTTCCATCATATATGTAGATGTAATCCATTGTTAATTTTGAAATCTTGAAATTGTATGCATCACCCATTATAATTAATCATAATGAGAGTATTCAAGTACCTTCTGTTGATGAATTTTCTCTGGGGTTTCTTGATGAATTGTAGTAAGATGTTTTTATAGACAAGAAGGTGAGGAATTTGTGAAGAGTGGATGAATATATTCATGTGGGTCTTAAGGGAATGTATCCAAGAAAGAAAACATGAATGGAAATTCGAAGGGTGGGGGAATTATACACTCACCTACTATTAAAGTAAAACTAAAAATTTTAGTGGTCCAAAAGTTCCTCAGTGGGGAGGATTTATCAAGGAGGATCCTTACTCTGAATCGATTATATGGTCTATAAAAGTCATGAAACTATATGGATATAGAAGATATCATCAAGATCTTTCTACCTCCCTTTGAACGAGACAAAATGGATGATCTACGCAAAAGATACAACCTGCTGAAGTTTGTATCTAACTAGTAAAAATAAAAGAGCAAGCTACACAGAGATGAGGTGGCATGATTAGAGTTGGAAAAATGGATGAATGACGTAGTGACAAGTGGTAGAGGGTGCTCATGTAAAAATACGGTGTTTGGTTTCAACCTCCAAACTTCAACGGTTGATGTGGGGCCCACATTATGTGTGAGATAAGGTCCTGGAAACTAGTAGGGTCTATTATTTTTCAAGAGGGGGACCCTACCACATATCTTCAAGTTGCATTGTAATCCATTTTTCTTATAAACCCATTTGAAGACTAATTTATATAACATATGGGATTAAATCACATGAGTTGTCAAAGATCATAACCAACTTGGTGATTCATAGTCCTACCAAGATTCCCAATCCATCTCGACGAGTTGATTCATCATTGATTCCAATGTGTCAACTCAATAACCAACTCCATTGATATCAACGTAACCAACCACCAATTCATCATGTACAAGCCAACTCACTCAACCACCAACAAGTTACTTACAACCATCACGATGAGCTTAATGTCGAGCCCTATGGGCTCCACCAAATTAGAGTATATCATGGTCGAAGCCATGGGTTCATACCAATGGCGAAGCCTTATTAAATCATATGAATACCCATGACACGACCAATGTGGGATTAAACCACCACATACATTGTACATGCTGAAATAAAAGGGAATACGTAGGAGTGGGGTCTAACCTATGATCCCTTTAACACCAAACTTATCACCTCGCCATCAAGCCATGTGGCCTATACATTATATTTAGCCTGAGATGATTATTTTATCCCTTATTTTTAGGGGTTAAACAATAAAAAGGATGTGTTAAAGAGGGGATTTGAACCCCTGATCTCTCGGGTAAAATAGATAAGGCTCAACCATTGAGCCAAGGGGCTTACAAATATTATAAAAGGTGCTAAGTGATATTTGAATGGGTAACTATGTAATGACCAACATTTATTAGAGAGCCATAAAGTGAGTTTAGAGGATTTTCAATACAAGGATATTTTTGGAAACTAAACTAGAGCATCCCTAGAGTCTCTGTAGAGATTTTTAGTAGGTCTTTGAATAATTGTGATGTATTTGTAATTGTATAGTAATTTTTGCATCATAATAGATTGATTTAGGAGCTTTTTGGACCCAAAGACGTAGCGCGTATTAGGTGAACTTTGTTTACAAGTGGTTTGTGCTATTTTTTATATATTTTCCTCAAATTTCTCCCTATTTTAACGGTTTAATTCTATTTTTAAATCCAATTTAATTGTTTTATTCAATTACGGGAAATTGAGAACAAGTTTTTAAGTGTCAAAAAATATTTTTAAAAAGGGGTTAAGTGAGTCACTTAATTGGATTTTCATATCAAGTTTAGAAAAAGTCTATATCCCAGATGTAAAACTCCTTAAAATTTTGAAATAGAACAAATTACACTCACCCCCCTCAATGTGCATTGTATGAGTTCCAGTTCCAAATGTGCAAATCCAAAAGGGCATGAAGTATGCTCATGCACCCACATTATGATTTATAAAACTAATTAGGTTCTAAATGTAAAGATGTAATATCCCCTTCCCATTCGAAGACCTTTGTCCTATTTTGTCAACCCGACGGCCAAAGGAAAAATATAAGGGTGACTTAAGTTATATTTAATTATTATAAGGTGCCATTAATAAAAGAAAAAATATATATAGATCACTTATAATAATTTATATGACTTAATAATTATTAAATCTAGGATGGAAAAGGCCCAAATATAAATTGTTATCCATCCTAGGTGAAAAGGTGACTTGCCTTAGAAGGGGAATGGGAACATAGAAAGGATAAATGCCCATTTTACTATGTATTTCCCCTAGAAAAATGTGACTTGCATTAGGAGGGAAAAAGTTGTTGGGAAAAGCATTTAATATGGGAAAATATTAAATGCTTGCATAGGGAAAATCCTTGTGAACTAATTGGATATTGTAGAGGTTGTTTTGGGTCTCTTCTTCCTTTATAAGGAGAAGTCGACTTGGGGGAAAGGTATTTCATAACCATTTGATATTTTCTGATTTGTGTCTTAAGCTTATAGCTTTTACATACGCACTTAGATTTTCTTTAGCTTATGGAGTAAAATCCCACAGGGACCCTAGTTTCGGTGGTTAGAGATCCGTTCCTAGCTATTATGGCACTCTTTGGTGGTGAAAGATTCACCCTAGTTTGTCATTATTGGATTTGATTCAGAGCTAATTTGTGGAGATTAATTTTAGAGGAGTTTTTGATAGATTTTTGTAGCAAGGATTTAAAGAAATATTACAACGGTTGTTCTTCTATTAATCTCTAGTGGAGAGACCCACTTGTTGGCTGATTTGTGTGCTTTGGAGGTACTTAAAAATCTGATTTGTATTGTTATATTTTGAGGTGAATGTTGGGAATCAAAGTAGCTTGTTTTCTTAATTTTTGGAGCTGATTTGATGACCTAAATATGCTAGGTGACCTAATTTTTAGGGAAAATTAGGGTTTTGTGTTTGCTATGCAAAAATTAATTTTGAAATATTATTCTTCATATTTTTGTGGCCCAAGATCCAAAGTTTCAACTTGTTTGGACTTCTCTAGCAAAAGATATGAATTTTTTACGTTATGTTGCAAACAGGGTTTTTAAATAATTTATTGCAGCCTTGTTTACATATGAAATCTGCAATTTTATACATATTTGGGCTTTATAAATTAGTGGTAATAGATTTGAGTGGAATGATATAGATTTAGGGGCTGATTTGTGGTGGTATTTAATCCTAACCTAGTCGCAATTTCCTTTATAAATTCAGATATGCAAAAGTAAATTTAATCTTTGTGTATAAGTTGTGATATGAGGATTGGGGATTTCCTTAAATCCATCTAGGGGCAAAAAATGTCCATTGGGGACATTACAGAAGATTCAAAGGGGGAGGAAATAAACCCATGCTACCCACATTCTATAACAAAAGGCAATGAATACTACTCTAAATTGTGTATTTTTCCCTCAATATGTATTAAATATTTATAAGAACTTGTATGTTCCAAAAAAATGGATATCAAAAAACTTTCTAGAACAATATTATTTATTAGAATAGTAACATCAAATGGTTCCATCCTCCTTTGAGTGGTTTTGTCCAAATTAAGTTTCTATGAATAGTTTTTACATGTTCTTGTACATGTGTTCATGTATTCTATTCCACTATATTATATAATTTTTAATTTGTAATAATTTGGTCTGAGTTTTACATAATGAAATAATAATGATGATTCGATTAATTATTCAATATGAAATGTACAAATAAATAGGCAAACCATAACCTACCGGTAAGGAGTCAATAACCCAAGATTCGATGAGATAATTATGTGGTTGTTTAACCCGTGATAAAAACAATAACTAAATACGTGAAGTTGTTGAAAAAACTTCACATTACAACTTATAATAACATGAACACTAATAAAGATTTCCTAACATTCCCCCCTTAGTGTGAACGTGGGGAAGAACCTTAGAAAAATTGGAAATAGAATCGTATGTCTCCGCATACTTTGAGGTTTGTATATTGTTGGCTTGGATCTTGTTGCACATGACCAAATCGCTTCACCATAGTGAATCCCATACCAAATGATCACACTTCCACCAATCCACCTACATAGGTGAACTCAGCAGTTCCTGTTGTCACTTCCAGTGAACGCTCTTTCACCGACTGATCGATGTTAGAAGTATGATAGTTGAAGAATCTCAAGGGTCATAGGATCACTCTAGTTTAGCTGCCCTCCTATACAACTGTTCACAGATTTCAAAAATACACATCATCCTTGTTTCAATCTTTGGCAAGGAATGTATAACATGTTTTATTTTTGCACACACCACTCAAAGCAAACAATTGAAAATATTATAAAAAAATGTGCCACCAGTGCTATATGCGACCCCGTCGTTGGTGAATGACGAGAGGCGTTGATCGCCCTCCATCCTATGTTGCCTCCGTCCTCCATCTATTTGTTGCTAGCTCAACTGAATATTGCTTTAATGCTCATTTGATAATGCCCCCCTTAAGTTCAACTCAGACATCAGATTCCACTGAAAATCCATCGGCTAAAAATGAGACAATTTTATTTTATTTTTACAATATTTGACAATTTCAAATACGACACTTTGACTCTATAACTTCTAAGGACACATTGACTATTTTTATTGACCTTGACTCAAAACACTATCATAAGAAAAATATACATTGACGTATATAGATAATACTATGGACCATAAAAAAATTAATATTGACTCGGCATATAGACTTTTACTCCTTATATTCATACTTTTCCATCTTGTTGAATTAAACACAAATGGACAAATATTCAACTAGACAAAAAAGAAGTGAACACTTGTAACTTAAAATTTTGAAAGCTCAATTCTCTAAATGACTTAATAACATTTAAGTCACATGAATTTTAAATTCCCTTATCACGACAACTAATGGCACAAAAATATGACTTGACTTTTAATATAAATAAGAAGACAACAAGACTATTAACAATAGACCTACAACACGAGGACATAAACTGACTAGTATATCACATGGATTTAGAGTTCAGCAGCCAAATACCAAAAGTTATGAAAAGAATTAAGAAGATCTCAAGAAGTATTAAATGCAACTACTACGATCTCAAGGAAATTCTTATGTAGGAGATTCGAAGACGAATTCCAAGATGATTAATTGTCGAGACACACATGGGTAGTAGTAGAAGATCAGACTTGCAGTGATTAGACTTTTACCTGATATAATAATGTTGGAATCTCGACATTTTGACACATTGTTAAACGAAATATGGAGAGAAAAAATCTTTTGTATGGGTGTTGCAGGAGATCACGCTGAACTGATTGAATATTTGACGATTTGAAAGACTCGTTCCAGCTTTGACAAGATTGACAGGTGTCCTTCAATATGACGAAATACCTGACTCAGAGATACACATGTGCTTAGTACTGTAATAAATATTTGTTC